>JARBWK010000004.1:201788959-201838593 GCA_030556195.1 Anolis apletophallus | reverse complement strand
AGTCCAAGAGGCAGAATGGGCCCCCTCTTTTGATTCCTCCTCCTCCCTCCATCCTTCTCCAGCCATTCAGAGTCGTAGGAGACCAAGGGGCAGGCCTGATGATGCGATGAATGGCTGGCCCCGCACAAGATGCGCAGAAGCACCCATACTGCCTCTCGGACTTCTCGTGAGCTCTTTGAGGCGGCATGCATCCTGGCGGCGTGGAAATAGGAGCAATGATGGAGGAGGAGGACAAGGACGCGTTGGGGTCATTTCCTACCACATCTCAAAGGTCAGTCTTTTACTTGGGGTGGTGCTTGATTGTTCTGTGGCATGTCTCTTTGTTTATTTTTAATGTTTAAAAATGGCCTTTAGCTCCAAAGCCTCTCTGCTTGCTTTGTTCCTTGAGAAATATATGTTGGGGAATATGGAAATGTGGGAGAAATGGGGTGGTTGGATGTATTTTTCCATGCCCCTTTGTTTAACTTGCTGAGTATTAAATGGCCTTGCAGTTCAAAAGCCTCTCTTCTTACTTTCTGGCTGATAATATGTGTGTTAATATGGCAGTGTGGGAGAAATGGGGTGGTTGGATGTATTTTTATGCTCTGTTTTATATTGTTATTAAATTGAAATGTTGATGTTTTATAACTTCATTTTATGTAAACTGCCCCGAGCCTGCTGGAAGGAGCGGTACATAAAAATAAATAATAAATATAAATAAATAAATAAATAAGAAAATAGTTATACGTTTTACATTTCTGGGTAGGTGATCTTTGGGACTTGGTTTTTTAATCAGTAGCTCCCATGCTGAAAAAGTGTGAGCACCCCTGGTCTACAGGCATCACACTCAACTCCTGGAACAATTCCATCAGTTTTGCCTCCAAAAAATCCTGCAAATTTCTTGGGAAGACAGGCGGACAAATGTCAGTGTGCGGGAAGGAGCAAAGACCACCAGCATTGAAGCGATGCTCCTACGCCTTCAATTTTGCTGGGCTGAATGCCACATTGTCTGAATGTCCAATCACCATCTCTTCCAACTCTATGTTTCTATGAAAGCAGATACTCTACTCCAAACTCAAGAATGGGAAACGTAATGTTGGTGGACAGGAAAAGAGATTTAAAGATGGGCTTAAAGCTAACCTTAAAAACTGTGGCATAGACACTGAGAACTGGGAAGCCCTGGCCCTTGGGTGCTCTAACTGGAGGTCAGCTGTGACCAGCAGTGCTGCAGAATTTGAAGAGGCACAAATTGAGAGCAGAAGGGAGAAATGTGCCAAGAGGAAGGTGCATCAAGCCAACCCTGATCGGGACCACCTTTCATCTGGAAACCAATTCTCTCACTGTGGAACAACATGTGGCTCAAGAATAGGGCTCCAGAGTCACCTATGGGCTCACTGCCAAGACACTACACTTGGGCATCATACTCGGACAATGAGGGATTGCCTAAGTAAGTGTACAATCTTGGGAGGCCTAGATGAGCAAAAACAGTAAACTGTAAGGAACTCTAGATAGATAGATTGATAGATATAAGAAAAAGCACAGCAAATCTGCAAAATACAGGGATGGAGGTACCACAGCTGGACTATTGCTCCTAATGCCAGGACTCTCTACATCAGTGGTTCTCAATCTGTGGGTTCCCAGGTGTTTTGGCCTACAACTCCCAGAATCCCCAGCCAGTTTACCAGCTGTTTTGGATTTCTAGTAGTTGAAGGCCAAAACATCTGGGGACCCAGAGGTTGAGAACCACTGCTCTATTAGAATACAAATATAAATACCCTACAATTGAGTATATATGGTAATCTTCCATACTGAAGCAAAAGCTCTGCAGTAATATGGATGGAACAGCAAAGATCTCTCAATTAATGTATACTTTCAAAAATGAAGGGTTGAAGTGGAAGTACGGGCTGTGTGCATTGTATTTTGTTCAACAGATTTTACCCTGGGGGCTGTGTTATTTCCAGGCTGTATGAACGTGTTCTACCGTGTTTCCCCGAAAGTAAGACACCCCCCGATTGTAAGACATCGGGGGTGTCAGGGGTCGGCTAATGTAAGCCGTACCCGAAAAAAGACGTACCCCCGGCCGCGCCACTCGGTCCCGCCTCCTCCTCCGCCTCCTCCTCCTCCGCCCGCCTCCGCCCCGCCTCCGCCTCCCACCTCCGCCTCCGTTGCGCCTCCCGCCTCCGCGCCGCCACCCGCCGCCTGCGCCAGGCACGCTCAGGACGTACTGCCCATGCGCGAATGTCCGCGCATGGGCAGTAGGTCCCAAGCGCGCAGCGCGCCTGCGTCAGCACGCCTGCGTGAGCATGCCAGGCGCGCCTGCGCGCGCGCATGGGCAGTAGGTCTGAGCGCGCCTGGCGCAGGCGCGCCTGGCGCAGGCGTGGGCCCGGCTGTGGGCGGCAGTGGCGGCGGCGGCGGAGGCAGGCGGCGGGCGGGGCGGCGGCGGCGGAGGAGGAGGCGGGACCGAGGAGGAGGCGGGACCGAGTGACGAGGCGGCCAAGGGAAAGGCTTACTGAGTACGGCAGGTACCGTCGGCTAATGTAAGCCGTACCCCGAAAGTAAGCCGTAGTGGGGATTTTGAGGGTCAAAAGAAAGTAAGACGCTGTCTTACTTTCGGGGAAACACGGTAGCAGCATTTTCTCCTGATATTTGGCCTGCATCTGTGGCTGGCATCTTCAGAGGATCTCATTTAAGAGCGTTTTCTCAACTGAAAATTGAGGGTCAAGACTTCTATTTTATTAGAATACCACGTGCCACTGGGTTCATTCTATGCATGTGAGTCTGATGCTGAAGCACATACAGCCCAACTAAGAAACAGGGTGACAAATATTGAAAAAGGGGAAGACGTGAAAAGGGAGGCAAGTGTTGCAAGGCGACACAAGTTAAGTAATCACTAACCATAACTCTATTTTAAGAGTCTTTGCTGCCTCTGTGCAGTTTCATCCCTAAAGGCATTTTCACAGTATTGCTGTCAATACTGTATTAGTGATCCCTCCCAATTTGGTGTCATCTGCAAACTTGATGATGTTTTCTAACTTTTCATCTAAGTAATTAATAAAGATCCTGATCAGGACCAGACTCAGGAAGAAACCCTGGTGAAGGCACTCCATTTGTCACTTCTTTCCAGGGTGAAGAGGAAGCATTACAGAGAATCACTCTTTGGGTTGTTCAATTAACCCAGTGTTTCCCAACCGCTGTAACACGGCACAGTAGTGTGCTGTGATGGACCTCCTGCTGTGCCGTGAAAAAAGCTCTCTGCCCCCCTTCCTGCCCCCTCCTCCTGCTGAACTCCTGCTGCTTGGGGGAGGAGGAGGAAGGTCCGGGCGGCGATGAAGAAAAAGAAGGGGCCGGGGCGCCGTCTCCTTCGGCCGTTTCCCCAGCCAGCCTCCAAATCCGCCATGACTCCCGCCCCTTGCTCGCTGAAGCCGTGCAGAGGAGCACCGCCCACTGAAGCCCGTCCACCGCTCTTGCTCCTCCTCGCGGCTTCAGCGAGCGAGGGGCGGGAGTCATGGCGGATCGCAGCACCGGGGACGGGGGCCATGACTCCTGCCCCTCGCTCACACTGTCCCCTCAAGGCTGGAGAAGCTTCTGGGAGTGCTGAAGCCAGGGAGGGGGCGGGGCATGGCGCGGCCTGGCTCCAGCCCCTCCCCCGGCTTCAGCACTCCCAGCAGCTGCTCCAGCCTTGAGGGGACAGTGCCAAGCCAGCATTGTGCTGGCTCTTCCACCGCTGGCCTGGCACTGCCCCCTCAAGGCTGGAGAAGCTGCTGGGAGAGCTGAAGCCGGGGGAGGGGGCGGGGCCTGGCTCCTCCCCCGGCTTCAGCTCTCCCAGCAGCTGCTCCCAGTAGGCCACCATTCCCCAGCCGTTCTTCACTGTGTTAGAGTGTCATTTTGGTTGGTGGTGTGCCCCCAGATTTTTTTAATGTTAAAAGTGTGCCACGGCTCAAAAAAAGGTTGGGAAACACTGACTTAACCAATTGAAGATCCGCCGAACCATAGTTTTGCCTAGAATCTGCTGTGTTTTAAGGACCAAGGTTCGGGCCTTGCGTAATCTGTTGGCTTTTTGGAAGGCCTGCAGGTCGGCCCTATTCCAGCAGGCCTTTGTGTTGTAATGTGATATCCCCTAGGACTTGTGTTATCTCTTAGGAATTGTTTTATCCTTGTGTTTTTATTGCTGTTGTAGATTTATTGTTTTATTGTGGTGCTTGATGTAAGCCGTCCCAAGCCGGCTGGGAGTGGCGGCCAATAAATCTAACAAACTAATAAATAAATAAAGAAAAGGTGTGAAGCAGTTTGCTCCTCTTTCATACATTGAACATGTTTTAAGAATGTGGGATGTACCATGCCAGAGTCCACCCAAGACATGAATATTCAAGAGTTTAGAGTATGCTATGACCTGCATGTTAAGAAGAGGAAGGACAACCTGGAATCTCAAACTAAAATGTAATTAAGTACATAAAAATATGAGCATTTATAATGTCCTGAAATCATCACCTATACCCAGCAAGCGATGATCACATTTCAGAATGTTCTCCAAACACAAAACAAGACTTTGACCCTCAAATGAGCACCAGGTTTTTTCAACTGCAAAGCTCAAAGCATTAGCTCACTAGACAGCCCTCTGCTCTGGCATGCTAAGACAAAGCCCTCTAAAACAAAGAAGAGGGGAGGGGAAAACAGTCCATCAGCTAAGTATACAAGACTAAAAGCATGAAGGAAACCTGTATGAATATTCATGAGTGACTGGTGCAGAAGAGCCAGGAAAGGAAGCTACATAGTGGAGTGAAATGGCATGAACTAATAGGAAATGACATCCACTGAGCAGATGAGCAACCTCAGAAGAGAGAAAGTGCTGTATATATACACATACACTGCTGAGGGAGGGGAAAATCAACCCTGAGCCTTGCCCAAAGTCATTATAGACTAATGACAAAAATGAAAAAAAAATCTATATCAGAGCCAAGTATAGAGGTAGCCTTATTTCAACAGCTTTTAAAGGAAATATTTATGGACACTTCGTGTGGCTGCAGTAATCCAGAGTGGTTGATACAGGTTTACTTGTACTACTACTGGCTTTTGAAGTCCTGTTTAGGTTTCAATTTATATGATTACATTAATCTTTTTAAAGATAATACTTTAAAGCAAGAACTGTGGGCTGTCTTCAAAGTTTTTAAAATCAACAGTGGGAGATTCCCACATTCTGTCTTCTTGTGTGAAATAGAAGCACTCAGGCATGCTTTGGATCAGGGGTGCTCATTAGGTAGCTCGGGAGCTACTAGTAGGTCTTCGGCCCTCTTCCAGGTGATCTTCGGGCCTCACCAGCCGGATGGGGCACTCCTGCCATGCGCCCGCACACCCTACACACACGTGCGCTGCTGCTGCTGGCTTCCGCTCTCGCGGTGCTTCTTTCGCCTGCGGGGCATTGCAGGAAGAAGGAAGCACGAGGCGGGGCCTCTGGAGGGAGCGCTCTGCCTCTCTCTCGTCCAGAAGCAGCTGTGCAGCCTCCGTTGCCGGCGAGACAGGCAGGGTGGAGCGCTCCCTCTGGACGCCTCGCCTCGTGCCTTCTCCTTCCTGCAATGCCCCGCAGGCGGAAGAAGTGCTGTCCGGGCGGAAAACACCAGCAGGAGCACGTGCGGCAGCGGGGGCGCATGGGAGTGCATGGTGGCTGGGGCAGGTAGATCTTTTGGACTTGGTTGCTTTAAGAGTAGCTCGCATGCTGAAAAAGTGTGAGCACCCCTGCTTTGGGTGAAACTGCACATCTGATTTTAAACCAAATGTTTTTTAAACACAATATTGGAGTTTTAAAGTATTTGGAAAACAGTGTTGGAGTTGGAGGATCTCATATTTATAGAGAATACACTGTAAAACAGGGGCCCTAGTAGCACACCAGAATAAACTGCCGAACTGCTGAACCTGCTGACCGAAAGTTCTGCAGTTTGAATCCGGGGGGTGAGATGAGCTCCTGCTGTTAGGCCAACCTAGCAGTTCAAAAACATGCAAATATGAGATCAATAGGTAGTGCTTCTACGGGAAGGTAACGGCACTCCATGCAGTCATGCTACCCACATGACCTTGGAGGCGTCTACAGACAATGGAGATGAGCACCACCTCCCAGAGTCGGACTCAACTAGACTAATGTCAGGGGAAACCTTTACCTTTACACTGTAAGACATGTCGTATAGTGTATTAAGGAACACATAGAGAATATCATTTCCATTGCAAAGTTGACAATCACAGTCTTCATTCATTCTTCTAACAGTGTGTGCAGATATTAAGTACTGATAGGGAAGGGACCAAAACACGCTGAAAGGCAGAGAGGAGACATGATAGCCATGCATAAATATGTGAGGGGAAGTCCTAGGGAGGAGGGAGTAAGCTTGTTTTCTGCTGCCCTGGAGACAAGGACACAGAACAATGGCTCCAAACTACAAGAAAGGAGATTCCATCTGAACATTAAGAAGAACTTCCTGACTGTGAGAGCTGTTCAGAAGTGGAACTCCCTCTCTCTCTCTCTCTCTGCCTCAGAGTCTCCGTCTTTGCAGGCTTTTGTTGTATTTTTATGTTGTATATTTACTTTGCTGTATTGTTGGGCTTGGACTCATGTAAGCCGCCCCGAGTCCCCCTGGGGAGATGGTGGCGGGGTATAAATAAAGTTTTATTAGTTTTTATTATTATCTGACGAGGGTGCTTTGAATGCAATTTTCCTGCTTCTTGGCAGAATGGGGTTGGCCTGGATGGCCCACAAGGTCTCTTCCAACTCTATGATTCTAGGACCACTGAAAAACAGCAGGGAGAAAGAAGCATGTTCAAGGAAGTAATGCCCTTTCATCTCATAGGGATGACAATGTTTTAATCTAATGCTTATAATCTTGTTGATTTTGTTATTTGGTTATGCTGTATTTTTATGTGTTACACTCATTAGATGTGTTGTAATTGTTTACTTCATTTTATGTATTTTACTGTATTGCACTTTTACGGTATTATTTATGTTGTAAACCACCCCAAGTCCCCTGAGGGGAGAGAGTGGGATAGAAATAAACTATTATTATTATTATTAGTAGTAGTAGTAGTAGTAGTAGTAACAGTAGTAGTAGTTCAGTTCAATCAAAACTTTATTACGGTCACAGACCAGCACAAAGTAGTAGTAGTACATGCAGGAGTACAACACATGATTTTCTCCAAATACAGAGGTAAACACAATGTGATGAGAGTTGGGTTGTTGTTGTGAGTTTTCCGGGCTGTAATGATAACTCAGAATGCTCAGGAGCCATGGACTATTCCATTGTTTATAGAAGAAAAATTATATGGGATCTGAACACAGTGCAGAACGACCCCTATGCCCACAGTATCACATCTGACAAGGTATTTCATCTCTAAAAGTTTTCTAGGTCATCCAGATAATTAAAAAATATGCTTCTATTGGAGGCTCCCACAGAACTGCCCTGAAGGACCTAGCAAATTCCTAGAGGGCATTTTCTAGGTACGTAGAGTGTCTCTATGGTAACTTCCTGTGGAAGTTCACTATTACTCAGTATCCTGTTTTCATATTACAATCAGAAATGACCCCCCTCCCTCCGCAGATACAGGAGTTTTAGCGTGTGCTGAAACAGAAAATAACAGGGCAGAACTATGAATGGGAGAATATCTTTTGAAAATTATTAATGTGTTGCAACAAATTACAAAATTGAATGAAATGACAAAAGTCATTTGGTGATAACCATACTAGACCTAAACATTTATGGTCTTGGTCAGATTATCCACAAATGCATAAGGAAAACTTGAGATTAAGCATAACTACGTATATTAGGCAACAATAATACTCATGGTCAATAGTTCTTATTGGCTTTTCTTCACGAACGAAGATGGTCAATAGTAAGATCTGAGGAAAAGCTAAGGTCAATTACATGTACACAAGATCCTAACGTTAAGTTATTAAACAGGACCAAGTAAGCTGGACTGCCAGAATTCAAGATTTGAGTTGGTCCAATTACAGAGGCTACATCCTAAATATGTCAGGGCCCATCTGAAACTGGTTAGGCCAGCCATCAGGCTTGTTGACTCCTGAGGATTTTATTGCTTAGCATTCTCCTTGCATCTGAGCAGCCTTGGTATTCTGAGCCTTCATACATATAGATTGTCCTTAAGATACTGTGAGTGCATACATATTCTCATCCAGGCTTCATCTGGGATGGAGGTAGGGATAATCCCTCCAACTGTGCAAAATAGTCAGAGATACCAGCCACAAATCTCTGCAGATTCTGTTCTACACCTTGGTCTGGCACAGCATCTCCTGAAATATTGGAGGGGTTGAGGTTCGACAGGGGTCTGTGGAATCCCTCAGTACTTTTATCTGAGAAGTCATCCTGGCTCAAATCTGGAGCGGATAAGGCAATGACTTCCTCTGCTACCCAGGAAGACGATTATGGAAAAAGCCACAGAGTCCTGTCTATCGACAAGAGAGGAAGCAGGGGTGTGTAATTTATTTTCACATTCACTGTTAGAAGAACCATTCACCTGCAAGTATTAATTGCCTTGGGACTGCAGAAGTAAATCTAAACCCGATCAATCAGCCAGAGTATAAAAGGCTACTACGACCTATGGGAATGCACATGAAGGAGTTGCATCATATGCTGCTGTAAGCATTCTTTAAATTTATTCTGCTGAAATGCAAGTTACAAATTCTCAAAATAAAAAGACTCTGATTTTGTTGCTGCCCACATTTCCTGATTGTCATCTACATCACGGTCATGAGAGCCAGAAATAATAAAGCAGCCACTGTTGACAAAAATGTAATCTGCACACGATGCAGAATTCTGTTCCCATCACTGAAAAGGACCGGGTCCTCCACCATTTGAAGCAGATTTCTTTTCCCTCTTCCATTAACCCAATCACTTGCCTGAAGCATTTAAAAACTGGCACACAAATGCTCATCTGGCAAAACGGGTAGAAAGTACCATATATACATCATGTATAGGATGAGGGCATGTTTTGGGACAAAAATTAGGGATTTTGATATGTCTCATGGATAAGTTGAGGGCCATTCCATGAGTTTCACATCCCTTGTCTTGTTTTTCATGTGTTTTTCAGGACCCTTCCACACAGTTGGATAAAATTCCACATTTTCTCCTTTGAACTGGAATATATGGCAGTGTGGACTCAGATAACACAGTTCAAAGCATATATTGTAGGATTTTCTGCCTTGATATTTTGGGTTATATGGCTATGTGGAAGGACCCTCAAATGTACGAAGCTCAATGTGTTTTACTTTCTGCGTGCATGAGGTCACTTCTCCCTTTTTCGCTGAAGTCTTTAGTGTCCTTTCAATCCCTTTGTTTGCGAAGGGAGCATAATGAGGCTTCTCTGCCTCAAGATAACTTTCGCATAGACATGAATCATAGACTCACAGACTCATAGAGTTGGAAGAGACCTCATGGGCCATCCAGCCCAATCCCATTCTGCCAAGAAGCATGAAAACTGCATTCAAATCACCCCCAACAGATGGCCATCCAGCCTCTGCTTAAAAGCCTCCAAAGAAGGAGCATCCACCAGACTCCGGGGCAGAGAGTTCCACTGCTGAACAGCTCTCACAGTCAGGAAGTTCCTTCTCATGTTCAGGTGGAATCTCCTTCCTTTCCTGTACTTTGAAGCCATTGTTCCATTACATCGTAGTCTCCAGGGCAGCAGAAAACAAGCCTACTCCCTCCTCCTTATGACTTCCCCTCACACATTTATACATGGCTCTCATGATGTCTCCTCTTAGCCTTCTCTTCGTCAACATGAGTGTCAACATTACTCAACGTTTAATTCTACCAGAATTAGGAAACGTTCTATTAACTCTTTTACCTGAGATGTATTACCTTCAACAAGAAATATAAGTTTTTTACCTTTGTAAAAACCTTACCAGAGCATCCTGCATATTTTCTCTCCTGTTTCCTACCAAAGGCTCATATACGAGAGCAATGGCAGTGCTGCACTCTGAGATAGATACTAAATATTCCTACAACCAATGCATGAGGGCACACTTCTTTGCTGAAAACACTGCCATAATACACATCAGTTCCGTCGATGAGATCATACGACAAAACCTGCAACAGATGCAGACAAACCCCGAAAGGCAACGGATCCTATTGTCTCATGACAATCTGCCTGCCTGCAAGCCCAACCTGAAGAATTTAGTTCCAATCCACCTGTCAAGCAAAAGCTAATGCAAACAATGTTTTCCATGCTGCCTGTTGGTGTGTTCCTATGAGCGTTCCCTTTGCTTGAGGAGAGCAGCAAGTTTATCGCTTCTGCATCAGCCAGAAGTCAAGCAATTAGCAGTCAGATCACACCTTTGGAGGACAGATGGCGGGGAGAAGAGGCAGCGCTGTGAGTGGGAGAGGTATTTCTATTGTGCCGTGGTCTCTTGGCATCTTCAGGCGTATCCCCAGCCAGTGAGGCATGCAACCACCTAGCAATGTCAAAAGCAGCCATGGAGGTCCTCGAGGGACAGGAAACAATTTCAAAAATACAGGCAAACCTAGTTTTGTGGTGTTTATGTTTCTTATTTAAATTGCTTTGCTTGTTCTACTTTGTTTCTATCTCAAATTATCCTAGAATAACCCGAAAGGCAATATGAAAACACTACCTTTTATTTATTATTTACTTATTTACTTTATTTATATTCCGCTCTTCTCACCCCGAAGGGGACTCAGAGCAGATTACAGGTACACATACTTAGCAGACAATCCCTGCCGTTTCCACATACACACATATAGACGAACAGAGGCAAACTCTGGCCACCAGGGGGAGCTGACGCACTCCTCATCTCTCAGAGTTCCCAGCGTCCCTTGTTGTTCCTTCCGCATTCCTTAGCGTTCCTGGAGTTCTTTAATAGCCTCATAATTCAGTCAAAATTTGCCTCCCCACTTAATGTGGTACCTTTATCTCCTACTTGACAGATGCAAATGTCTTTCGGGCTGCAAAGGTCGACAGCAGGCTACACTTAAAGGGTCGAGCACCCATCTCGACCCGGGCAGGCCTCGAACTCAGAGAGATCTTATGCAGCTGACACTTAGTCAGCTGCGCCACATTCCCATTCTTTTGGGAGTTCTAGTAGAGTAAATTGTTGGATTGTATTAATGGATATGTCATTTTAGTTCATGTTTCTTAAAATTATAAATTGTGCAGCTTATTCTGATGACCACTTAAATCTA
Organism: Anolis apletophallus; assembly: GCA_030556195.1. Lineage (NCBI taxonomy): Eukaryota > Metazoa > Chordata > Lepidosauria > Squamata > Anolidae > Anolis > Anolis apletophallus. The sequence continues at coordinate 201,827,425 of JARBWK010000004.1, read as the reverse complement.
GATATGTACATCACTACATATCTGGAAATGGTTTTCATTATGTATTTTTGTGACTTCGCTGAATGCTATTTCCGGCACAATCTGATCAATGAAAATTGGCATAAAGATAAACATGCAACAATGTATTGTCGAATGCTTTCATGGCCGGAATCACTGGGTTGTTGTAGGTTTTTTCGGGCTATATAGCCATGTTCTAGAGGCATTCTCTCCTGACATTTCGCCTGCATTCTATGGCAAGCATCCTCAGAGGTTGTGAGGTCACAACCTCTGAGGATGCTTGCCATAGATACAAGCAAAACGTCAGGAGAGAATGCCTCTAGAACATGGCTATATAACCCGAAAAAACCTACAACGCGCTAACATGCAACAGCAATGCTAGTGCTAAATCGCTGTTGTATTTAATGTGTTTATTTTATTCAATATTCTCAGTTCATACCTGAAGACCAAGGGGTTTCCAGAAAACAACATAATGGACTGAAGGCAAGAAGATCTAAATACAGGTGGCCCCCGTATCCACAGATTCTGTACCCTTGGATTCAACAATTCAAGTCTTGTAAATATCAAAGGGAAAAAAACATCAAAAAAGAAAAACCTGGTTTTGTCATTTTATGTAAGAGATATTATTTTATTACACCATTGCATGTAATCGAGCTTGAGCATTCATGGATTTTGCCATCATGGGGGATCCTGGGACCAAAACTTAGTAAATATCAAAGCACACTGTATGATTGTAAATGTTCTAATAAGGATTCTTGAAAATACAGAGTTTAAGAGGTAAAAAGTTTTAAAGATATTATTAAGCACAGCGAAAGGAACATCTTATTTAAATAGATTGCTGTGACTATTTTGAAAAAAACTATTCATCTTTTAGAACAGTGTTTTTCAACCTTTTTTGAGCGGCGGCACATTTTTTACATTTACAAAATCCTGGGGAACACCACCAACCAAAATGACACTCTAAGACAGTAATACATATAGTTAATATGTTTTAAAATGTATTGATACACTCAGTGTGAAACCTGGGCCTGTTTCGATGAACACAACATAGATATCCTGGCAGGAATGGCAGAAAGACACACACAAAGGTCTTGCTCAATAGCTGGGAGTTATAGTTCACCCGCAATCAAAGAGCATTCTGAACTCCACCAATGATGGAATGGAATCAAACTTCCCACACAGAACTACCATAACCAAGATAAAATACTATAAGAGTTTGGTGGGCATTGACCTTGAGTTTTGGAGTTGTTCACCTCTATCCAGAGAGCACTGTGGAGGGGAGGGAGGAAGACCTGGGGCGACTATGCGCAGTAGCGCCCGCACGGGTCACGTCTTCCTCCCTCCCCCCTCCCGCAGAAGCAGCAGCGTGAGCAAAGCAAGGCAAAGCAAGCAGAGCGAAGCTGAGAAGAAGGGAGCCCAAGTGGAGAAGAAAAAGTGTTCGGCAGGAGGGGGAAGAAAGGGTATTGGAGGTTCCAATTTCCCACGGCACACCTGATGATCGCTCACGGCACACTGCTTGGGAAACACTGTTTTAGAAGTCTCTTACAGTCAACCCTCCACATTGGTTGGGGTTAGAAACAAAGGATCCATGTAAAAGTAAAAAGTGTGAATGAAGAAATTGCTATTTTTTGCCCAAAAAAACGCTGAAAATGTAAATGGATGGTCATTATTTATGTTTGTAGAGTGATTAGGGAGCACCCTGTGGTACAGTGTGTTAAACCACTAAGCTGCTGAACTGCTGACCAAATGGTCAGTGATTCGAATCCTGGGAGTGGGGTGAGCTCCCACTGTAAGCTCCTACTTTTGCCAACCTCGCAGTTCAAAACTATGCAAACACGAGTAGATCAATAGGTACTGCTCCAGTGGGAAGGTAATGGCGCTCCATGCAGTCATGCTGGCCACATGATCTTGGAGGTGTCTACGGACAATGCCAGGTCTTTGGTTTAGAAATGGAGATGAGAACCATCCCACAGAGTTGGACACAACTAAACTTAACATCAAAAGGAAACTTTTCCCCTTCACTTTACCTTAGAACAGGTATGGGCAAACCCAAGCCCGGGGGCCCGATGCGGTCTTTCCTTCCCTGTCACTTTCCTTTAGCCTTCCTTCCTTCTCTTCCTTCATCCTTCCCTCTCTTCCTTCCTTCTCTTTCCTTTCTCCTTCCTTCCATCACCGATCAGCCAGTCCTCCTAGCAGGGAGTGCTAGCATCTGGCCCTCCAGTTAAGTTTCCCCATGCCTACCTTAGGGTGATTAGTGAGTGTCAACATGAAGTGTGTGGCAGAGCTAAAAGGCTTTCTAAAGTCCAAAGGCTCCAAAGGAAACACAGAAGTCACTAGGCACAAGGACAGATTTTTGTGAATCACTAACTGGGCAAAGAAAAAGAAACAGGCAATAAAGCCTATCTGAAGATACTTTGGGGAACGCATTTTCTCTGGATGCGGTTTTTCCCAAAGGTAAGGGGAAGAGCTAATCGGCAAATATAAGAAAGCAATGCCAGACATAAAGACTCCAGAGCTCATTTGAGCTGCACCTGCCCCTTGAACCTTAATCACGATCTCTCTAGTGCTGAAGGTTCCCACAGAATTCCCACCTGAAATACACTCAACTAAAATAACATTTATGAGGGTTGAATGAAAAGTAATGCCTCCACCTTCATTACTTGGGTTTGGATGGGAAAATTTTAATAAATCAAACGCAGAAATAATCCTTAGAATGTGTTCTTTAACTACCACTCTTCACTTCTCCACATAATCACCAGACAATTGGATACATCTGCCAATGATGAACAAGTTTTATGAAGCCGTCGCAGAAGAAGTCGACACTCTGTTTCCACAACCAGCGTCTCACAGTTCTCTCAAATCTTCATCAGAAGCATAATGATGTCCCCACAGATTTTCTTTCATTACTGAGAACAAATGGAAGTCAGACAGTGCTAAATCTGGACTGTATGAAGGATGCTGTACGGTGGAGAGATCCAGTCTCTGATCTTTCAGGCGTCAGCATCCTGGGTACCCATTGTGCACAGATCTTCCGATAGCCAAGCAAAGCAATAATGTGACCCACACGTTCTTGTGAAATGCCGATTATGCTTGAAATTTCTCTCTCAGTAATACGACGATTGTCCTGAATCAATCTGTAAACCTTTTGCTTGTGAAACTCGGTGGTTGCTGTCACAGGATGTCCAACTCTTCGTTTGTCACACAAGTCAGATGTTCCCACCTAAACACCTTTAAACTTACTCGCCCAATGACACACAGTATTCACATCAACACAATCACCATCAACAGCTTGCATTCTCTGATGACTCTCCTTTGGGGTGACACCTTCTGCTGTCATGAATTCAATGACTGCACGTTGCTTAAGTCACATTGATCGACTGTCTGTGCATTGTTCATACTACGCACTTTAACAACACAACCGTTCAATGCTAAGGCTTCCCGCCAAAATGGAACTGTAGAGGAGAGTCTACTGAACAAGCCAGTACCTGCCGCATACCAGTACTGCCATCTGTTGAGGAGTTATGAAGGTGGAGGCATTACTTTTCATTCAACCCTTGAATACTGATTCTGTATACTGGCTCCTAGGACTAGGGCAGAAAAGGTTTACACAGAATGCTCATTTCAGCTAAAAAGTGGGGAAATGAAGAATTCGGAGTTTTTAAAAACATAATAACTCTGTTCACTCTCATTACACAACTGAACAAGTAAAAGTACATTAATTAATAAGACTTCATGACATCCTCCACCTTAAAATCACATATAACTTAAAGGGGGGAAATGTTAAATCTTCTTTGAGACTGCACCAGCTTGCAGTTCATCAACGTTTATGTCAAATAGATTTAAGATGTCCCAGGACTCTTTGCTGGTTATGTTAGGACAAATTATCACTGTGGACAGAAATATGCATATTATCACAGCTCCTCTAAGGAGGTGCCCCTATGCTAACATTCAAGCTGAAGTTATGAGACTCAGGAAGGATATCAAAGTGTGCAGGACAGTATATTTCAGGAGTCATGTAGCAAAGGACACCTGTGTATTTTAGACTTTTTTCCACCACGGTACCTTTTTCCTTCTAACCAACCTGTTGGCATTATAAAACTTCCTTCCAAAAGCTTTTTTTTTTGTTCAGCAGTGTGTTAGAACGCCCTTGAGCTGTTTGTTTACTACTGAAAGATGCATACGGACTCTGGATGTGCCCTGCAACTAAATGTAAAACTCATTCAACTTTGCTATCAGTGTAAAGAAGCTAAACCAAAAACAAAAGACTCTTCTAATTAATTCATTAGTATAAACTGTTATAAATTCACGAGGACAAAAAGCAGAGAGCAGAGGAGGGATACTCCCTTAATAAATCATAGCTTCTCATCATGAAGAGCTCATCAACTATTTTCAGTTAAATGCGAAATGCTGAGGTGTTAAGAACAGAAGAACATAAGAAGAGCCATGCTGAATCGGACCTCAGCCCATCTAGTCCAGCATTCTGTATCACACAGTGGCCCACCAGTTGTAAATGGATCTCGAGATGTTCTTCAGAAATCATGCCTACCTCAACCAACTCCGAGGTGGCACTTGAATGTTCTTCAGACCTTCCCTCAATCGCCATGTATATGCACATTAGAACTATTCCAAAAATGGCAAAAATCTGAAATGTGAAACACTTCTGGTCCCACACATTTTGGAGAAGGGAGACTCAACCTGTATCAGATAGAACAGTGTTTCTTAACCTGGGGGTTGGGGCCCCTGTGGAGGTCTCGAGGGAGTGTTAGAGAGGTTCCCAAAGACTATCAGAAAACACAGTATTTTCTGTTGATCATGGGGGTTCTGTGTGGGAAGTTTGGCCCAATTCTATCATTTCTAGGGTTCAGAATGCTCTTTGATTGTAAGTGAACTATAAATCCCAGCAACTACAACTCCCAAATGGCAAGGTCTATATTCCCCAAACTCCACCAGTATTCAGATTTGGCCAGAATGAGTATTCGTGCCAAGCTTGGTCCAGATCCATCACTTGTTTGAGTCCACAGTGCTCTCTGGATGCAGGTGAACTACAACTCCAAAACTCAATGCCCACCAAACCCTTCCTGTATTTTCTGCTGGTTGTGGGAGTTCTGTGTGCCAAGTTTGGCTCAATCCCATCATTGGTGGAGTTCAGAATGCATTTTGATTGTTGGTGAACTATAAATCCCAAAAACGACAACTCTCAAATGACAAAAACACCAGTATTCAAATTTGGGCGTGTCAGGTATCTGCACCAAATTTAATCCAGTGAATGAAAATACATCCTATATTGACATTACGATTCATAACAGTAGCAAAATTACAGTTATGAAGTCGCAACGGAAATAATTTTATGGCTGCGGGTCAGCACAACATGAGGAACTGTATTAAGGGGCCGTGGCATTAGGAAGGTTGAGAAACACCGACATTGAAGCAGAAGAAATCTGAAACATGGGAGACCTTAAGTTTCTTATCCCCCATAGGCTGCTGCCAAGATTTGTGCAGAATACTCTCGTGTCTTCTTTAAAAAGCAGTTGTAGTTTCTTACTGCTACAAGGCCTCTGGGTTTCCTGCAGACTTACAAAGGTATAGTTGTGTTATTTCCCCCTGAAATGGCTAGTAGAATAATTGACTATTCTCTACTGATAATAATTTAGCAGAGGATTCTCTCAAAGCAGGCAACTAACCTTAAAGGTACACTCATTTAAGCAGGCTTCCTCAATCAGAATGGGGGGATTCTGTGGACAATAGCAACAGCTACTGAAGCACGGAATGAAAACAAGGGAAAAGGAGAAAAGGAGCAACTACAGTATATGTCATTCTATTTTGGTTCTAAGTCACCCAAGAGACTTCTAGCTGGACCAAAGCCTAAACATATAAATATATAATGAACAAAACACAGGCAACAGTAAATCAAATGGAAGGCAAAGCATAATTCAGTCAACCAAAAAGCAGCAAAATGAAGAAGCCGTAACTTAACATTACTGTTCTGCTGGTTATAATCCTTTCCAATAAAGCAAATTTATCCCTGAGCTAAATAACCACAGAAAGGAGGGGAATTTAGTACCATAAACTGCAGTAAAGGCTCTAGCTTAACCTTATCTGTTCTAGTTGTATATTTTATTAGCCCCGAGCAGTGCTGTTTAGAATATTTAGACTCCCACATATGTTTTCGGTTTTTGCTCCTATGTTGTTTGGTTTCCCAGTTTTAAGCGACATTTGACCAGTAATTTAAAAACCCTCTAAAATCATAACAGTAACACTCAAAAACAGGGGAATTCCAAACAAGAAACAATCACCTCCCAACAAAGGATTCCCACAGGCAGCAAGAAGCCAGACCTTGAAACTGCTAGGTCATTAAATGCTCATCAAGGTGGCCCACTGAAACATTCACACCTACCTCAAACAGACAAGAGTTCTTCCTCCCACCCTGGACATTCCACACATATAAACCCCACTTGCCTAGTTTCCAACAGACCTCACAACCTCTGAGGATGCCTGCCATAGATGTAGGCAAAACGTCAGGAGAAAATGCTTCTGAAAAGCTCGCAACACATTTGATTTTTATTTCACTGCACATTATTTCCTGGGCCTCAGTAAGCTGAGGGTAAGATTTCCTAAATGCAATAATTAAATATAGGTTTAGAGCTGATACACTTCTAATTAATTAGGGATTAGCAACCCACATTTTTCGGGTTGCCCTAACTTTACAAGCCTTAATCATGAAGCGAAGTGTCACAACCCTAAAATCCTGCAATATCTGCAGTTCAAGAATAATTGCAGCTTAAGGAATGGATTCAGCTTTACTTGCAGGTTAAAATCCCTTTTGAGAGAGCTTCCTTAAAGCTGGAGAATCCTATTTAACAAACATACCCTAACAGAGGAGTATTTAAAGTGTTTACAGCAATGTTATATCTGTGGGATTGCTGGGAAAACTTGCTAGCATCACTTCTCATAGAAGTGGTAGTAAGTTAGCCATATCATTGAGAGATTATCACTATAAGTCAACATTGCCAGAGAAGGCAAAATTCAGGAATCAGGGAAATATTCACAGAATTATAGAGCTGGAAGTGGCCACAAGGCCATGTAGTCTAATCCCTTTTTGCCATGCAGGAATGCACAACTAAAGTGCTCCTGGAATATGCCCATCCAAACTCTTTTTAAAGACGTCCAAAGCTAGAGAGCCTACCAGTCTCCAAAACAAGTAAGTCCCAAAGGTAAATCCAGAAAACAATGGTTAAAACATGAACATCAGTCCAGGAAACAAAGAGAAGAACATGAGCATGAATCCATAGATAAATCCATAAAACAAGGAGCTAAACTTGACCAGGAATCTTGGGTCTTAAACTAAGGCATGAACCAGGGACGAGGCAGGAGTTTCTCACTCCAGTAGCAATGTTGCTTGATCTAAAATCCTAACAACTCTCGCCCTAATTTAAGGACTGCAAAACATGAACACATTCCTTTGACCTTGAGAGACCTGCTTCTGCCTCTCTTTCTCACAGGCTCTCCGGCATCTGAATCTCTGCCCCCTCAGAAGCATCCAGGTATCTCTGTCTAAGCCAGCTGCTTCCTTGGATGTGCTAATGTTATCCTTCCTTCTCAGCCTGTTGGCTTCCAAAACAGTTTCACTCTCACACTCTGTCTCAACAACATTTGGGTACAATAATAAATGAATGCTTGCTCCCAAACTCCCTCAATTCCCTCAGCTGGAGAACCATTGTTGCACCTCAGAATCGCAGACAGCCCCCCTAGATCACACACACCAGGCAGATGCAATAAATGTACTTTTATTTAGAATAAATGATAAAGAATAGTCCAAGATGAAAAGATAAAGTAAACAAAATAGTCCAATAAAGTTCTGGAGATGCAAGCCCAAATGGCTTAAATCCAAAAGAAAGCAAAGGTCCAAAGGCAAGGCAAAACCGCCCCCGCAGTTAACATGAGACTTGAGGCAAGCCACTCCAGTGGCTCCTGGAAACTTAGAGACGTGGACGTGAGACTCTTCAAGCTGAACGTAGCTTCAGGTCTAACTAGAAATTGCCCTGGCACAAACTAATAAAGGAAATTACTTTCTATGTGACCAACGTACCCACTTTCTCAAACTCCAATCTCTACGGGAAGATCTGATACTGGCTCTCCTGTCAAATTCCTCCTCATTAGCGGCCTCAGGTGCAGAACTCTCATCCTGAGAAACCCGATCCTCCCTAACTGCCCAATCTTCGGAATGTTCATCTGGCAAGGGAGTAAAGCAGCTCCCATGGGAATCAAGGTCACTAGACCTTTCAATTCAGAACTGACTTCCATGGAGTCATCAAAATTCTCATTTGCAGTATCATATCCCTGTAGCCAACCATAATCCCATTCTAAGTCATCCTCTGCAGACCCATACCCATCCGGCCACCCATCTTCCCCTTGATCTGGGGCAGCTGGAACCCCCGGGGTCTGTCTCTGACCACTAGGCTGGAACACCACACTAGGCTGGGACACCACAACCATCTTGCTCTAAAGGCACTGAACCCCCACACCCCTCATCCTCATCTGACTGAACCACAACATCTTTCCTTGACAAACAAATGCAATCAGTACAAACAATCTGTATGTTAACTTACTCTATCTATACATAAGTGTTGCTATTAGGCTTTTTCTAAGTAACAGTGAGGATTAGAACCATTTCTGTTACAGCTGCTACAAGTTAATTGGGTGTGTTATCAACTTCTGCATATAGCAAGGCACTAGGTTTGTGACTTTTGAGCTTTGCATTTGGCTTAGCTTGATGGCTCGTTAGAGCTGGAGAAGCAGTCGGCTGTTATTTCTGGTGCTGGGAGCGGTTACGCAGTATTCTGAAACTAAAGACTGAAGCCATTTGGAGTGCCAAGGAAGACTGCTTATTTACAGCAAGCTAAGGACATTCTACTGATAACAAAGTAGAGAGACTGAAATATTTGCTATGTTTTTGCATGTCATCATTTAAAGAAGAATCACTGGAGATATTGTTTGTTACACATTGGTGAGAACAACTCTTCAGTTTTGCTTTGTGTTATTGAACTACAGTGAATTGAACTATATTTTCTTTTCCATTTAAAGCAAAAGACTCGTGTGTATTTTTTGAGTTTTTAATCACACTAAAAGTAAAAGGGGCTGAGATATTCTGCTGTCTGCTAACACTATCCTGACATATTCTATTCAATAAGTGAGTATTGTTTAGCTTAATTATTTACAATGCTCATACATTTCATCAGCCCTGTTACTATTTGCCCTGTATTAACTTTTGCGCTGAAAATATACAGTATTTTACCGATTTCATTGAAATAAGAAAAATGTATGAACTGGCTAGGCTGCAAGTGGCATTAATTCTCTCTTATATAGAGAGAGAACAGAACCCACAGTAGAAGTGAATGGCTTCCTTCTCCCTGGGAGGAGAGCAGCTCCCAGGCCTCTGCAGGCAGGCTCAGCAACAAGATTTAAATAATCCTTTGAAGCCTGAATATTTAATTACAGAAGACAATATTTATAAAGAACACTGCATCCCCAGGAAACCAGACAGGTAGCTATTGTACCTCAGAGGAGGGGGCTGGCATAAAATCTGTAATTGAAATTTTCTTTATTTAACAGCCTCCTGAAGGAATTAACAAAATCTTCCTTTTCTTTGTTCTTGCCAAAAATATTTCAGGGGCAACTGAAATTTGTGATCAGGCCTGCAGTGTCCAATTTCTGTTGGCCAGCGGGCACACAATGGTATGGTAGTCTCCAATGTGATTCTGTGGTCAACTTCCAGGAGATGTTAGAACAGAGATATGGTGCAAGGCTTAGAAAATCCTAGCGGAATTCTCATTATTTTTTAAAAAAGCAATTGTATTTTCATTTCTTCACTTCTATGGATGTCCATTGAGAGAAGTCTCCCATAGGATAGTAAAACATCCGGGCATCCCCTGGGCAACGTCCTTGCCAATTCTCACATGGCTAATTCACACCAGAAGCGACTTGCAGTTTCTCAAGTCTGTCCTGACACTGAAAAAAAAGAAAACCCCTAAGCCCAGAAAATGTGGAGGGTTGACCATAATGTCCACAACAGGTAAATGCAGGGCAAAGCTGAAGTCAGAAGACACAACCTCCTACTATGAATCCATTGCTCGCTCTCTTGTCCAGGGTACTTTATGGATCCTTCTCTTGCGAAGATTATCTTCCTTCCCACAGACAACCTGCCCTGCATCTCAACTAGGATCTGGCCACTCCATTTATTTACCTCTCATTCTCTTTCAAGGTTACTCCATTTCTTGCATAGTTTCTTCATCTCCACTGGGCCATCCCACAGGCTACAATAACCCCCAATTGTCATTCTCATTTCTTCTTTTTACTCTGTCAATACACTCAAACCTTCTAATCAACAAGGCAAGCAGCTGGAAGTCAATGTTAAATTGCAAAATCGACAGAGAAATACCGTGAAAAGATTCCTAGCCCCAGTGATTTTATTTATATCATTTATCTTCCGCCCTTCTCACCCCGCAGGGTACTCAGGGCAGATCACAATGTACATATACAGGCAAACATTCAATGCCATAGACATACAACATATATAGACAGACAACAAGCTACACAATTGGTCGAGAGCTCACCTCGACCCGGGCAGGCCTCGAATTCATGACCTTTTGGTCATTAGAGATCTTATGCAGCTGACTCCCAGCCAGCTGCACCACATTCCCAGTGATTCTTATGGATGTGTCATGTTTACGAAGAAAAAAATGCTGCATGTGTATGTTCTTTAAGCAGCACTACACCTTGTGCTAAGGACACGGCCTCGTGGACAATGTAGACCTTGGTCTGTGTGTCACAAAGCTCTGACCACGTTTTGCCTATCATCTAAGTAAGTAAGAGTACAACAGGACCAACACAGTTGAACCTTTGGCTTCTAGATAGTCCCCTTCTAGTCCTAGTACTCTACGGACATGTACTGAAGAACAATATTTATGACATATCCATCCTCAAATCCAGTTATCCGGTAAGCTTGATAATGCTATTGTTTACAGATACCTTTAGTCCAAATTTGCATTGGGATGAGTAAGCGACCAAAGAGCACAACAGATAGAGATGAAAAAGTCATCCGGACCTGCCAGCTTGTGAGAATATCAGGGCACTCTGACCCAAGATAAGAGTTTACATACTATCCAGCGATCAATTTTACAAGCCACTGTCTCCTAGCTCAGCAGAAAAATTAAAGTGCAGACATTTGAGAGATATCTCACTCACAGGCACACTGCCCTGGTTACAAGGCCACATCGCCTTTGAAGTTCCTTCATTATTTTATTTCTTTTAGCCTGGGTTCTAAAATACTATAGCAACACTTTTACCTCTACTTTGTAAGCATTCACTTATTATTGTACCCAAATCAATCCCATTGCTTCCCTACAGAGGTTGTGGTAGTGGTCCCCACAATGTGCACAATGTGCACTACATCCCTGGCAGATCCTTTTTTATGCTTCATCTGGAAGACTGAGCATGGCTGCACAGTACAGACAAAGAAAGGGGGCAATTTTGGATGCAGAAGGCTACGGTTTACTAACAGCTTGAAGACTTTCAATGATGAACTTATCAACGAAATGGTAAAAGCTGTTCTTTGTAGGCCCTGAAAACCTTTACAGTAAAAAATATTGTTTCACTTTGGACCTACTATAATGAAGCAACAAGTTGAAGATAGATTATAAATTGGTATAGCAGGTAAGTGATTCATAACTCCAACAGATTAGGTGGAAGAGTGAACCAGTGCTTGGCAGCAGTGTCGGACTGGATGAGAGCGAATAAATTGAAATTGAATCCAGACAAAACAGAAGTCCTCTGGGTCAGTCAAAAGGCCGATCAGGACAGAGTTACAGCCTGTGTTGGACGGCGTTACACTCCCCCTGAAGACTCAGGTTCGGAGCTTGGGAGTGATCCCGGATTCATCATGGAGCCTGGAACCCCAGGTCTTGGCAGTGGCCAGGGGAGATTTTGCACAGTTAAAACTTGTGCGCCAGCTGCGCCCGTACCTTGGGAAGTCTGATCTAGCCACGATGGTCCATTCTCTGGTTACTGCAACGCACTCTACGTGGGGTTGCCTTTGAAGACTGTTCGGAAACTCCAACTAATCCAATGGGCAACAGCCAGATTACTAACTGGAGCGACATACAGCGAACATACCACCCCTTTGTTATGTCAGCTCCATTGGCTGCCGGTCCATTTCTGAACACAATTAAAGGTGCTGGTCTTGGCCTATAAAGCCCTGTACGGTTCGGGCCCAGCTTACCTGTTTGAATGTATCTCCCTCTACGTCCCGCCTCAGAATTTAAGATCATCCAGGGAGTCCCTGCTCTCGCTCTCCCGCCCTCTTCGCAAGTGCATTTGGCGGAGACAAGAGACAGCGCCTTCTCGGTGGTGGCCCCCCACCTGTGGAATGCTCTTCCTAGCAAGATTAGGTTGACTCCATCCCTCTCTCCTTTAGAAAGAAGCTCAAAACATGGCTTTGGGACCAGGCCTTTGGGCAGTAGGTTTGGCAGTAATCATAATGTTGGAATTTTGACTATGAAAGGCTTTGGACTGGGACGTCGGTTGCTAAATCAGACTTTGGTTCAGCTACATGATTATAATAATGTTTTAAATATATTTTAATCTAATGTTTTATCTTTTGTATAATGTGGTATGCAATGTGTTGTATGTTGTCTGCATCGAATTGCTGCTGTTCTAAGCTGCACTGCACTTCTCAGGGGTTGAAAAGGACGGGGTAGAAATGTTGTAAATGAATGAATAAATAAATATACCTGCGTACTACACAAAAAAGGCGTTTTTCAATATAAAAATACAAATCTATTGAATATCAAACGGCACTAGAGTAGATATAACATATAAAGGACCTAGAAATCATACTATACCCATTCCTGGATACAGGTAAGTGACGCAGTGGTCAAAAGGAGCGCAATGTCCAAATAGTAGATAATCCGGATTATATATCCATATGTCCACCACGCAACGTCTAAGTAGGTCCATATAATGTCCAAAATGATTGTCTCTAGTCCGTAAGGAGGCAAAATATTCCCAAGATATAAAAGGAGACTGGTATTAACTCCCAAATGAGGACATTAGGTAGAGGCCGACGGAGTGGCGATGCCAGAGGTGTTCGGGCCGCTAGTCATCCGTTTTGCTCCCGGGCGGAGCTTTATCAGGGCCTGCATGATGGTACCGTCGTCCTTATCGTCATCGGAATAGTCAAGAGCCTAACCACACCTGAGTGAGGTGACCAAGGTGAATATTTTGCCTCCTTACGGACTAGAGACATTCATTTTGGACATTATATGGACCTACTTAGACATTGCGTGGTGGATTTATGGATATATAATCCGGATTATCTACTATTTGGACATTGCGCCTCCTTTTGACCACTGCGTCACTTACCTGTATCCAGGAATGGGTATAGTGTGATTTCTAGGTCCTTTATGTGTTATATCTACTCTAGTGCTGTTTGATATTCAATAGATTTGTATTTTTATATTGAAAAACGTCTCTTTTTGTGTAGTACGCTTGTATTGTTGCAACCCTTGCTCCATTTTCATTGTATTAAATAAATATACCTGGCAGCTACCTGGAGTTAATGGAGGCTGGATCTGTAGAGCTATTGGATGGAGTTGAGGTCAATGGAATGCTAGAAGAGAAGGAACAATAGACCAAGAGATTTTGAAGGGAGGCAAGGACCTTCCAAAAATCTTCCTCCACTTCAATGTGTCCACACATTTGTATTAGTCTTGTTTAAAGTGCCATGCATGCAAATTGATTGGTTATGCCTAGAAAAATGCCATGCTCCACTCTCCCATGAGTATCTCTGCCAACAGCAAAGGGTAAGCAGTGGCACCACTGGCTGTCATCAGCATACATTTATATACAAGTTGAGCATTCTTTATTCAAGAAACACCAAAATCCAGTTGGTTGAGATGACAATATCTCTCATTTCTGATGGTTCGGTGTAAACAAACTTCAGTTCATGCACACAATTATAACATTACATTTAAGCTATGTACAGTATATAAGGTGTATGTGAAACAGAAACTAATTTCATGATTAAAGTTGGGTCCCATCTCCAAGATACCTCATTATGTATCATATACAAAACAGGTATTCCAAAATCCAAGGAAGTTCTGGTCCAAACTATCTTGTATAAGCAGCTTGTGTCTATTTCAATTTCTCCCCACCTGACTCTCATGCAGTGTCTCCACTCTAAGCCATCTTTTGCAAGTAGATATTTAGCCATTTAGACATGCTTGCTTAAAGGGAGGATTATATGTAATCTGTGACAGTCAAATGCAACTCTCCACAAGCATTAAATAAGTATATTTTCTGAAATATACAGGAAAGACAGCTTAACACAGCAGGTCACAGTTACAGAATCCTGCAATACACAATTGCTGCTGGATTAATGCATACATGTAATTGTGCTGCCTGAATCAAAAGCTTTAAAGTGATGGCTATTCACAGTTCCCTCCCTCTCTCTATTATTTATTTAAAACGTTTATATCCCAATCTTCTCACCCCTGTAAAGGGACTCAGACCGGCTTAGAGCAAGGACTCAATGCTACTAATACAAATTAAAACATCCTACAACAATACAAGATTAAAATACATATAGGTTAAATACATATAAGCCAAAACGCCAAAATAAAATCATGTTCAACTCAGTCCGCATATGTGGTCACTCACTTTGGTCTGTAACCAGTCTCAGCCATTATTCTAGGAATGCTTCGTTCCATAGCCAGAATTTCACTAGCCTCCTGAAGGACAAGAGGGAGGGAGCAGATCTGATCTTACTCGGAAGAGAGTTACATAGCCAAGGGGCCACCACAGAGAAGGCCCTGTCTTTCCATCTTTATTTAAAAACTTGCTTTGAAAGAAGGAAATCACAAAAACAAGCTTCTACTTATTCTTTTATGTCTCCAATACCTGTTCCAACAGCACCACAAAAAAAGGCTCATTTGTCTTCAGCTTTTATTGTTCACATTCCAGCTCTCCTACAAATAGCCTTTTCCAATCTGAACTTGGGACCAAATGGAATACAAAAAATATTAACTGGATTTCAGGGACATCAGGGCTAGGGTGGGTCAGGTGAAAAGGGACTCAGATTCTGCTCCAAGGTGACCCAAATGTGACTTGAAAATATCTTCCCATTATGCTAGCTGGCATATCTTTATGCAAACTGGCACATATTTGTATGCTGTGCCAAAATCCGCACTGTGCCTCTAAGTCAGGAGGACACAGATAAACAAAAGTAAACACATTCCCTTCATCTGCACCCCTTTCAGCTCCTGAGATGGCAAGACCCCCTGTATCTCTGTGCAAAAAACCCAGAATTTTTGATGCCAAATTCTTTATCCAGTGACAAATCTCATACTTCTGCAATGCCATTACATATATCTATCTATATAAGTAAGTCACAGTATGTATGCTTGCTTGTTTGATCCACAAAGGCTCCTCCATGGCTTGAGGGATCTGGATCAAACTTGACCCTTCATTACCGAACTCTAAATAATTGAGGGGTCTGAACTAATGAAACAACAACTCACCTTTCAGGCCCAGAGCAGAGGCAAAGAAAAGAAATGAAGCAGACTGGCTGTTGCTAGGTGAAGTGGCCCTCTGAAATGTGACTGTGAAAGAAAGGGATTGGATACTGCTAGGTGATGTGTGCATGAGAGAAAGGAAGGGAAGAATGAATGACAGGGGGAAGAAAGAGAAAAAGGGAAAGGAAGAGAGAGAGAGAGAGAGAGAGAGAGAGAGAGAGAGAGAGAGAGAGAAGGAGATGATAGAGAATAAAAGAAGGAAAACCAAGGAAGGGGGAAGAAAAAGAAGGGACAAATGGAAGTAAGAGAAAAGAAAGGGGGAAGAGAAGAGAAGGTGAGGGGGCAGGGGAAGCAAAAGAGAAAAGAAAGGGAGAAAGAAAGAGGAATGAAGAAAGGAGATAGAATACAAGAAGGTAAAACAAGGAAGGGGGAAGAAAGAAGGGATGAAAGGAAGGAAGAGAAAGGAAAGGGGGAAAGGAAGGGAGGGAAGGGAAGGAAAGAGGAAGGAAGGTTAGAGAGAGAAAATAAAAGAAGGGAAAACAAGGGAGGGGAAAAGAAATAAAAAGAAAGGAAGAAAGGAAGGCAGAGAAAGGGAAGGGAGAAAGAGAGGGAAGGAAGGCGAAGGTGAGAGGAAAGAGGAAAGGGAGGAAGAGTGTATGGAGGAGAGGAGACAAGAGGGAGAAGGTGTATGAGGGAAAGGGAGGAAAGAAAGAATGAGCCGTAAAGAAAATGCATACCCAGGCAATACTAGGTATATACTCTAGTGCTGAATACAAACAAGTCTGAATCACCACTACTCTTCCTTTCTTGATGAGGCAAGACCTTAACTCTGAAAGGAGGATACAGGAAGTCAGGGTTCTTAGGAAATAGCTTCTAACTAGGAATCCACAATATTATGCACCAGAGTATCAAGAAGCAAGTTGGTATATTTCTTCTATGACAATTTTCAGATTTTGTGTAAAGCAGCATTCAACACACCCTGGTAGTTTACTGCACACAAGACACTGTGTTTAAAAAAAACGAATATAATTTTAACTGCAGTTTCTTCCATTTATCACCTCTGGATGAGAGGCCTTTGGGGACTGAAAGATGTTTCACAAATGTGCATAAAACAGGATTTAAGAGAGAACCATAAACATAGATTAAAGCGCAATCATTTCTACTTTAAAGGTGATTCAAAGCATTGTTGTAGAGGAAGAAACAACATCTGAAATACGGAATGCGTCAAGGGAGTCAAAGCTTTCTTTCTGGCACACTCAATGCAGGAGCATGACCAAAGTGGAAATGGCAAAGCTTAGTCAAGGAGGGGATTTGTAAAAACCTGGGGAAGGAGATTAAACAGGTGCTAAAATGATTTTTAAAACATGGAAAATGAAATTTGAGTGCATGGTAACACAACATTTAGAATATATTTTGAAAGAGAATACTGGGGACAAAAACCCAGAACAGACCATGAAAAGTCATTTGATTTATTGCTGAAGGCTTTCATGGCTGGAATCATCCTCAGAGGTTGTGAGGATGCCTGCCATAGATTCAGGCGAAACATCAGGCGAGAATGCTTCTGGAACATGGCCATACAGCCTGTAAAACTCACAATAATCCAGGCATTTGATTTACTGAAGAGACGCGAGGATAGGGGAGAAAAGAGTGGCAACAGTTTTATATGGGTTTCTTCTGTATCACCTGAATAACAATCTATCCCACCTCATGTGAAATCTGGCACAAATGTTCTCCTGCTGCTATCATTCCTTCAAACCAATGGAAAAATCCACTGTACACAGGGGACATAATTTTGCAAAGGCACCCCCAGTAGTTTTAGCTATTGGAGTCATCCAGGTGCCAATTAGATGGTATATTTGTCCCAAACATATCTCTCAGTACATGACTTCTTATTCTTCTTACCTAATTGTAGAAAAGAGGATGCTGGTATACAGTATCCTAAATGCTTCTTCAAGGATAACAGGCATGGCATGGCATTTTGTGAGAAGCATCACATGGAGTTGTTCACTCCATTCTCGAAATAGTGGGCCATCTGAGGTTGCTGCTCTAAGTGAATTACAGCATGCAGTTTTGTAAAACAGAATGTTTCAGCGTTACAATTAGGGGAACTGGTCGTTCACACACACCACAAATCTGGATTCTGTGGTGGAACCTTATAAACTATTTCAGAAACCATGAGTTCTTGAGACTTTTAGATAATTAGCCAAGGTTGACTCCAATGCGGCCATCTAAGTGAAGGTCTGGAACTGTGCCTGAAGGCAATTTTATACAAGCATTTGAGTCAGACATGGAAATGCTTTGAAGCTACCCTCTGGGAAATTGTTGCAACATCACTGGGGTCAGACTGGGCAAATGGGAGCATCCAAGTCAGAAAGCTAGAAAGTATTCGGTGCCCAGAGACATTCAGATCTTCAGGGCAAATTTTGAAATATTCAGTCAAGAAGGGTCAAGGGAAGTAAAAAGGGAGTAAAAATTCAGAAATAGAAAAAAGACTCCTTCACTTAGTGAAATAAAAAAGTGAACAGAGCAAAAGACTAAGGCATAGTATCTTCTAAAGAATACCCAATGAATGAAAAACCTGACAATTAATTTTTATTTTTTATTTATTTTATTTGCCATGCTTCTATACCGCCTCTCTCAGCCCGAAGGCAACTCAAGGCGGTGAACAAGCAGCAACAAGTGCCCATATACAATACATCAAAAGATAAAAAGAGTCATATAAAAACATATAAAATTAGCAGTTAAAAACTACAAAATACAAATCTCAGCTCCACAACCTTAAAATCGGTTTCCGTTTAGTCGTCATAGTAATCCTTGATCTCGATTAAAGTTCGTCTGCGAATGCTTGTTTGCAAAGCCAAGTCTTGACTTTCTTACGAAATGTTAGGAGGGAGGGGCCAATCTGATGTCACTAGGAAGGGGGTTCCAAAGCCGAGGAGCCACCACTAAGAAGGCCCTGTCTCTCGTCCCCGCCAAGCATGCCTGCGAAGCAGGCGGGACCGAGAACAGGGTCTCTCCGGATGATCTTAAGCATCTTGATGGTTCATAGGGAGAGATGCGTTCGGACAGGTAAGTTGGACCAGAACCGTTTAGAGCTTTAAAGGCCAAAACCAGCACTTTGAATTGTGTCCGGTAGCAAACTGGTAGCCAGTGGAGCTGGCACAAGAGGGGAGTTGTACGCTCCCTGAGTGCCGCTCCTGTTATCAACCTGGCTAATGTCCGTTGGACCAATTGAAGCTTCCAAGCAGTCTTCAAAGGGAGCCCCACGTAGAGAGCATTGCAGTAATCTATACGGGAGATAGACTACTGTGGCCAAGTCAGACTTCCCAAGATACGGGCGCAGCTGGCGCACAAGTTTTAATTGCACGAATGCTCCCCTGGTCACCGCCGAAACCTGGGGTTCCAGGCTCAGCGATGAATCCAGGATCACACCCAGATTGCGAACCCGCATCTTCAGGGGGAGTGTAACCCCGTCCAAATTTTCTTCATATTTATTTATTTCATGACAAAAGCATTGTTTAAAATGGTTTCTCTAAAACTGAGCATCCAGTTGGGATTTCCTTGTTTAGCTGCCTAGAAGGAAGCTCTTGCTGGAGGAACATTCAGTGGAGTGGTGGTTCTTATGAAACTTTTCCTTGCTTTGAGTCTACTGGGAGGAGGGTGATAGCCTTGTAATTGATAGCTTTCGCAGTGTTCAACTTCATTTCTCTACCAGTTAGCAGCAACTTCCCACTGAACATCCCGAGGGGGAGGGGGGCAATGCCCGCTAGCTTATAGAGTCTATCAGCAGGTGTAGGTTTAAAACATCTTGTGTTTATTCTACATGTCTCATTTAGTGCTATATTCATCTGCTTAACATGGATAGATTTATACCAGACGGGGTAGGCAATTGAGTAAGACAAGGCCAGGGCTAATGTTCTTATTAATTTTGGGTCTGCACCCCATGCACTATTACAAAGTTTCCACGGGATGTTATTGCGTGCAGCTACTTTGTGTTTACACAGTGTTTCTAAATGTTAGTGTTCGGTCTAAGGTGACGCCAAAATATTTAGGGTGGGAACAGTGTTCAAGCTCCCGGCCTTCCTAAGTAACTTTCAGTTTCCTGTTGCTTTACAGCATTTTTCTTCATATGTAAATATACAGATCGTAATAAAGAAACGAGCAGGCAATGCAGTGAGGGAAATCCACATTAAGCTTAATATTTTTCAAGATATAATTGATAATATTTCCAAGTTTCTGGAGAGATCCCTGTTTCTGTATTATGGAAGCAGCAGCATAAATCAACGAAGGCAGCCTTGAGCCCCATCTAGAAATCACAGCTCTGCAAAGTTCAACCTATATTATAATGAGTTATTTAAAGGCTTGGATTGTTTAGATCTACAAACAATGCAAATGGTCTATTATTTAATTCAGCGATCAATTTAGGTCCATAGTTTGAGTTCTTGTAGGTTATGACCTTGTTGCTAGAAACCACCAAGTCACCCTCCACAATCAATGCAAACTAGAAATAGTTTTAAGTCAGACCCATGGATTGTTTTAAAAGTAGCTGCAGCAGTGCATAAATTCCTTTTGCATAACTAGGCGCACCAAGCGTTTAGCCGATGTGATGCAATTATTCAGCAAGACTAAAATCAATTGGGAGTCAAGATAAACTTAGGAATACATAATCTAAGGACAACACAATTTCATTACTAAATATAGTACAACGAAGGCAAACAAATCTTTAAAAGAGTCAAACCCATTAGTAAAAACCTAGAATCACTGTATCAAAGCCTATATCCATGCTCATATTCTTATAGCCGCTGCATTTTATAGGCATTTTATCGGCCTACAGTATCCATACTGGTTTGGTTCTAGGATTCCAAGGTGACAACCAAAAACACACATGACAATGCTTCATATTATTAAACTGCAGCATGATGAACATGCATGCTTTAGCATGACCATGTCCATATTACCACCATTTAATAATGTGGAATATGACAATCCACAGTTGCTCGGAATCGTAGATCCAGATTGTCCACTATAGTTCACAATGCCAGAGTAAACGTTCTATACATGGTAGAAAATTAGCATTTCTGCATAAATTAAATTTTCCAACAAGTTGGTACCATAACTTGTGCCCTCTATTCTTAATTCAGACATCCACTATACATCAACCAATTGTATAATTGCTTTTAATTGTATTTTATATTATGGGCACTGACTGCCATGTGCAAACCGCCTTCCTTCCCTACTTCCCATCCTTTCTTCCTTCCCTTCTTTCCCTCCCTCCCTTCTGTTCTTCCTTCCTTCCTCTCTCCCTCCCTCCTTTCCCTTCCTTCCTCATCTCCTGGCCTTGTCTTACTCAACTGGCAAGTATGTCTGCCCATGCAAAACAGGTGAACATAGCATTGAACAAAACATGCAGAATAATCACAGAATGTCTTAAACCTACACCTGTTGATAAACTCTACAAGCTAGCTGCCATTGCCCCCTCTCCTCCGATGTGCGACAGGAAGTTGCTGCTAAATGTGAGAGAAATAAAGTTGAACACTGTGAAAGCCATCCACTATATGGCTACCAGCCTCCTCCCAGTAGACTCAAATCAAGGAAAAGCTTTATGAGAACTACCACTCCTCTTGTCATCCCCAGAGCAACAGCAAGGGTGTCTCTCTGGTCAGCTAAATCAGGAAATCCCAACTGGATGCCCCCCCATGAGGGTCTTCCTCCAGGGGCAAACCAAGAATGGGCAACTTGGAAGTCCCTGAATAGACTCAGAAGCGGAGTGGGGAGATTGAGAAGTGCAGCAGGATGTAGAGTGGGTCATGGGGGCTCTGTGTGCCAAGTTTAGTCTTGATCCATCATTATTGGGAGTTGCAGTGGTATCATGAAATTACTGAAGGTAGTGCAAGTCCCATCATCTCTGTGTGTCCCGTCCCCCCCAAAGTGTAGTACGATGTAGATTGGGTCATGGGGGCTCTGTGTGCTAAGTTTGGTCTTTATTGGTGAATGGATGAGGGATGCATTGTTTTTCGGAAGTGAGTGAAGGTACTTCAAGTCCCATCATCCGTGGTCCGTCTCACAGTAAACTGCACCAGGCTGTAGAGTGGGTCATGAGGGCTCTGTGTGCCAGATTTGGTGTTGATCAGTCATTGGATTAGGTTTGTAGCAGGATTGGGAAGTGAGGGAAGGTACTGCAAGTCCCATCATCCATGTTCTGTCCCCCCAAACTTCAGTAGGATGTAGAGTGGGTCACTGGGGCTCTGTGTGCCAAGTGTGGACTTTCTCGGTGTTTGTTGGGGGCCACAGTGGTCTGTGGGAACAGAGGGGTGTAAAAGTACTACAAATCCCATCATCCATTGTCAGTCCTCCCCAAAACCTCACCAGAACGTGAAGGCAGTCATGGGGGTTATGTATGGCAAGTTTGGTCTCGATCAGTGATTGGATGAGGGTTGCAGAGGACTTTGGAAGTGAGTAGAGGCACTTCAAGTCCCATCATCCATGGCCCACCCTCCTCCGAACTGCACCAGGACGTAGAGTGGGTCATGGGGGCTGTGTGTGCTGAGTGTGGTCTGTATTGGTCCTTTTGGTGGCCTCAGTGGTCTGTGGGAACCAAAGTCTTGGAAAGTACTACAAATCCCATAATACGTGGGTCATGTCATAGGGGTTTTGGGTACCAAGTTTGGTGCAGGTCCATCACCCGCTGGTCGCTGTGGCCTGTGAAAGTGGCTGCCACATATCCGCCCTGGCCTGTGAAAGTGGCTGCCACATATCCGCCCTGGCCTGTGAAAGTGGCTGCCACATATCCGCCCCTGGCCTGTGAAAGTGGCTGCCACATATCCGCCCTGGCCTGTGAAAGTATACGGTGTAAAACAGAAAGGAGTAAAAAAAATGGAAAAGGCCTGCATGGAATGGATTCTGGGTTGCTGGCTTTTTTCCCCTCAGTGGGAAGAAATCCTGTTGTTTGAATGTAGAGGCCTGGACTCTGGGTTGCTGGCTTTTTTCCCCTCAGTGGGAAGAAATCCTGTTGTTTGAATGTAAAGGCCTGGATTCTGGGTTGCTGGCTTTTTTTCCCCTCAGTGGGAAGAAATCCTGTTGTTTGAATGTAGAGGCCTGGATTCTGGGTTGCTGGCTTTTTCCCCCTCAGTGGGAAGAAATCCTGTTGTTTGAATGTAAAGGCCTGGATTCTGGGTTGCTGGCTTTTTCCCCCTCAGTGGGAAGAAATCCTGTTGTCTGAATGTAGAGGCCTGGATTCTGGGTTGCTGGCTAATCAGCGGCTATCAATGCCCTCTGTCTGGTGCCTTAGAATTTTGGAGTGGCGAGGCTGTCAATCAAAGGACTTTATGCAAATAGCTGCCACATATCCGCCCTTCCGCCCTTCCGCCCTCCGCATACACACACACATACACACATACACACATACAAACATTCTGTTTTATAAAGGTATACAGATACAGATGAGTTGCCCTCCACGTCAGTGCTCCGGGCGACTTACACATAAAACACATAAAACAGTTAAATAGTTAAAAGCTAAAAGAATAGGAAATTAATTAAAATAGTTCCAGTAACTCAGGCTAAGTCTGGGAGGTGTCCTTAGCCGTAAGCCTTTCGGAAGAGCCAGGTCTTCAATGCGGTCAGGAACTGGGGCATGTCAGGATAGCTCTCTGCTCCACCGGCATCAGGTTCCAAACAACAGGGACGCGATGGAAAAGGCTCTCCGTCTTGTGATGTCGAGGCGGGCCTCACTCACACCTGGAATGCGGAGAAGGTCCCTGTTCACTGAACGCGGCGACCTTAAATGAACTGGTTCGAACAAGCGGTCTTTTAAATAAGCTGGGCCAGCGCCATGGAGGGCCTTAAAGGTAAGCGACAAGATCTTGTGGATGGCTCTGAGCTCGACTGGCAGCCAGTGCAGGCGCTGTAGAGATGGCGCGATATGGCATCTCAGCGGTGTCCCGGTGAGGAGTCTGGCGGCTGCATTCTGCACTAGCTGGATTTTACAGTGGTTGACTGCGGCAACCCCACGTACAAGGCATTACAGTAGTCCAGCCGCGATGTCACTGTGGCATGGACCACCGTAGCCAGCGCATCTGATGGAAGGTAAGGTGCCAGTTGACGTGCCTGGCGTAGGTGGAAGAAAGCTCCCTTACTTGTCGCAGCAACCTGGGCCTCCAGCGAGAGTCTCGAGTCTAGTATCACACCGAGACTCTTCACCGACGGGGCCGGGATCAGCGGCTCTCCCTCAAAGAGAGGCAGCGGAATGGGTGGCTCTGGGCGTCCCGGCCATAGAATCTCTGTCTTTGATGGATTGATCTTGAGTTTGTATGAGCGGAGTCATCTGGTCACTGCCTCTAGGCCTTGTCTGAAATTCTCAGGCACAGATGTTACGCCTGGCTCAAGCTTCAGCAGGAGCTGGGTGTCATCTGCATATTGATAGCACCCAAATCCAAAACTTCTGGCTATGCTTGCCAAGGGTTGGACGTAGATGTTAAAAAGCGTTGGTGACAAATGGCGCCTTGGGGGACTCCACAGTCCAGGGTGGATTTCTTGGACACTTGGCCTCGCCACTCAACACGCTGCGAGCGGCCCCGCAGGAAGGAATCGAACCAGGCCAAAGCTGTGCCTTGAATCCCAATGGCTGATAGTCGCCGCAACAGCAGGTCATGGTCCACCGTGTCGAACGCCGCGGTGAGGTCGAGCAGCACCAGGATAGCTGAACCTCCCTTCTCCAATTGGCGGCGGATGTCGTCCGTAATGGCCACCAGAACGGTCTCGGTCCCGTGACCGGAGCGGAAACCCGATTGGCAGGGGTCCAGGCTTCCTGAGGTTTCCAGGAATTCCTGTAATTGGATCGCTGCTGCCCGTTCAATCAGTTTCCCGAGGAAGGGTAGGTTTGAGACCGGACGGTAGTTTGCCGGCGTCGCTGGATCCAGATTCGCCTTCTTCAGCAGCGGGCGGACTCTAGCCTCCTTCAGCGCATCGGGAAAAACTCCCAGCTCCAATGAGTGGTTTATCAACCCTGTCAGAGTGGCCGAGAGGCTCCCCGCACAGGACTTAATCAGATCAAAAGACAACCTGGCAAAATGACACTACCTAAAAGAATCCCCTACCTTGTGTGACTGTGGAGCAGAACAGACAACTCCGCATCTGTATGCTTGTCCACTGTGCCCTGCCTCATGTACAGAGGAGGAACTGTTGGAGGCTTCAGACAATGCCGTTGCTGTTGCCCGTTTTTGGTCAAAAGATATTTAGCCACTTGTGCGCCTTCTATTTTTATCAGTTTTATATTAATTTATGCAATGCTTTTGATATGAAATAAATAAACACAAATCCACTATCACCACTAGATATGAAAAGACCCAGAATGAAACTAACAAACCCCATCCCTGCTAGCCTTTTGCAGGCATTCCTGTGGCATTAGGCCTTTGGTAGATGAGGATGAGATGCTCACTGCTAGGGAGGATGTGGGTGGAATTGGAGGAGGATATTTAGTTTTAAAAGTAATTTCATTGTACAAGTATTTTTATTGCATCTTAACTGTTAAAGTTAATAATATCAACAGCAACAACAGCAGCAGCAATTAGAGTTAATTCCACTGCTATTTAAGGTTGTCACAGTCAATAAAAAGTGGAACCTCTGGAAATGCTGAAGGTCCAATGACAGCTCCATTTGATGGCAACTATAGTACAAGTGCGGGTCAATAGGTCCATGACTTTTTGAATTTCCCGCCTCTTAACTGAAAGGGCAACACTGTTCCCTATCAACAGGCATCTGTCAGTTGACTACTGTCAAAATTTGAACAAGCTGTGTCATTTAGTTTGTGCTTGACAGCCATTGATAGCAGACTACCGCATGATTTGAGGAGAAAATGGGAAAAAGTGAATTTTGGGTGCACATTAAACATTATATTTTGGCAGAAAAAAAACCATCACTCAAAGCAAGGCTAAGCTTGATAAATACGATTGGGACTCTGCACCATCAATTTCAATGGTAAAAAAGTGGTTTACTGAATTTTGTTGTGGCCGTACAAGCATGGAAGATGTCAAACGTTCTGGACGCCCAGTTGAGGTTTCTACACCCGAAACAATTGGAAAAAATCACGATATGTGTAGGCCGATCGGAGATTGAAAGTGCGAGAGATTGTGGAAGCCATAGGCATCTCACATGGCTCAGTGGTTTCCATTTTAAATGATCACTTGGGTATGAGAAAGCTTTCTGCAAGATGGGTGCTGTGTTTGCTCACAATTGACCACAAATGCAATCGTGTGACAATTTCGCAGGACTGTTTGGCGTTGTTCAACCGCAATATAGACAAGTTTTCGCGCCGTTTCGTAGCCATGGACAAAACGTGGCTCCACCACAATACACCAGAGACCAAACAGCAGTCAAAACAGTGGGTTTCTCGGGGTGAATCGGCGCCAAAAGTAGGCCAAGGTGGGTTTGTCAGCCAATAAAGTGATGGCGACCATTTTTTAGGATGCACGCAGTATAATCCACATTGACTACCTTCAAAAGGGTAAAACAATCAATGGCGAATATTATGCCAACTTATTGGGTCGATTTAATGAGGATTTGGGGGGGAAACAACCGCATTTGGCCAAGAAAAAAGTACTTTTGCACCAGGACAATGCAAGGGTGCCCACATGTGCAGTTTCCATGGCAACAATCCATGAATTGGGATACGAATTGCTCCCTCATCTGCCCTATTCTCCAGATTTAGCTTCGAATGACTATTTCTTGTTTCCAAAACTGAAGAAATGGCTCGGTGGAAAGAGATTTGACTTCAACAATGAAATCATCTCACAAATACCTATTTTGATGACTTCAACAAATCTTATTTTTTGGAAGGGATAAAAAAAATTTGAGAAACATTGGACAAAGTGTATAGAGCTCAAAGGAGACTACGTTGAAAAATAAAATGACTTTTTAAAATCCCAAAACCTGTGTTTCAATCAAAAAGTCATGGACTTATTGACCCGCCCTCGTAGCTCAGTAGCAAACATCTAGACAGGAACAAATCAAGAATTCTACCAGGTACCTGAAACTTTGGTTTTAGGTGGAGAAGTATCCCTTTACCTAGGGAAAATAACATTGGAGAATGGAATGACACTTCAGTAAAAGGCTAGGTCATTCACATTCCTGGAGTCTGATACATAGCAATGATTAAGGAGAAAAACAAAGTCCCCTTGTTCTGGAATTACAGGAATCAGCTGCACTCTACGTGCAGCTCCTTTATTTACTTCATATTTCCACATTTCCATGCCATTTCACTGTGAGTACCTGAATCCTCATTCTACCCTACACCTACCTACTATGTACATTGAAGTCAAAGGGGCAGATAAAGTAGTATGCTAAACTCCCTTTCAAAGGCAAGAGAGACAATTTATTGGAAGAACAGGCAGAAGTTTGATTCTAATCCAGGGGTGGGCAATTATTTTTCCCAAGGGGCCACACGAGAACCAAAAAATATTATGGAGGGCCGCACCTAAAGGCTGAACTACATTCTAATCTACATTATTTAGTATATTTACTATATATTACACATCATTAATATTAACATATTAATATATCAAGAAATATTCATATATTATTAGTACTAATATCATAATTATTAGATTATAGCATATCTATATAGACATTATAACATACTGAAATTATAATATAACATTATATCATTTATTATATTATAATAAAATTATTATAAAATAATAATAAAAACCACTAAAATAAAATTAAATGAAATGAAATTCAAGAAGACAAGGTGTGAACCAAGATAGAGGCTGACATCCTCAAGAGAGGAAGGATCCCAAGATGGAATGGCCCAGTGGACCCAGCCCAGAGGATGACAAAGCGGACCCAGCCGCCGCCGCAGCAGAGCAGCAGACAATCGGATGCTGCAGTCCTCCCTCCATTCTCGCCCCCAGCCGTTCCACATCTGATCGCCCTGCCATAGAGTGCCTGCCATCCCTGGAGGCGATCCGGGCCTGCATGGGGAGCAGTCGGCGATCTGAGGCGGCTGTTTGCCCTGGTGACCCGGAAGACGATCAGGGCGGCGCCTGCTCCCGCTGCAGGCCCGGATCGCCTCCAGGGATGGCAGGCTCCAAAGCCGCCGCTCCTCCGGCCTGTCTGCCGACACAGGCCCCTCAGAGCCCGCGATGGGATGGCGGCAGTGGCACCCCTTCCTCTTGGCCCCACCCTGGCGCCCTTCTCCCCAGGCCAGACAGAATCGGCTGACGGGCTGCATCCGGCCCGCGGGCCGTAGGTTGCCCACCCCTGTTCTAATCTATTGTAGATCTCAGGATGACTTGCAACAGAAAAGAAACCCTTACCAATCTCAGCTGTGAGATTGGGAGCAATAGCAGCAAGCATGCAGCTCTGCCCCATCCTGACTTACTGATAAAATGAAACACATATGAGCTAACCAAGAGTGTTTTAATATGTACCAGGACTGTAAGTTCCACACACCTACTTACATAACTTTTGGATCTCAACATTGTAGTAAAAAAAACCAAAACAGTGCTCATAAGCTTTGAAGTCTGCCCACCTCTGGTGTATAATATCTTTGCCAGCATATAGAACAACACTGAGCTTATGACTGTTGTGTTCTAGTATAGTAAATATAGTAAATCCAATAAGTGGTTAAGACATTCCTGATATTTTACAGTCATGCCCCTCAAAAAGTCTTTTTCTTCCACTCCCCACCTTCAGGTGGTACGGATAAACTGAAAAGGATTACCTTAGCACCAAAGTCACTGTAACAAATACATAAATTACACCAAAGCAGAAGCTTGGCCTGGAATCCTCAGAAACAAACATTTCTAATGAAAGAAATGCAAATATTTCCAATAATTCACAAATGTGTGGTCTTGCCCAAGACCATTCTCATTTTTGCCGACAAAGCATGCTCTACCTATCCCACAGAACAGGCCACTGAAATATATGAACCATTTACAAAAAAGCAAGCAAAAAACACTTTTGGACTTAACATAAGGTACTAAAAAATCCAAGATGCATCCACATACTCTTCTTAAATATTCAGTGTGCTAAATTTACAGTTGTTGTTGTAACAAAGATGAACTCGTATGATTTCCACAATACAGTAAGTCAAGCATTTGTGGGATACCTAGCCAATGCATACGGTCTACGCCAGCATTTCTCAATCTGAGGGTCGGGACCCCTGGGAGGGAGGAGTCATGAGGGGGTTTCAGAGGGGTCGCCAAAGACCATCAGATAACATATTTCTGATGGTCTTAGGAACCCCTTTTGGCAGGGAAGGCTGAAGATCTCACAATCTCTCTTGCAAGCACCTCCCTGACTGAGGGGCCGCCCAGAGGCAGCATGTTTCTGTCATTGCAGCCAGCCCCTGCCAAAGAGGCCTGGTTCTGATGCCTGCTGCCCATGCATGGCAGCATGATGCCCTTGTGAGAGGCTGCTTGGAAGTCCCTAGTGGTTCTTGGCCCAATTCTATCATTGGTGGGGTTCAGAATGCTCCTTGATTGTAGGTGAACTATAAATCCCAGCCACTACAACTCCCAAATGTCAAGGTCTATTTTCCCCAAGCTCCACCAGTATTCACATTTGGACATAATGAGGATTCGTGCAAAGTTTGGTCCAGAACAATCATTGTTTGAGTCCAGTGCTCTCAATTTATTTATTGTTTGAGTCCACAGTGCTCTCTGGATATAGGCGATAATAACAATATAAACTCCAAAACTAACAATTAAACTTAAAAATCATTAAAATACAACTACATTAAACCCTTCCAGCATTTTTGTTGGCCATGGGAGTTCTGTAATGCCAAGTTTGGTTACAACTCCATCATTGGTGGAAACCCTTCAGCATTTTTGTTTTGATTGAAGATGAACTATAAATCCCAGCAACTACTACTCCTAAATGCCAAAATCAACACCCCACCACCACCACCACCATCCCCACCAGTATTCAAATTTGGGTGTATTGGATATTTGTGTCAAATTTGGTCCAGTGAATGAAAATACATCCTGCATATCAGATATTTACATGACAATCCATTACAGTAGAAAAATTACAGTTATGAAGTAGCAACAAAAATAATTTTATGGTTGGGGGTTACCACAACATGAAGAAATGTATTAAGGGGGTTGCAACATTAGGAAGGATGAGAAACACTGGTCTAAGCACTCCTCTTGAAGCATCTGCAGTTGGCTGACTGTGTTGTCTTCTTTGTTCCCTCATAATAAACTAAAGAAAGAAACCATGACCATAATCTGGCTTAAATCTCTGGGGTTTTTTTTGGCAGAAAGCAAACCACAGCAGAGAAGCTTGCTGCTGCAAGATGACAGAGCAAATCAATGGTGAAGCAAAATCTCTGCAAATGGTGCATTAACAGGATGCCATTCAAACACAACCAGGCAGGTTCCTGGCTTGTCCTGTCATGAAAATTCACCAACACAGTGGAAGGAAATGAGAGAACTGCAAGGAATGATTTGGCTGCATCAAATGATACAGCTTAAATAAATTTATTTTTTAAAAAACCCAGTAAGGTTTGCTGCAGTCTATGGAGTTAAAGGGATGAAAGATGCAACAAAGAGCCAGAATATTCCTTTAGCACAGAAAGATGCAATTTGCATCTCTGACTAGAATACATTTCTATTTTTAAGGAATACATCAAAATAGCATTGCTGCAGAACGTCCAATCTCAGTGAGCATCCATGAGCACATGATTATCTACAGTGAAGGCATTTGGGACTTTAAAAAACATTAATTAAGAATGAAGAGCAACTTATAATTAACAGGAAGATTTATGCAGCCAGCCCTCAAAGCTAGACCAGTGCTGTAGCATGCTGCTTATGGGAATAATACACCATAACTTGTTAGAAAAAGACAAATGAATCCCCGTAAATCCAGGTTTCATGCTCATGAACATTAGAAGAGACAATGTGATTGGCTGGGAAGTTAAAGTCAATTGAAAACAAGAAATGGCAAGTATATTCCAAGCAGATGATTCAGGATTTTTCAGATTTTCAATGCACAGAATGCTTTCGTCTCTATCCAAAAAAAAGGTATTTTCAAGGTACACTTAGATAACAATTGTTATCATCTCAGGAGATAAAGTATTATTTATACTCTTCACAACTGAGCAGCTTAAGGTAATGTTTCGAAACATTATATTAAACTGTTTTTGTAGAAATATTCCTAGAAAATGGTTTTTGTGGTTAATAGTGGCATATAGTTCCTGAACAGTAGACATCTGAACACCTAAAGATGAATGCAAATAACAAGGCAAGGCCATGTGTTCTTTCTAGATGACCCAAAAAATCTGCAAAGAAATACTTGGATGATAATACATGCTTTCATAATTACCCACCCCTCAAAGCATCTTCAATCTCAAGAGGCATTAACTTCACGCAATATGTGAGCCATATGAGAGTTCTTGCATGTCGGTACACAGCCTCTTTTACAATAATAGCAATAATATCAAAGGAAACAGCAAAATCATGCCCCAAATTGTTTCATCTTCTGTATTCTTTTTCTGCATAATATATATAAAAAGAATCATAAAAAACCTGAGTACTGATAGAAAATAATTTCTGTAGTGGTCATTGTGTTCGAGTGAAACCTAGGAGACCTGGACTGTAAAGGCTTTAGACACAAATTCATTGGATGACCACAAAATAGTCTTCATGGAAAATTTTGGGGATAAAATATATGCTACTGGGAGTTTGTGGGAGAAAAGGATGCATGCAAATAAAGCAATAAATAACAACAAAAAAGAACTTTCTCTGTAGGCCAGTCAACAGTTTTCAGAACTGTTAGGAGACAATGTATTGGAGTGGTTTGAGTGTTGGGCTAGGACCCTGGAGATGATTATTTGAATCCACACTTGGCTTCTGGAAACCCGCTTAGGTAAGTCATACCCTTCTTCAGCATCAGAGGAAGGAAAAGGCAACCCACCCTCAGAATAAATCTTGCCCATGAATCCTCAGTATAGGGTTGTCTTAAGGATGCCATAAACTGGAATAACTTGAATGTACATAACAGATTGTAATTACAAAAGGGAAGCAATAAAAAAATAGAGAGTTTCAGTTATTTTAAAAAATATTTCACTTCCAAAAGGAGTGCAACAAACGGAGAAATGCCTAACACGTTCATTAAAGGCCCCACTTTTTACTGAAATACCCATCTTACTAGTGAAATAAAGAGCCCATCCTCACCCAGGATAGGTAGTTGTTGTTTATTCATTCAGTTGCTTCCAACTTCATGACCTACTGGACCGTCCCACGCCAGAGCTCCCTGTTGGCTAGGGCCACCCACAGCTCCTTCACAGTCAAGCCAGTCACTTCAAGGATACCATCCACCCACCTTGCCCTTGGTCGGACCCTCTTTCTTTTTCCTTCCATTTTCCCCAACATCATTCTCTTTTCCAAGATTTTTGTCTTCTCATGATGTGGCCAAAGTATTTCATCCTTGCCTCTAATCTCCTTCCCTCCAATGAGCAGTCAAGCTTTATTTCCTGGACTATGAACTGGTTGGATCTTCTCGCAGTCCAAGGCACTCTCAGGACTTTCCTCCAGCACGACAGTTCAAAAGCATCTATCTTCCTTCACTCAGCCTTCCTTATGGTCCAGCTCTCACATCCATAGATTACTATGGGGAATACTATTGCTTTAACTATGTGGATCTTTGTTGCCAGTATGATGTCACTACTTTTTACTATTTTACTGAGATTGGTCATTACTCTCCTCCCAATAAGTAAATGTCTTCTGATTTCCTGGCTGCAATCTGCGCCTGCAGTAATTCTTGCGCCTCGAAATACAGAGTCTGTCACTGCCTCCACGTTTTCTCCCTCTCTCTGCCAGTTATCAATCAGTCTGGTTGCCATCATCTTGGGTTTTTTGATGTTACTGCAACCCTGCACATTGCGTGATGTGTTCTGCATACAAGTTGAATAGGTTGGGTGAGAGTATACAGCCTTGCCATACTCCTTTCCCAATCTTGAACCAGGATAGAAGTGAACTGCAAAATGACCACTAAGTCCAAGCCATTAAACAATCAAAATACACAAGAAAGAAGTATGTCTTCACCTGGTAATTAAAAATGATCAAAGTCATGAAAGGAGAAGATGCTAATTGGGATACAACTACAAAAAGGCCCATTTTCTTCTCCTCAAACTTCAATCCTCTGTTGGTGGGACACACAGAAACAACAATTTTATTTTTGTACCCCGCCTCCATCTCCCTGAAGGGACTTGGGGCGGCTTACCTATGATACAAAGTGCCTAAAAACAACGCATAAAATAAATACACAGGACTTTTTTATAACAATAAAAAAGTAACTAACAGCATGTAAAAACAATAATTTAAAACTCAGAACAACGCCCAATAAACTATGGTGACAAAGGCTTCAGCTTGCAATCTCAGTACCCCACCAGGTTAGGATGGAGAAACATGATCGCCAGTCATGTAAGCCTTGATAGGTAGAACAGTTCAGGCAGTCCCCAAGTTAGGAACAAGAAAGGTTCTTTCCATTTGTTCTTAAGTTGAATTTGCATGCAAGTCAGAACAGGTACATTTTTAAGTTTTGCTCCTGACAAATATATAGATAGATACACACACAGGCAGTCCTCGAGTTACAAACATCAGACTTTGGATAGCATAGGGAAGGATGAACACTCCTGTGGGGTTTGTTTTGCTGTCTGTGCCCTTGTTCAGAAGATTCATCTCATTTTCTGTCCCTGTGATAATCAGATTTCCAAAAATTTAGCTTGTTGTGAAAACAAGGATTGGAAAGCTTTAGTGGAGACCCCTTTTCCCCATGACAGCTCTTCCATGAGTGAATTTCCCTTCCTTGGGGTAGACTTCTCTCACTTCCTGTTGTCTCACCCCGTTTGCAACTTTGAGTCATTTGAAAGTCAGTTGTAACTAGGGGACTGTCTGCACTTTGAACTGAACTCGAAAGTAACTAGCTATCATCCAGTTTAGAATTGTTGGCTCTGAACAAAAGTCTGACTGCTCCATTTTGCATTAACTGCCACTTTTGGCCAGTGGAGATTTACCGTAACATTTTTACTAATTGTGTTCTATAGCGCTTCCAAAAGAAAGCAGAGCTATGCTCATTTCTGCTTATTTATTCCCTTTTTGCCATTGTTGGTTATCTATTACTCTATATCAAATTTCTCCCTTAAAATATCCAAGACATTGTACATAACAAGATTAACATACAATGTAAATAAAACAATCATAACAGTAAAAAAAAGTTTTACAAAGTGTTGCTGAAGACTTTCCTGGCCAGAATCACTGGGTTGCTGTGATTTTTCTGGGCTGTATAGCCATGTTTCAGAAGCATTATTTCCTGACGTTTCACAGGAAACAGCCTTGAAGCTGCAAGGCTATTCAATGCTAAACAATATGATCGATTGCAACATTCGCACTTGCCTCAAACAGACAAGAGTTCTTTCTCCCACCCTGAACATTATTTCACACATATAGAAACTTCATTTTCTTAGTTTCCAACAGACCTTACAACCTATAAGGATGCCTGCCATAGATGTGGGTGAAACATCGGGAGATAATGCTTTTGGAACATGGCCAGACAGCCCGGAAAATTCACAGCAACCCAGTTTTACAAAGCAATTAAGCAATTATATTAAAACCAGTACTGAATTAAACTAAAAGTGAATAAACTTTAATTTAACAAACATTTTAATAACAATCAGCGAAGATGACTGCAGATGCAAACTGCAGTCAGGAAATCAGAAGACGTTTCCTTCTTGGGAGGAGAGCAATGACCAATCTCAATAAAATAGCGGAGTAGAGACATCACACGGGCAATGAAGATCCGCATCGTTAAAGCAATGGTATCTCCCAGGGAGATGGAGGCGGGGTACAAAAATAAAATTGTTGTTGTTGTTTCTGTGTGTCCCACCAAGAGAGGATTGAAGTTTGAGGAGAAGAAAATGGGCCTTTTTGTAGTTGTATCCCAATTAGCATCTTCTCCTTCCATGACTTTGATCATTTTTAATTACCAGGTGAAGACAAAATGTGAGAGCTGGACCATAAGGAAGGTTGAGTGAAGGAAGATAGATGCTTTTGAACTGTGGTGTTGGAGGAAAATTCTGAGAGTGCCTTGGACCACGAGAAGATCCAATCAGTCCGCACTCCAGGAAAAGAAAGCCGCTTTCTTTCCTGTTTTCTTTTAGAGGCAAAGGTGAAGTACTTTGGCCACATCATGCAAATATAGGAAAGCCTGGAGAAGAGAATGATGCTGTGGAAAAGGGAAGGAAGAGGGATCGACCAAGGGCAAGGTGGATGGGTGGTATCCTTGAAGTGACTGGCTTGACTTTGAAAGAGCTGAGGGTGGCAAAGGTTGACAGGGAGCTCTGGCGTGGGCTGGTCCATGAGGTCACGAAGAGTCAGAAGCGACTGAATGAATAAACAACAACAACAATGGCCCAAAGCTGGCCTAAATACGATGTTATTTGCCTATCAGTAGGAGGTGGCCAATCTACCCACAAATCTGGGAACAGCCACCAAGAAGGTGTTTGTTTAATGTGCCCATGATAGCTGTGTGACTAACTTGATTGATTGATTGATTGATTTTATTATTTATGAGTCGCCCTCCACGTCAGTGCTCCGGGCGACTTACACACAAAAACACATAAAAGAATTCAATAGTTAAAAGCTAAAAGAATAAAAAGATTAATTAAAATAGTTCCAGTAGCTCAGGCTAAGTCTGGGAGGTGTCCTTAGCCATAAGCCTTTCGGAAGAGCCAGGTCTTCAGTGCGGTCAGGAACTGGGGCATGTCCCGGATAGCTCTCTGATCCGCCGGCATCAAGTTCCAAAGGACAGGGGCCGCGATGGAAAAAGCTCTCCGTCTCGTGGTGTCGAGGCGGGCCTCACTCACACCTGGGATGCGGAGAAGGTCCCTGTTTACTGAGCGGCGACCTTAAATGAGCTGGTTCGGACAAGCGGTCTTTTAAATAAGCTGGGCCGGCACCATGGAGGGCCTTAAAGGTAGCGACAGGATCTTGTGGATGGCTCTGAGCTCGACTGGCAGCCAGTGCAGGCGCTGCAGAGATGGCGCGATATGGCATCTCAGTGGTGTCCCGGTGAGGAGTCTGGCGGCTGCATTCTGCACCAGCTGGATTTTACGAGTGGTTGACTGCGGCAACCCCACGTACAAGGCATTACAGTAGTCCAGCCGTGATGTCACTGTGGCATGGACCACAGTAGCCAGCGCATCTGATGGAAGGTAAGGTGCCAGTTGACGCCTGGCGTAGGTGGAAAAAGCTCCCTTACTTGTCGCAGCAACCTGGGCCTCCAGTGAGAGTCTCGAGTCTAGTATCACACCGAGACTCTTCACCGACGGGGCCGGGATCAGCGGCTCTCCCTCAAAGAGAGGCAGCGGAATGGGTGGCTCTGGGCGTCCCGGCCATAGAATCTCAGTCTTTGGTGGAACTTAAAGACTTCCACCAAAGATCTCAACATCTGGGCAAGCACATAAAGGTACTTATACAGGCTCAAAATGTTGGCTGAATGACCAGAAGGTTAGAGGACAGAACTTTAGCCTCTGGACTCTGCAAATACATGCAACATATCATGTTTTGTCTTCATGACTTGTAACTGATTGAGAAGCAAGACAATCTGTGAAACAGAAAGCTTAGTAGGTCATTGATTTTTTTTCAGTCTATCCCTCTGTCAATGTTTGTCTCCTGGGAAAAGTAAGCAGAACTCCATATCCCATCCGTAGTCCACTAACATTATTCATTACAGTACAACATGCTAGTCTACCACAGACATACATACCGTATGTGGATCCTTTTTCATGAAAAATACTGTGGGGAATTTTTTGTCCCATCACTTTGGCAGTATCACGATACACAGATCTGTTGTCATTGAAGATATAGTTCAAACAGGAATATGCACAAGAATATTGGACGAAGTAGTACTTGGATGAAGCAAAGATCTATTAAATGGGTAAAATCTACTTCACACAAAGGTTGTATTTGAGGCCTACTGCAAAGACTCGATACAAGCAAGATTTCTGCATCAGATTAAGCTAGGAATCTGGATCCCAAAGGTACAAAGCTAGCACTCTGCCTCCATTTTATCAATACTTGAAACAAACATCTATAATGAAATCTGTGTAAATGGCTCGAGAAGAGGCTCTTTGCAAGCTCAACACTGCATATCCTTTTATATGGCTGTTATTCACACACACACACACACACACACACACAGGAAGAACCTCCCTATACAGAAACACTAAAGAGCATTAAATATGTATTGATTTTTTTTCAGTCACTTCTAAATGGAAGACTAATGTGAAGCAGCTTGCAAAAATGGCAGAAGGTAAAATACTGTGCTCCTTTAAAGTATTTTAAATGTTAGCATGTATATGTATTAAACACAGTGAAATCCCGCTCCAGTTCTAATATTGATCTCATGTCCTCACTATCTGTTGTTGTTAGCCATCCGAAGTTTCATGTAAATACCACTACGGTGAAATATAACCTTGTAAATAGATAAATCTGGAAGCAAAGACTGCCACGTCTATCTGATATGAAGCCAAGGTTGGTAAACCACATGATGACCCATAAAAGGGTCTGAACACATCATACAATTCTATATGGAAATCAATGACCGATCTGTCTAACTCATGATAACCTACTGGAAGTACTTTCCTTACAATCCGACTATTCTTTCTCACTCCAGTTATTCAAGATGCTTTATAAGGGATATCAGGGCTGAGCTATACACATAGTAGGTGTTTCATGACTGATGGGTAGTTTCTCCCTCCTAGGACTGAATATCTTCCCTGAAAAAACCCAAATCCTTGTCTCCAAAGGAGTAAGTGGGCATACAGAGAAAGGTAAATTGAAGGAAAGATAAATTTACTACAGTTAAATGTTTAGACTACTGCAATCACTTGAAGGGGTTATTTTTCTGTAAGGAAACTGCATTTAAATCTGAAAACATGTATTTAAGCAGAACTGTCAGCCTTTTCCTTTCATTACACACCCAGTAAAGCCACAGAAACGAAAGATGTATGAATCAGCAAGGCTTGTATTTTGCTACTGCTGCCTAAATATAGCTCATGCATATTAGCCCAATTCCATTTTTTCTTACAGGTATGAAACTAAACTAAATCTCATAAAAGTTAAAAAATCTATTTTTTCTTAGCCAATTTCTCCTTCCATTATGGAGACGTGCCATTGCCAAACCATTCCCAAATACTGCCAAACTAAACCTGCAGTGAAAGGCCAGGAAGCTATGTTATGAATTGCTCTGTAAAAAAATAATTATAAAGGCTTCAGTTCTCCCGAATGCTTACGAAAGCTGACACCCCCGCATTCAATATTAATTAAAATAACACGAAAAGAGATGAAAGACTTCCAAAAGGAAGGAAACAGGGACACAATTACACTCGTTCTTTTCATGAATGGAAATGTCTATCTTTCCCCTTCTTTGATCTAATTCAAGACTTCCCATAGGTTGAAATGCACACACCTCAAAAACCTCCCATCTTCCGGAAGAGATGTTATAGTAGGAATCTAAATGCAATTCCTCTGGTGCCTTTGAACAATTTAAGATATATATTTTTTCCAGACAGATGTAGCTATACTCTGCTAGTCAATGAATGGGAATACAGATTAATGTAAGGAAAGTATTGCTAACCCAAAGATAATCAATTTGCAATTCATCAGAGTGACCCCACAAAGTAACCAGAAAGTCAATGGAACTAAGGTCAAGTAACACTGCAATAGGATCTGGACTGGGACTATATACACCAAGGTAAGGCCCTCCTCACTGGAGATAACTGATCTGAAGATCAGGATTTCAGGAACAGCATTTGTAATTGTTAGTAGATATGAAGGCAGCAGTCGACAAATACCACATTACATTTAATGGAAAGAATTGACAAAACAACTCCGAATACTCC
>JARBWK010000004.1:201513959-201783959 GCA_030556195.1 Anolis apletophallus | reverse complement strand
ACGAAGAGTCAAAAGTGCCTGGGAGCAGTGACGAGATGGCTACGGGCCCACAAACTGAAAGTAAATCCAGCAAAGACTGAAATTCTGTAGCCGGGCCGCCCATCAGAACTAGTCAATCCAGTGCCACCCTTCGAAGGGGAACCGCTGACTCCATCCTCCACTGTGAAGAGCCTCGGTGTCATCCTGGGCTCTAAAATGACGATGGGGGCCCAGATCGCCTCCACGAGCAAAAGGGCCTTAAGAACATAAGAACATAAGAAGAGCCGTGCTGAATCGGACCTCAGCCCATCTAGTCCAGCATTCTGTATCACACAGTGGCCCACCAGTTGTACACGGGGATCTCGAGCAGAAGGGAGGGCAAAACCCTGACCTGCTCCCGACCCCCCACAACCAGTACCCAGGGAAATCCTGCCTACCTCAACCAACTCCGAGGTGGCACTTGAATGTCCTTTTCAGTAACTACCGATACACTTGGTATCCATGAATCTGTCTAATCCTGCCTTGAAGTTGTTCAGGCCGACAGCTGTCACAACCTCTTCTGGAAGTGAGTTCCATAACCCAATGACCCTCTGGGTGAAGAAATATTTCCCTTTATTAGTCCTAACTTTCCTACCTTGGAGCTTCAGGGAGTGCCCTCTAGTCCTAGTGTTTTCTGACAAAGAAAATAATTTTTCTTTATTCACCTTTTCTATCCCATGCATGATTTTATACACTTCGATCAAGTTACCTCTTAAACGCCGTCTTTCAAGGCTGAAAAGACCAAGGCGTTGCAACCTGGTTTCATAAGGAGCCGCTCCATCCCTTGGATCATTCTTGTTGCCCTTTTCTGTACCTTTTCCAGTTCCGTTATATCCTTCTTAAGGTGCGGAGACCAGAATTGTACACAGTACTCCAAATGTGGCCTTACCATAGATTTGTAGAGAGGCAATACAACATTTGCCGACCTATTTTCGATTCCCTTCCTGATCATGCCAAGCATAGAATTTGCTTTTTTGGGGTTCTTTGCCCCGATGTGCATGACTTTACACTTGTTGAGGTTAAAATGCATTTGCCACTTTGTTGCCCATTCACTCAATTTCGAGAGATCTTTCTGGAGCTCTTTACAATCAGTTTCATTTTTAACTACCCTGAACAATTTAGTGTTGTCTGCAAACTTTGCTACCTCAGAATTCACTCCTACATCCAGATCATTAATGAATAAATTAAAAAGTAACGGACCCAAAACGGAACCTTGGGGTACGCCACTTCTCACCTCTTTCCACCGAGAGGAATGTCCGTTTATTACCACCCTTTGTTTCCTACAGTTTATCAGGTTCCAATCCAGGACAAGACCTGTCCTCTGATTCCATGGCTGAAAAGCTTATTTAGGAGCCTTTGGTGAGGGACTTTGTCAAAAGCCTTTTGAAAGTCAAGGTAAACAATATCAATTAGGTCCCCTTTATCTATGTGTTTATTTACACCCTCAAAGAATTCTAACAAGTTAGTAAGACATGATTTGCCTTTGCAGAAACCATGCCTTCTTCCACCTACGTCAAGCGAGGCAACTGGCGCCCTATCTACCAACCGGGGTGCTAGCCACGGTAATCCATGCCACCGTTACATCAAGGCTGGATTATTGGAACGCTTTATACGTGGGTCTACCTCGGTCAGTAACTCGCAAGCTCCAGATTGTATAAAATGCTGCCGCCAGGCTCCTCACAAAAACACCAATGAGGTGTCACATAACGCCATCCTTACAGCATTTGCACTGGCTGCCGGTCGAGTACAGAATCCTTTATAAGGCCCTGACCCTGACACTTAAGGCCTTGCGGGGCCAGGGTCCTACATACCTAAAAGACCGTCTGATACCATCTATCCATCCGAGAGCACCACGGCCAGCCTACGAGAACCTTCTCTGTGTCCCGGGTCTGAGAGAGGCTCATTTGGAGTCCACGAGACAGAGATCTTTTTCCGTTGTGGCCCCTGTCCTGTGGAACTCTCTGCCGCCAGACCAAAGAGCCATCCTCGACCTGCCTTCATTTCTGGCGGCACTTAAGACATGGCTATTTAGAAGAGCATATGCATGAGTGACAATCGGTGACCTGGAACCTGTCTATTCCTATATTTTAACATTTCAATATTTAGATATTTTAGTATTGTAGATGCCAAGCTGTGTAAGTCGCCCGGAGCACATTTGTGGAGGGCGACTCATAAATAATAAAATTAGTTAGTTAGTTAGAAAGCGACTGAACGAATGAACAACAAAATATATATTACATGTAATATTACTAATAATATTGCAGTATAGAGTTCTTGTTGTTTATTTGTTCAGTTGCTCCCGACTCTTCGTGGCCTCATGGACCAGCCCACGCCATAGCTCGCTGTCAGCTGTCACCACCCCCAGCTCCTTCAAGGTCAAATCAGGCACTTCAAGGATACCATCCACCCACATTGCCCTTAGTCAGCCCCTCTTGCTTTTTCCTTGAGTTTTCCCGAGTATCACTCTCTTTTCCAAGCTTTCCTGTCTTCTTATGATGTGGCCGAAGGACTTCATCTTTACCTCTCATTGTGATATCCCTGCCGTTCCAACCAGGTGGGCATGGACAGGCCCCGGGGGTGCCAGGCGGGCATGGGCAGACCCCGGAGATGCCAGGGGTGCCATTTGCCTTGGAACTGGATGGGGAAGATGGATGGCCTGATGGATATGATTCTACTGATGAAAGCCTGCAATGGGATAACTCATGGCTGGACGGTGGAGGAGAGGCCGAAGAATTTTCTTAAGATTTCATGGACACCGACTCCGGGTCAGACTATGAAAGGCCAGGGGGTCGTGGGTCTCAAGAGCTAGTTCCGACTCCCTTCCCAGAAGCATCTCT
This sequence comes from Anolis apletophallus, assembly GCA_030556195.1. Lineage (NCBI taxonomy): Eukaryota > Metazoa > Chordata > Lepidosauria > Squamata > Anolidae > Anolis > Anolis apletophallus. The sequence continues at coordinate 201,781,104 of JARBWK010000004.1, read as the reverse complement.
GGGAGAAAGGGAGTTGACCAGTTCCCATTCTGATAGCAATGCAGCTGGCTATACTAACGAGAGGGAGTTAACCGGTTCCCATTCTGATAGCAACCCAGATGGGCTCGCTAACGAGATGGAATTCAAAAGAAGGAGGAGTATTGATAACTTCTAGGCAAAGTTGGAGAAGGGAGGTGCGATGGACCCTCAAAAGTTACATACTATAATTGGATGGGATTTTGGAAAGATTTTCAGATCTGAAGCTATGTCTGGAGAGGCCTGGGTTTTGGTCTCGGTGTTCCTGTTACCGCTGGTGCGGTTTGCCTTGTTTTCAAGCCTTGAGTTCCATGGGATTTAAGTCAGAGTGACTTTGGACTAAAGGACAACCTTGTTATTTTCTGTGGATTATTTCCTGAATATCTTAGACCTATTTTGAACTATTTTTATTGCCTTTGATTCTTCTTACTTTGATTCTTCTTTTATTCTAAATAAAGAGTTATTATTCATAGACTGCCTGTGTGTGTAAACTAAGGGTGAATACAGTCTTGGCCTGAGTTGCGACACTCATCTTCTTCCCTCCAGTGAGCAGTCGGGCTTTCTTTCCTGGAGGATGGACTGGTTGGATCTTCTTGCGGTCCAAGGCACTCTCAGGACTTTCCTCCAACGCCACAGTTCAAAAGCATCTATCTTCCTTCGCTCAGCCTTCCCTATGGTCCAGCTCTCACATCCGTAGTTTACTACAGGGAATACCATTGCTTTTACTATGTGGACCTTCGTTGCCAGTGTGATGTCTACTCTTCACTATTCTACTGAGCTTGGTCATTACTCTCCTCCCAATAAGTAAATGAGGGACCGACCAAGGGAAAACTGAACGAAGTTAATGTTTTTATTGATGATTTTATAATTTTGTACTAATTGTTTCGATTGATTGTAATTTGTATAGCATCACTGATGCATTGTGAAGCCGCCCTGAGTCCCCTGTGGGTAGAAAGAAAGTAAATAAATAAATAAAAATGTCTCTACTCTTCACTATTTTATCGAGATTGGCCCTTGCTCTCCTCCCAAGAAGGAAACAGCTTCTGATTTCCTGGCTGCAGGCTCCGTCTGCAGTCATCTTTGTGCCTAAACATACAAAGTCTGTCACTGCCTCCGCCTTTTCTCCCTCTATTTGCCAGTTATCAATCAGTCTGGTTGCCATTATTTATCTATCTATATGTCTAACTGCAACCCAGCTTTTGCTCTTTCATCTTTCACCTTGGGTTAAAAGACTCCTCAACAACTCCTCACTTTCGGCCATCAAAGTGGTATCATCTGCATATCTAAGGTTGTTAATGTTTCTTCCAGCAACTTTAACTCCAGCCTTGCATACAAGTTGCATAGGTCGGGGTCCAGTATACAACCCTGCTGGACTCCTTTCCCAATCTTGAACCAGTTTGTTGTTCCATTATCTGTTCTGACTGTTGCTACATGGTCGTGATAAAGATTCTGGAACTCCATGTCTTGCCAATCCCCTGACTCTGGAACTCACTCCCCAAGGATATCAGACAAGCCCTCACATTGGCAGTCTTTAGGAGGAGCCTGAAAATGTGGCTGTTCCAGTGTGCCTTCCCTGAATAAAGGAAACAATGTCCTGCTCTGACCAATTCCCTGCAAAATGTCCTCAGAAGCACTTTAACTATCCGTTGGGTTGCTCTCTCTACATTATCCTTTAAAACCCTCCTGTTCAGATACATCCTACCTCTGTTCGTGCCCATTTATTTTAAAATCTTCATGTATTACATCTGGCCCGGACATAAGGTTTTAAATTTTTGTGAGTTACTGCTTATATTATATTAATTGTACTCTTTTATTTGCTTGCTGCTTTGTTGTTTTACTGATGTGTTGTTGGGCTTGGTCTCTGTAAGCTGCCCCGACTCCCCTTGGGGAGATGGTGGCGGGGTATAAATAAAGTTTTATTATTATTTATTCCTCAGGAGGCTGGCAAGGTGGCTTGGTCTCCCCATACAGACCACCAAGAACTTGTCACAATTTTTTCCGAGCCACACAGTCAAAGGCTTTAGAATAGTGAATAAAACAGAAATAGAGATTTTTCTGAAACTCCCTGCTTTTCTGCATTATCCAGTGGATATTGGCAATTGGGTGTCTCGTTCCTCTGCCTTTTCTAAACCCAGCTTGTACATCTGGCAACTCTCTCTCTCTCCATGTCTTGCTGGAGTCTTGCAGGATCTTGAGCTTTCCTTTACTGGCATGAGAAATAAGAGCCTGTATGAAAATTTGAGCATTCTTTAGTGCAGTGTTTCCCAACCTTTTTTGAGCCGCGGCACACTTTTAACATTAAAAAAATCCGGGGGCACACCACCAACCAAAATGACACTCTAACACAGTAAAGCAGTCTTTCTCAACCAGTGTGCCGTGGCACACTAGTGTGCCGTGACGGACCTCCTGCTGTGCCGCGAGAAAAGCTCTCTGCCCCCCTTCCTCCCCCCTGAAGCAGGGGGGAGGGGGCGGGGCATGGCTCTGCCCCCTCCCCCGGCACGCCCAGCAGCTGCTCCAGCCTTGAGGGGACAGTACCAAGCCAGCATTGTGCGGGCTCTGGCACGGCTGGCTTGGCACTGCCCCTCAAGGCTGGAGCAGCTGCTGGGAGAGGTGAAGCTGGGGTAGGGGCGGGCATGGCGCGGCCTGGCTCCGCCCCCTCCCCGGCTTCGGCACTCCCAGCAGCTGCTCCCAGCAGGCCACCAACCCCCAGACGTTCTTTACTGTGTTAGAGTGTCATTTTGTGTCATTTTGGTTGGTGGTGTGCCCCCGGATTTTTTAAATGTTAAAAGTGTGCCACGGCTCAAAAAAGGTTGGGAAACACTGCAGTAAAGAACGGCTGGGGGTTGGTGGCCTGCTGGGAGCAGCTGCTGGGAGTACTGAAGCCGGGGAAGGGGGCAGAGCCAGGCCGCGCCATGCCCCGCCCTCCCCCCAGCTTCAGCTCTCCTACAGAGGAGGAGCATGAGCGGTGGACGGGCTTCAGTGGGCGGGGCTCCTCCTCCACGTGGCTTCAGCGAGCGAGGGGCGAGAGTCATGGTGGGAGTCATGGCGGATTGGAGGCTGGCCGGGGAAACAGCCGAAGGAGGCAGCACCCCGGTCCCTTCTTCTTTTTCTTCGCCACTGCCTGGCCCTTCCTCCTCCTCCCCCCAAGCAGCAGGAGTTCAGCAGGAGGGGGGAGGAAGGGGGGCAGAGAGCTTTTCTCGCGGCACAGCAGGAGGTCCGTCACGGCACACTAGTGTGCCACTGCACACTGGTTGAGAAAGACTGCTTTAGTGGTATTGTACAATAATATTGTACAGAGCTATCATACTGTCTTTTCTCCTCTATGGGTCTGAAACATGGGTCACGTATCGCCAGCACCTACAACTCTTTGAATGCTTTCATCAGCGCTCCCTTCACACAATCCTAAATATAAACTGGACCGACTATGTGACTAATGTTGCTGTCCTTGAGCAAGCAGGGATCACCAGCATTGAAGCCATGCTATTGAAAACACAACTGCGCTGGGCAGGGCACATCTCTAGGATGGAGGACCACCGCCTCCCAAAGATACTACTCTACGGTGAACTCACCACGGTCAGCGCAAGAGAGGTGCCCCAAAAGAGATATAAGACTCCCTGAAACAACATCTCAGGCTCGGCCAGATTGATCACCAACAATGGTCTACCCTGGCCTCACATTGGGAGGCATGGAGACGCACTATCCACAATGCTGCAGTCCCTTTCGAGAAGACACGCCGAATGGGTCTCGAAGAGAAACGACAATGCAGAAAGAACCGCAACTTGGAAACGACATCACCCAAGGAGACTTTCTGCTGTGCTTTCTGCAACCGAACTTGCCTATCTCAGATTGGCCTTTTTAGTCATCAACGCGCTTGTAAAAAGCGTGGGATAAGTCCTTCCTAAGAATCTTCGCTCGCGAAGTAATGCCGAGAGACAATAATAATATTATTATTATTATTATTATATAATATTATAATAATTAATATAACATTGTAATATATCGTGTAATGATAATCATATAATATATTGTATATACATCTCATAATAAAGCCACGCCCCTTGCCTCTCCGCCTAACCAATCAGAACAGCGGTAAAGAAGAAGCTGTTTCTGATTGGCCGAGGCGCGAGGCTGCTCCTTGTCGCAACTGCTCACCATTCCATCTGAAAGCTATGGGAACTAAAGTTACGCGGAACTGTTTATGTTAGGATTTTCTTGACGGACCGCGAGGCGATGGGGAGCACATTTGGGAGACGGACCTATTCAGGCTCGCGTTTCTTCTGGTGCTTTGTGGAGAGGAGGCCGCGGGGGAGCCATGAGCGCCGCTTTGGGCAAAGTAGGTATCCTTTTGGGGGCGGGGAGAGGGGCGAGGAGGGAAATAGGATACGGCCCAGGCCTGTAGTCTCAGTGAGAAGCCTTTGCAGTCGGTGAACGCCTAAGGCAGGCCTGGGCCAACTTGGGCCTTTCAGGTGCTTTGGACTTCAACTCCCACAATTCCTCACAGCCTCAGGCCCCTTCCTTTGGCCCTCCACAAAGCACCCTTGGCCTGCTTTCGTGTGAACTTTTAGGAGCTGTTTGGGCTGGAAGTCAGCCTGAAGAAAACGGAAGTCCTCTACCAGCCCGCATCACAGGAAGAACACCATCATCCCCACGTCAGCATGGGCAAATCTGTGCTTAAGTCCGTTCAGCAGTTCACCTACCTGGGAAGCATCATCTCTTCAGACACCAAGATTGATAAAGAGTTAGATCACAGATTAGCAAAGGCATATAGTGCATTCGGAAGGCTTCACAAAAGAGTCTGGAGCAACAAGCACCTGAGGCAAAGTACCAAAATCAGTGTGTACAGAGCTATCATACTGTCCATCCTCCTCTATGGGTCTGAAACATGGGTCACCTATCGCCAGCACCTACGACTCCTCGAACGCTTTCATCAGCGCTGTCTTCGCACAATCATAAATATACACTGGACCGACTATGTGACTAATGTTGCTGTCCTTGAGCAAGCAGGGATCACCAGCATTGAGGCCATGCTATTGAGAACACAGCTGTACTGGGCAGGGCACGTCTCTAGGATGGAGGACCACCGCCTCCCAAAGCTGCTACTCTATGGTGAACTCGCCACGGGTCAGTGCAAGAGAGGTGCCCCAAAAAAGAGATATAAGGACCCCCTGAAACAACATCTCAGGCTCGGCCAGATTGATCACCAACAATGGTCCACCCTGGCCTCACATCGGGAGGGCATGGAGACGCACTATCCACAATGCTGCGGCCTCTTTCGAGAAGACACGCCGAATGAGTCTCGAAGAGAAACGACAACACAGAAAGAACCGCAACTTGGAAGCAACATCACCCAAGGAGACTTTCTGCTGTGCTTTCTGCAACCGAACTTGCCTATCTCAGATTGGCCTTTTTAGTCATCAGCGCGCTTGTAAAAAGCGTGGGATGAGTCCTTCCTGAATCTTCGTTCGCAAAGTAATGCTGAGAGAGAGATTGAGAGAGATTGCGACCTCGGATATAATCCGGTTTATACCATATGTATGTTTCGCTGAATATCTATGGTTTGTCTGCTATGAAATAATTTCATTCTGTGTTGCCCAAAAGAATATTCAATGATATTTTTATACTGCAATGAGTTCCAGAGTCAGGGGGCCACAGAGGAGAAGGCTCTCTCCCTTGTGCCCATAAGACTGAGCCTGTAAGACTGGCAGGGGTGAAAGGAGGGCCTCCCCCAAAGATCGAAGAGTTCGAGCTGGTTCATGGAGAGAGATCCAGTCACGAAGGTAGGCGGGTCCCAAACCGTTTAGGGCTTTATAGGTGATCAACTGCAGCTTGAATTGGGACCGGAAAATAAACGGCAGCCAGTGACGCTCCTTAAACAGGAGGGTTGACCGCTCCCTGTAACTTGCCCCAGTTATTGATCTGGCTGCTGAGCGTTGGCCATATAGCCCAGAAAACGCACGACAACCCAGTGATTCAATCCACAAAAGCCTTTGACAATCCACAGTTTGCTGACAGCTTGCATGTTCACAGTGGAAGAAGGCATGAGCCACAATAAACTGCCAAAAAGCAACTCGGGTTCCTTCTACACTGCAGTGGATTATCTACTTTTCATAACCTGGATTATATGGCAGTGTATACGGGTTCTCGGAGCCTTGGGGAAAAAACACTTCAGGACTTCGGAGAACTCACTATACTCTCTCTCTCTCTCAATATTAACTAACATTTTATTTTCTTCTTTTAATAGGTTCTGTGTTTTGGAAAGGAACCTGTTTTAAAGGAGACACCTGCGCTTATTAGGTAGGATGACTGACATTTAAGCAAATATGGTACCCATTGTTTTTCTGACTTCATTTATTATCATTGATGGAATTGTAGCCATAAAAGAATCCCAAAAGATGAGAGACCCTAACTTGGTTTTGAGAAGGCTTGATTACTACTACTTCTTACTTTCTGAAAAGTTCATCACAAACTAGAGTCAATGGGTTATGGTCAAGCACCCAAACTACCATTTTGATCAGCACTGCTGTGGACTATAATTTCTGTACTCTATAGTTAATATGGTGTTTGTGTTTATGTATGTACTTTCATGTCACTGTTAATTTACAGCAGCATTAGGCATTTTATTCCATTTTCCAAATCAAGGAATATTGAGAGGTAGTTTGCCGTTGCCTTCCTCTGAAATATAGCCCACGGCAGTGCTGATCAAAATGATGAACTTTTCAGAAAGTAAGAAGTAATAGTAATCAATGGTTATAGTTAAGGTCAGTGCTATTCCCTAACATACTGGAGGGGGAATCCTGCTTGGTCCCCCACAGCAGATAGGTTAAGGCTAAGAGGTGTACATCACCTAATATTCCTTGACAGTCCTTCATCCAAGTACTAACCAGGACTGACACTGCTTAGCTTCGAAGGTCAGTCAGAATATTCAGGATTATTTATACTCTGTAGTCAGTACGAGAAAAGATGGTTTTTATGCTTGTGTTATTTTGTTATAATTGTTGTTTTATGTGATTTTAAATTGATGTTATGCATTTTATTGTGCTATGTTTTTAACTCTGTTGATTGGGTTTGGCCCCATGTAAGCCGCTTCAAGTCCCTTCGGGAAGATGCAGACGGGGTATAAAAATTAAGTTGTTGTTGTTATTATTATTATTATTATTATTATTGAGAAGAATTGAATTAACTCGGCTCTGATTAACGAGATTTATTTCTAAGTCAATGCACCTGGGGTTATCACCAAAGGATTTCTCTTTTTTGCTTTGCGGATTCTTCTTTTGTCTTTGCTAACTCCAGAATGGTCTGTGCTTGCCATCAAGGGAACAAGGGAATCATTACACTGTGTAACAAAATGTGAAAAACGTTCTGCTTCTGGTTTGAAAGTGTTATTTCCTGTTTAATCCTTACTTTGAAAGTACTGTATTTTCTGGCGTATAAGACTACTTTTTAACCCAAGAAAATCTTCTCAAAAGTCAGGGGTCATCTAATACGCGGGAGTTGTCTTATACGCGGGAGTCATCTTATACGCCGGGAGTTGTCTTATAGAGCGGGTGCTGAAACTTCCAATCCGGATTGGAGAATCTGTGGCTGCTGCATATGGTGGGGGGGGGGGGGAGCTCAAAAAGGGCAGAGCAAGCTGCAGGCATCCGGGGTATGGAAAAAAGAGCTAGAGTGGCTCTGGACCCAGAAAAACACACCTCTTTTACCTGTCTAGCCCGCCCTTGTATCTTATTACCGTACCTCCTCCTCTGCCTCTCAGATCTCGCTCCTGAAGACGGCAGTGAAGCGGTACAGGTGTGCATGTGTGAGATCTGAGAGGCAGAGAAGGAGGTACAGTAATAGGAAAATTACCATATTGAAATCAAATCTGATGCTTTAAAAAAATTTATTTGGTGTGCGTTGGAAGAGCGGCAGTCTTATACGGTGAGTATATCCCGAACTCTATATTTTAACTGGAAAAGTTGGGGGTCGTCTTATATGCCCAGTCGTCTTATACCCCAGAAAATACGGTAGTTCTTCTACTCCAGAACAATTGCTACAAACTATTTGGCTGCTACAAACTATGTTGAATTGGTTGAGAGATTCATTGAAAAACTATAGCGAAATGTGCTCCAGGATTTTCCCCCCACAGAAACAAAGTTTTTGCAGATTTTTGTCGGAGACTTTCATGGCCAGAATCACTGGGTTGTTGTGAGTTTTCCAGGTTGTGTGGCCATGTTCCAGAAGCATTCTGTCTCGACGTTTTGCCCACATCTGTGGCAGGCATCAAAGGTTGTAAAGGGTGTTGGAAACTACAGATTGTCACAGATGTGGGCGAAACGTCAGGAGATAATGCTTCTGGAACATGGCCATACAGCCCAGAAAACTCACAACAACCCTTTTTGCAGTTTAGTAAACATTTTCCATGTTTTTATGTTAGAGTCAATTGGGAAATGGCATTTATAACCCAGGAACAAAAATGGTGTTGCATAGTGTTATCAATCTTGATTTACCTGGCAGCTTTGAAGAGTGTTGAAATATATTAGAGGTGGAAGCATCCCCCCATCGCAGTGATCAGCTTTTGTTTTTTCTTTCCCGTTAGACTTGCCTTCAATGCAGCTAGAAGGAGTGCCGTTTGTTCTGTAGGTAAGCACACATATATCTCGCTTCCACCTCTTAAAACTAACACAGTCAGTATCGCCATAAGAATGATAATTGACCCCAGTCATAGTACTCTGCAGTGCTTTGCTCTGCAATGCTGTTATTATGTGTGACTAATCCAGGAAAGGACTAGTTGGTTATGTAGCTCTGACACTTTTAGGCTCTCCAGTAATATCTTTCTGCACCCTTCCTCAAGGGGAGGGAATTCATTCTCTTCAAAGTCTCTAGTGTATTGTCAAAGGCTTTCATGGCTGGAATCACTGGGTTGCTGTGTGTTTTCTGGGCGGTATGGCCATGTTCCAGCAGCATTCTCTCCTGACGTTTCACCTGCATCTATGGCAGGCTTCCCCAGAGGTTGTGAGGTCTGTTGGAAAGAAGCCAGACCTTGAAAACTGCTAGGTTATTAAATGCTAATCAATGTGGTCAATTGCTACATTCACACCCGCCTCAAACAGACAAGAGCTCTTTCTCCCACTTTGGACATTCCACAGGTATATAAACCTCATTTTCCTAGTTTCCAGCAGACCTCACAACCTCTGAGTATGCGTGCCATAGATGCAGGCGAAACATTAGGAGAGAATGCTTCTGGAACATTGTCATACAGCCCAGAAAACACACAACCACCCATTTTTGAGCAACCTTTCTTTCTATTTGGGAGCTTCTTTTGGTAGTTCATATGTCCCCTTGGGGCAGAAAAGGGGCCCCAAAACCCACCACAAGTTGTCCATTCCTGCACCATGTTGACTGTCAAGGTCACACAGAACATGAGCAAGCCTTGTTCGCCTTGATGTTACTATGTAAGAACTGTAATTAATCTGCTTCCTATTGGTAGAAAGGAAGATAGAAAGTATTGCTCACGTTTTCCAAGATTTTTTATTTGTTGTTATTGATGTTTTGAGTGAGAAACCTTGGGGTTCATTAGAAGACAGCTGGAAAAGCAATGAAAGAGTAGCCTGACTGTTTAAATTCCCTATCCAAGGACTGTCCCCATCCATAAAAGCCATCCAGGGTGCTGAGATCTTCAGGGAAAATTGAGTCCTATTTTTGGCAAATAGGTCAATAAAGTAGTCTCACATTGCTATATCACAGGCATTAGCAAACTTTGACCCTCCAAGTCTTTTGGACTTTAACTCCCACGATTCCGAACAGCCAGTACGCTGTTAGGAATCGTGGGAGTTGAAGTCTAAAACACTTGGGGGGCCAAAGTTTGCCCATACCCACTATCTATCTGTATGAGGCTTAAGCACCAGGCAGTCTTAATCCTGATCAAGCAATGTGATAATGCTTTAGTATCTGTACAGCAGAGATGGGAGTTTAGGGGGAATTCAAGGAGTTTCTTCTGTTTCTGAATCAGGATGTACGCCGGTGAGTGGCCACAGACACTACAGGTCCCAGCCGACCCATGGCATCGGACGATATAAGCATCTGCTTCCACCAGAGGTAAGTATTAGTATCCATGTATTAAGCACTGTTTATTTTACTGCTTCTTAAAGCTACGTTTTCACTGTGTGGGGAGCAGAGTGCCAGTTTGGTGTGGTTTGGATCCTGGATTAAGAGAACATTTTGAATCTACAATAAGCCATGGAAACTAGCTGGATGGCTTGGGGCAAGTCAGGCTATCTCTGCTACAAAAGAAGCCACAAATGGGGGAAGCACTTCATTGGGTGGGTCCTGGCCAATGTGAAAGATTCTCTGCGCTGGAAAGAGCTTCCTTTATTTCTTAACATTACTGCCCAAGCAGGGAGCTTTGAAATGGTTGAACAGAAGCTTTAGATGCTCTTACTGCCTATTACAGGAAACCCCACCTGATTCCTAATCCATGTAAAACGCAGACGTGTGCTTTCCATCTTAAGAACAGAAAAGTATCTCGAGCTCTGAGGATTAGCTGAGAAGGAATCCCACTGGAGCATTGCAGCACATCCAAATACCTGGGAGTCACTCTGAACCCTGCTCCGACTTATAAGAAGCACTGCTTGAATAACAAGCAAAAAGTGGGTCCTAGAAATAACATCATACGAAAGCTGTCTGGCACAACCTGGGGATCACAACCAGATACAGTGAAGGCATCTGCCCCTGCCTTTGCCACTCTGCTGCTGAATACGCATGCCCAGTGCGGAATACATCTCTGTTATAACAGTGGATGTGGCTCTTAATAAGACATGCCACATTACCACAGGATGTCTGCGTCCCCCACTGAAGAAATTATACTGTTTAGCTGGTATTGCACCACCTGGCAGCCAATAATGAAAGGACCAAGGCAGTGAAATCTTCGGTCTGTCTTCTGTTCAGATATTAGCCAGCAAGCCAATGCCTTAAATCAAGACACAGCTTCCTAAGATCTACAGAGATACTTGCAGGAACACCTCAGCAAGCGAGACTCCAAAAGTGGCAGGCTAAAATCTGGAACCTCAATTAGTGTCTGAGACCGAATGAAAGACTCCGTCCTGGGCACACAGAAGACTGGGCAACATGGAAGGCGCTGAACAGGCTGTGCTGTGGCATCACGAGATGCAGAACCAACCTTAATAAATCGGGCCACCAAGTGGAGTCTACGACATGCGAGTGTGGAGAAGAGCAAACCACAGAACACCTACTACAATGCAACCTGAGCCCTGCCACATCCATAATGGAGGGCCTTCTTATAGCAACACCAGAGGCACTCCAAGTGGCCGGCTTCTGGTCAAGGGACATTTAGCATAAAGCCAACTTTTAAACTTTGTTTGTGTTTTTAAATACATAAGTGTACCCTCAACTTGCTTCTGACACAATACATAATACAACTTTTTAAAGAAAATCTCTTCTGGTATTTTCTTCCTCCTTAAGAAATCTGGATAAGTTCCCAGATAACCTCAAAGATTGCGCAGAACAATATCAAAAGCCTAGCGAATGACACCATTGCATTTGGACACATCTGCCCTGTTACCAAAATCCTTTGGAGATGATTCTGCAGCAACTAATGGATGGTTAAGATCATTTCTGCTCCAGCATTTTGATAGAACATTCCTCGTTGTGATATTTACATTGGGAAGAGAGTATCTTAAGTACGTCCTTAATTCCCAGTGCGATCAATTAAAATTGTGCCCACAGTCAATGCCTAAGCAGGAGCTTTGATGTTAAACTTTGTTTGTGTTTTTAAATGCATTACAACTGTACTCTCAATTCACTTCTGACACAATCAATCAATAAATATTTACTAACACACCATCCAAAGACACAAGACCTTACATAGTTAAAAGACAAACATTTTGAAGTCCAGAATTGATGGTTGGCTTGTTTGATTTATATCCCACCTTTCTCACAAAGCTGAGATTCAGAACAGCTTACACAAAGCTTTTGCACTTGAAGAAAAAAAGCACAAACATTGTAATATTACAAAACAAGGAGGTTGTAATATTTTTTAAAAATAACTATTTGTCTTACGATGTTTCTATTTTTATTTGTCCCTGTTTAGAATCAAATCAAGGAAAGGTAAAGAATCCTGGCACCTCACATAGGTGTAACTTGTTCAAGTTACACCTTATTAATAATATTAAAACAAATATTGTCTGTTTCTTCACCATTTCCTTCAGAACTGAGTTGATTGTTTTAGTGCAGTGTTTCTCAATCTTCCCACTGTCACGACTCCTTAATCCAGTTCCTCATGTTGTGGTGACCCCCAATCGTAACATTATTTTTCGTTGCTCCTTCATAACTGTAATTTTGCTACTGTTATGAATAATGTAAATATCTGACGTTCAAAATGTATTTTCTGACCAAATTTGGCACTAATACCCGATCTGACCAAATTTGAATATTGGTGGGATTGGGGGGATTGATTTTGTCATTTGGGAGTTGTAGTTGCTGAGATTTATAGTTCACCTACAATCAAAGATCATTCTGAACTCCACCAACGATGGAATTGAACCAAACTTGACACACATAATTCCCATGACCAACAGAAAATACTGGAAGGGTTTGGTGGGTATTGACCTTGAGTTTTGGAGTTGTAGTTCACCTACATATAGAGAGCACTGCGGACCCAAACAATGATGGATCGGGACCAAACTTGGCAGGAATACTCAATATGCCCAAAAGTGAACACTGGTGGAGTTTGGGGAAAATAGACCTTGACATTTGGGAGTTGTAGTTGCTGGGATTTATAGTTCACCTACAGTCAAAGAGCATTCTGAAACCCACCAATGATAGAATTGGGCCAAACTTCCCACATGGAACCCCCATGACCTACAGAAAATACTGTGTTTTCTGATGGTCTTTGGCAACCCCCCCTTCCCGGGATCCCGACCCCCAGGTTGAGAAATGCTGTTTTAGTGCATTGTAATCGTCTCACCCTGAGACATCTTGCATATATAAAACAACTATTTTCATGTTAATAATTTGCCAGTGAAATATTGCCGTTGGCAACAGGTTGAGGAAGGAAACAGATATCGGGTTTCTCCCCATGAATAAATTACATCTTTATATAAGATCCAGTCAATAAAGTATTTGGTCCAGATCCAGAGTTAGCTGCCATTTCTTGATTTCAGGCCCTGCCTTGCTTTTTTTGCGGCGTATATTGGGTTAAAAATCATTTCAGCTGCCTGAATTGAGTCGTGTGCTGTTGCTCAGCAGTAGTAAAGGGAAAACCATTCCAATACTTTTCCAGAGATCGTGGTCTCTGAAAAGAGGCCATTTTAATTTGGAAAGATAATGAACCAATAATTCATCTGGGCAAGGTGCCTTGAAGGCAAAAGCTGAAATAGAGGCTATTTATCCTGGCTTGTCAAGAATCTTCTGGGGGAGAATCTTTTTTTTTTTTTTTTAGTTCTGCGAAGACCATTTTTTTCTGCCCCAACAATGGGCTGAGTTGATTCTTTTGCAAATGTCAGGCTTTTGCCTTTGGAAACCTCGTTTGGAAACATCACAAAACTGCAGTTTGGAACAGCGCAATGGCCGAATTATTAAGGTGGCAGGGGCTATATTGTGGCAAAGAGCCATAGCTCAGTGGTAGAGCACATGCTTTGCATGCAACCGGTCCAAATCTCACTCCCCAGTGTGATGAATTCCCTACTTGGTGGGCTGGGAAAAGCCTAGGAAAGTAGGCCCAAGAAATTGGCAGCCATAGGGGCATCCATCTTGGATCTCATTTCCAAAAGGGGGCATGCCTAAGAGTAAGCCTGGAGGAAAATAAGGGGAGTTAAGATTGGCTGGTAGAGAAGGGGCGGAGCCTAACTTAGGAAAAGAAAAAAGTAACTAGAAAGGGGGCGTTTTGAAAAACCCTGTGAGAGGGAGAATGTCAGTCAAGGAGTCTGTTGGAGGGAGTGTAAGGGAGCAGCTGTGGGAGTTAGGGTTAGAGAGTAGAAGCTTGAAATTTGTAGGTGGCTAGCAGAGTTAGCTAGTGAGAAGACTACATCTATTAGGGAGATAGTTGGTAGAGAAGGGGAGAAATAGATCCCGGGAAGGACTATCTGTTGTGGAGTTAAGAGTTGCTAGGCAGAGAGGAAATCCTGTCAGTAAATTCTTGGGGGAGAAAGGAGTAATATTTTGTAACAAAGATTTGAACTGCTTAAAGCAGGGGTACTCATTAGGTAGATGTAGGGCATCCTGGTAGATCGCAGGCAGGGTGGGAGGAAGGCTCAGTCCCGCCCCACAGGCTCCCGACGCCGCCCAGGTGCAGAAGGAGGTTGGACTGGAAAGCCCTTGGATGTCTGCTCCTATTCTAGGAACCCATTGTTATTATTATCAGAGGCTGAGGAATGTTTTGATTGTGTTTTTCCCTTATGGCAGAAGGAAGTTGGACTGGATGGCCCTTGGGAGGTCTCCTTCTACTCTAGGAACCTATTGTTGTTGTTACTATTATAATTAGTAGTAGTAGTAGTAGTAGTAGCAGAGGCTGAATGAATATTATCATCATTATTTATTTATTTACTTTATTTATTTACTTTATTTACATTCCGCTCTTCTCACCCCAGAGCGGATTACAGTACACATACTTAGCAGACAATCCCTGCTGTTTCAACATACAACATATAAACAAACAGAGGCAAACTCTGGCCATCAGGGGGAGCTGACGCACTCCTCATCTGACCAAGGTTGGCTTAAAGGGGGCGTAATTCCAAAATGTGACCTAGGGTGCAAAAAGGTGTTAACTCGGGCCTGTGGATGGCCATCTGTCAGGGGTGCTTTGATTGTGCTTTTCCTGCATGGCAGAAGGGGGTTGGACTAGATGGTCCATGTGGTCCTCTTCCAGCTCAATTTTTCTATTATTCTCTCCCAGCAGGCCTTCAGGTGCTGCCCTGATGTTACTTTTCAGGTTCAGTGTCTTAACAGCTTCAGCTCAGTTTCTGAACAGTGACCTTATACAGAAACACACACACCCTTTCATTCTGAACAGAGCTTTTTGTGGTTTGGATACTCTTGTAAACCATCTTTTCCATGTTTTACAGGGTCTCAAGAAAAAGAAGGAGCGATTGCAAATGAAGGAGATTGAGCCAGGGACAGAACATGAATATGGGGCTGTGAACATTGTGATGACTGGCTACGACATGACCGTGGTGGAGCACTATGCTCAGTACATCCACAAGCTCTGCAACCGGCTGTCCATCAGAGTGGAGGAGAGGTAGGATGCTCATGTACAAGTGTGGCTTCATACGTTTAGACTAGAATCCCTATGTAAGTGGGGGTTGTTGAGTGTTAGTTTATTGGAGGCTTTAAAGCAGGATCTGGATGACCATCTGGAGGAAGGGCTTGGATCTTGAATTCCTGCCTAGCAGAAGCGGGTTAGATTGGATGATGGCCCTGGGGGTCTCTTCCAACCCTGATGTCTTAATTCTACCATACAGAAATGCACAACTGTATGGTAGGGACCATGCAGCTTCTTTTTGGAAGTATCTAAACAGAGACCATAAAAATAGTCACACAGATAATCACAAAAAGAATACATTAAAATATTCACAGAAAAAAGATTTACAAAAATATTAGTAACATGTTAATAAAATATTTGTAAAAATATTCACAGAAAAATACCTGTAAAATATTAACACAAATATTCACAAAAATCATTAAAATATTCACAGAAATATTTGTAGAAATCTTTACAAAAATATTTCTATGACTATTCATCAAAAATATTCACAAAAATATTTGTATAAAATATTCAAAAGTATTATTAAAATGTACACAAATAATATTCTTCAATATATCACAAATAATATTCAAACATATTAATAAAATATTCACAAAAATATCCATAAAAGATTCTTTTAAAAAATCACAAAAATATTTGCACAAATATTCACAGAAAATATCTGTATAAATATTCACATGAATATTCACAAAAATATTCATAAATATTTTCACAGAAAATATTTACAAAAATATTGATTAAATATTCATAATAATATTCAGAGAAAAGGTTTATAAAAATATTCACAGAAAATATTCTTTAAAATTCAGTCTTAATAGCACAAAATAATGTTTTATTTAGAAGGAGCAGCTTCCTGTTCTATTATCCTGAAATCCTTTTATTTAAAAAAGCATCCCTCTTGCTTGCATCTGACCTCTATGTACTATTTGGAACATCTGAAAAAGGGCAAAAAATGTTGCTCACCTTTTGCAGCCCTTTTTGGATTCTGATTTCTGCCTCCTTCCCGAGTTCAGAGACAAGGTCTCCGCTCCAGCCTGACTCCGTTTCCACACTTGAGCACTTCAAAATCCCAGGAGCGATGCTGAGATCAGAGCAGCAGCCTGGCTTTGTTCTCCCGGAAGGAGAAGCTTCCTAAAAATAGGAGCCTTCAAGAACTAAGTTTGAATGAATTTTGTATAAAAGCATCAGAGAAATTCTGGACAAAGCCCAGTTCAGGAGAAGTTGGTCCAAACTGAATGGGAAATTTGTCCTCTTCATTAAGTGAACTGCAAATTGTATAGTCATCCCTCCGTATCCACGGAGTCAGCATCCACTGATTCCACTTACCAGGCTTAAAATATATTTTTTAAATCCAAAAGGCAAGCCTTAAATTTGTCATTTTATAGAATACTAGCTTGGGTGCCCAGCATTGCCTGGGTTATTTGAAAAAGTCATTTTTAATGGCACAAAATGCATAAAATTGTGGATTAACTACAGCTGACATCAGGCCAGGTTAACCTCCCGAAACTCCATCAGTACTTAAAATTTGTTATGTTGGGGAGGTTTGCTCTGTAACAACAACAGCAGCAGCAACAACAACTGTATTGATATTTAGCCCTACCTTCCCAAGGGGACTCAGGGCGGATCACAGTATGTCCAGCTTTTTGGCACCTTGGAGGTTGTGCTCGAATCCAGCCATAGGGTGGGGTAATGTCACGCCATCCTCTATGATGAAGAGCCATCATGACTTCCTCCTTCCTTTTGGTTGCCGAGTATTTTCTGTTTTTTTATGGTGTTATAAAATACCTTCCCTAGTTGTTTTAGCGACACCTAATTTATCTACTTACAGCTCAAGCTGCTTTTTAACTGCTTAGGTAAACAGTAAGCTGGGCTGACAGTCGGAAGCTCATGCCAACCCAGGGCTTCGAATTGGCAACCTTTTGGTTGGTAGATCTTATCATTGCTGGTAATTTACCAGCTGTGCTAAAGCCTGACCCATAATCAGTGAGGTTCACTGGCTGTAGGGTAAACTACAACTCCCACTATGGTGAATCAGTCCCCTCAAACCTCTCCAGTAGGTTGAGTGAGTCATGGGGATTCTGCGTGCCAAGTTTGGTCCTGGCCCATCATCAGTGGAGGTCACAGTTTCTCTGTTTGTGGGTGAACTACAACTCCCAGAAAGAAAAGTCAGTTCCCCCCAAACCCCTCCAGTAATCAAATGTTGGCATATCAGGTATTAGGCCTGTGCAATCATGCTTCTAAATGTTTCTAAAGTACTTACAAAACTAAAGTTCTGGTGGTGAACACTAGGTGGCGCTGGTGCTTTGCTTCTACAGTGTTGCTAAAGTTCTGGTGGTGAACATTTCACCACTAGAACTTTAGCAACACTATAGAAACAAAGTACCAGCGCCACCTAGTGGTCACCCTCAGAATTTTAGTTTTGTAAGTACTTTAGAAGCATGATTGCACAGGCCTATCAGGTATGTGTTCCAAGTTTGGTCTTAACAGTGCTCTCTGGACATAGGTGGGTTCACAGTGCTCTCTGGGTGTAGATGAACTACAGCTCCCCCAAAGCAAGGTGAATTTTCCCCAAAGAACTCCATTATTTTTTGCTGGTCGCACAGGGTCTGTATGCCAAGTTTTGTCCAATTCCATTGTTGGTGGAGTTCAGTGTGCTTATTGATTGCAGGTGAACTATATATCCCAGTACCTGCAACTCCAAAATGTCCAGGCCAGTTCCCCTCAAAACCCATCAGTATTCAAATTTGGGCATATCGGGTATACATGCTAAGTTTGCTCCAGATCCATCATTGTTTGGGTTCCTAGTGCGCTCTGGATGTAGGTGAATTACAACTCCTGTAAATCCCTCCAAAGACTTCCAGTACTTTTTGTTGGCCATGTGCCAAGGAAGTTCCAGGTTCATCTTTGGTGGAGTTCAGAATACAGAATACAGGTGAACTATACATCCCAGTGTCTACAACTCCTATAAATCATGGCGAATCCTCCCCAAACCTCTCTAGCATGTTCAGTTGCTGATCAATTTCTCTATTTGCTGTGTGCCATAGAAAATAATAGGAAAGGGATAAGGAAGAGGTAGTGGACAGAGTCATGCAAATTCCACATCAATTAAGAGAGTCAGAAACACTGGGGTGCCTGTGGTGGAGGACACACATAAAATCTAGGATGGAATTGTCCCCCTATGAAAGCCTTCACTTGTGTGGTGGGCAGTGTGGTGTTGGTGGAGGACATTGGCAGGGCTCTTGGACATGTTCAATGTGCTCACTATAACCTGCAATGTCCTTGGAGGGAGGGCCTTTGGAGTCTCCTGAGTAGTGGGAACTATAGCTGTTTGTGGAGGCAGGAGCTTGTCTGTGGAAGTGGGCATCCTAGCCATACACACACATACATGTTTCCATTTTTATTATGTGTATAGGTAGATTTTATTTATTTTATTATTTATTTACGTCATTTATATTCTGCCCTTCTCACCCCGCAGGGGACTCAGGGTGGATCACGATGCACACATACAGGCAAACATTCAATGCTGTTGACATACAACACATATAGACAGACATAGAGGCAATTTAACATTCCAGAAATCAGTTAAATTTAGCCTCCCCACAAAATGGTACTTAAATTTCCTACACTAAATTTCCTAAACTGTCTTTCGGATTGAAAAGGTCGACAACTAGCTACACAAATTGGTCGGGAGCTCACCCCGACCCGAGCATGCCTTCTGGTCAGTAGAGATCTTATGCAGCTGACACCCAGCCAGCTGTACCACATTCCACATATACTACGCCAGTGTTTCCCAACCAGTGTGCCGTGGCACACTAGTGTGCCGTGAGCGATCATCAGGTGTGCCGTGGGAAATTGGAACCTCCAATACCCTTTCTTCCCCCTCCTGTCGAACACTTTTTCTTCTCCACTCGGGTTCCTTTCTTCCCAGCCTCGCTCTGCTCACCTTGCCTCGCTTTGCTCTGGGGCGAGTCTGCGCAGTAGCACCCACACGGGTCACATCTTCCTCCCTCCCCCCCTCTCTCCCTGAACACGCTCACGCTGCCCCCTCGGATCAAAATGGCGGCAGAAGCGGCAGTGTAGAAGAAAAAGTAAGTGTTCGGCAGGAGCGGGGAAGAAAGGGCGCGAAGGGGAGGGGGAGGAAGAGATCTCTGTCGAAAACTGGCATGGGCAAACTTGGACCTTCCAGGTGTTTTGGACTCCAACTCCCACCATTCGTAGCAGCCTCAGGCCCTTTTCCTTTTCTCCCCTCAGCCACTTAAGCAGAAAAGAGCCTCAGGCTGTTAGGAATGGTGGGAGTTGCAGTCCAAAGCACCCAGAGGGCCGAAGTTTTCCCATGCCTGTTTTAGGGACTTTAAAGTGGTGAGCCTCCTTCCAACATTGTTATTCTGGATAGAAAACAAACAACAACATAACATTGTTTGAGTCCACAGTGCTCCCTGGGTGTAGGTGAACTACAACTTCCAAACTCAAGGTCAATTCCCAAGCAAACCCTTTCAGTACTTTTTGTTGGTAATGAGAGTTCAATATACCAAGTTTGGTTCAATTCCATTGTTGCAAGAGTTCAGGATGCTCTTTGATTGTGTGTTAACTACAAATCCCAGAAACTATAACTCCCAAATGTCAAGGTCTATTTTTCCCAAACTCCATCTGTGTTCACATTTGGGCATATTGAGTATTCATGCCAAGTTTGGTCCTGATTCATCATTGTTTCAGTCCACAGTGTTCTCTAGATATAGGTGAACTACAACTCCAAAACCGAAGGTCAATGCCCACCAAACTCTTATAGCATTTTCTCTTGGTTATGGGAGTTCTGTGTGGGAAGTTTGTGTCTTTCTGCCATTCCTGCCAGGATATCTATGTTGTGTTCATCGGAACAGGTCCAGGTTTCACACTGAGTGTATAAATACATTTAAAAACATATTAACTATATGTATTACTGTGTTAGAGTGTCATTTTGTGTCATTTTGGTTGGTGGTGTGCCCCAGGATTTTGTAAATGTAAAAAATGTGCCGCGGCTCAAAAAAGGTTGAAAAACACTGTACTACGCTATACACATAACTTGAGCATCCAAAGATTTTGGTGTCCATGAGGGATCCTGAAACCAAACCTCTCTAAGATACTAAGGACCTATTATACAGTCAAATATGAGCTTAGTCTGCATTTTTCACCGATCAGAATGCTTGAGGTTGTCTATTTTGCCGACTTTTTGCATGTGAATTACAGACAATTTTCCAGAATACAAATGGGATATATTAAAAGCATACTAGCTGCAGAAAGTGACTGAAATCATTGGAAAAGGGACAGGACATAAACAAGCACCCATTTCTCTTTATAGACGGATTGTTGTCAATTAGGCACAGGTATCTACAGTGTTCCCTCACTTATCGCTGGTGTTACATTCCAGGACCACCCACAAAAAGTGAAAATCCGTGAAATAGGGAAACTATATTTATTTTAATATTTATACATTATTTTAGTAGTTATACATTATTTAAAGTCTTTAGAAACCCTCCCCACAACACTTATACACAACATAACCCTCCTTGAACATGTTTTTCACGTAATCCTCGGCTCCGGCTTTATCCGCAAAGGCAGCCTCTCCATACAGACAAATGCTCTTAAGTCCATATTGAAAAACTGCGAAACAGCGAGTCCACGTAAAGCAAACCACAAAGTTGCGAGGGACCACTACGAAAATGGCATGAGAACATCAACACTCTAGAACCACTTTAACACGGTAGTGTGAAGTAAAAATAGTTTTTGAATTGCTTATTTCTATTGTTACCATATTCATAGGATTGTTGTCAACGTTGGCCTGGAATGAATGCAATCCGATAAATGAGGGATTTCCAAATAATTCTGTTTTCAACAGCTCTGCTTAGGAGGTCTTGCAAGCTCAGGACAACCACAGCTTCCTTGAGGGAGTCTATCTAAGTGCAGTGCAGTCTCGTATCTTTTCCAAAGACCTTTCAAAGATGGTGAAAATGCCCAGCATGTTGCAAGGGGTCAATCTGAAGCAACAAAAAAGTAAATAAATTTGTATCCTTTGGGCAATGAATGTGGCTTAAGGGCTGAACTTTGCTTTGGAGCTTTCCCACTTGAATCACAACTATGTGTTGAAGCTGGCAGAAAATTTATATTCTGGGATTTTTGAACTATGTCAAATCGGTATTTCTATTCTTAACGCTGTCAAGAGAGCCTGTGTCATGACTATGTCTCCATGCCTATGTCCCCACAACACCAGGAAAGGGGGTCATAACAGCCAAGTTGGTCTTTCAAATAAGGGGTTTGCTGTGCAGGGAATAGGGCCGGGTCATATTAAAAATGGCAGGTGTACAATCTTCTTTTGCATCTCCTCCTTCACCCCTATCATTATATGTATTTCTGGACTTGGCCTCATGTAAGCCGCCCCTTTCGGGGAGATGGTGGCCAGGTACAAATAAAGTTTATTATTATTATTATCATAACTAGAAACAGAAAAAAGCTTTGTAAAAACGTATATTTATTTATTTATTTATTTATTTTATATTCCGCTCTTCTCACTCCGAAGGGGACTCAGAGCGGATTACAGATACACATACTTTAGCAGACAATTCCTGCTGTTTCACAAACACACATATAAACGAACAGAGGCAAACTCTGGCCACCAGGGGGAGCTGACGCACTCCTAATCTCTCAGCGTTTCCAGCGTCCCTTGTTATTCTTCCACATTCCTTCAGCATTCCTGGAGTTCTTTAATGGCCTCATAATTCAGTCAAAATTTGCCTCCCCACTTAAAGTGGTACCTTTATCATCTACTTGACAGATGCAACTGTCTTTCGGGCTGCAAAGGTCGACAGCAGGCTACACCTAAAGGTCGAGGACCCACCTCAACCCGGGCAGGCCTACTGGTCAGAGAGATCTTATGCAACTGACACTTAGCAAGCTGCGCCATATTCCCGGTGCTAGAACTCTGTATCCTTTGTAGAGAAGGATGTGTCTGGATCAGGCATTGGCAAACTTTGGCCTTCCTCCAGGTGTTTTGGACTTCAACTCCCACCATTCCCAACAGCCTACCAACTGTTAGGAATTGTGGGAGTTGAAATCCAAAACACCAAGTTTGCCCATGCCTGGTCTAAATCAAGAAAAGAAACAGCGCCACCATAGATGTCACAAAAATTTAATATGCAGATTTGATAACTGTTGATTTAATAATGATGTGTGGGAATGAATGGAAGAATGGAAGTTGTATGAGTGGAGCTAATAATTTTGGAGACACGCGTATAATATTAAGGCCTGTGATGACTAACTACCTGCTTTCTGGACTGTAACTAAAAGTTGCTAATAAGAACTGAAAAGTAAACTCTGATAACTTTTAAGTTAAGAGAAATGTTTGCAACATTCCTTATGTTAAGAAGGAAGTCAACACAAGCCTTGTGTTTGTCAACACCAATCAAAAAGAATCAACATCTGGCCAGGAAACTGAGATGGAGCCAGGATGGAAGACGTCTATCATTAATTTACAACTTTGGGACGACATCAGCAGAATATTCAATCTAATAATGCTCAAATTGTGGCAGACCTGAGGCGTCTGTTCCACCCGCTATGTTCTGCTCCATGGGAAGGAGAGAGTTAGTGTACCATGGAGTGGCAAATTTGCAAGGGAACAGTCTGGTCACTTTGGGGCTTCTTTCTCAAGGGAAGAGGAAAAAGTGTGCTTTTGGAGTCTTGGATTTTGTGCAGGGAGTCAGGTTCTGCTGTATGGAAAACTGAGATCTGGTCCTTGGCATTGTTCTTAGGGAAAGAGAAGTTTTGAAGTTATGGAACTATGCATTGGCAGGCTGCAGGAAAGCAGGGTCTGGCCTAAGAGGTGCTTCTCCAAGGAGGGAGAAAATGATACGGTAATATTTTGGATGCATGTGGATGAATGTGCATGTGGTGTGAATGTTGAGTGAAAATGTAATTCCCCTTGGTTGGTTTGTTAACCAATATGATTGTAAATCCAATGTAGTTGCAGAGAATCTGTATGTCTGTATGTCCAGTGTCATTCTTTGTCTAAATGTTTTCCTGTAACCCGATATACCCTCTCACATTGGAAGTTGCAATAAATATGCTTTAAAGTTATTGAAAAGGCATTCATGACATAGAGGGATCCTCTCACCACTGTATGAGTCTATCACATATCGTGCAGCTGTGGACAAGTCTACTTAGAGACCACCAAATGCAGCAACGCCCAGACACAAATCACAGAACACAAAAGCACATGGACAATTTCAACAGAAAGGAAGAAACTATGAAAAAGAACAAAATCTGCCTACCAGTATTTTAAAAACACCACCAGAATCAAGACAATAAATAAATAACACAGTTCAGAAACAGAGGAACTCCAGACAGCAAACAATCAAGCACCTCCCGAGCAGAAGATGCCTCTAGGCAACAGAGGCCAGGCTGCTTAAATGCAGATTCCCTCACTGATTGACTTTTCAGCTTCATAGCTGCTCAATACTATTCAAGCTTCCTCATCACAACATACACACTCACTTCAAACAGACAAAGAGTTATTTCTCCCACTATGGACATCATTCCACAGGTAAATATAATAATAATAACAATACATTTTATTTATATTCTGTTCTTCTCACCCCGAAGGGGACTCAGAGCGGATTACATTACACATACGGCAGACAATCCCTGCCGGTTGACATACAATTACAATACAACAAGTACAGTTTAGAAGGATATACACTCCACTTGCCTCACTTACAACAGACCTCTGAAGATACCGGCCACACATGCAGGCGAAACGTCAGGAGAGAATGCTGCTGGAACATGACCATACAGACCGAAAAACTCGCAGCAACCCAGAGGCTGGATGGCCATCATTTGGGAGTGCTTGGATTGTGTATCCTTCTATTGTGAAATGGGATTGGCCTGGATGGCCCTGAGGGGGGTCTCTTCCAACTCTGTGATTCTTTCAGTCTACCCATACATACTGTATTTAATTAAATCTAACACTCACCTTTTTTTTGTTGAGGCCCCTTGCTAAAAATTACGATGTGCATTAGATTTGCATAATACGAAAATGTTAGTGTCAACCTTTTGCTTGTGAAACTCAGTGGTTGCTATCATAGGACGTCCAATTCTTTGTTTGTCACTCAAGTCAGATGTTCCCACCTCAACATCTTTAAACTTACCCAACGACACACAATGCTCATATCAACACAATCCCCATAAACAGCTTGCATTCTCTGATGGATCTCCTTTGGGGTGACACCTGCTGTCAAGAATTCAATGACTGCACGTTGCTTAATTCGCATTGACCATCCGTCTGTGCAGGGTTCCATACTTCGCATTTTAACAACACAACCGTTCAATGCTAAGGCTCCTGCCAAAATGGAACTGTAGAGGAGAGTCTACTGAACAAGCCAGTACCTGCCGCATACCAATACTGCCATCTGTTGAGTTACGAAGGTGGAGGCATTACTTTTATTTCAACCCTCGTAGTTTTTTTGTTTCAGGGTTTTGAAAATTGAGTTGCGCAATAAATTTGATGGTGCATTGACTCGAGCCAATATGGGTAATTAAAATTTCAAGATTCAATAGAAATTGACCTCTTTGGAAGAAGGAACTTGGGCTCATTTCAACCAAGGCGGCCCATCTTATTTGCAAGGCTATCTTGTCACAAAACCTCCCTGAGGTGGAAAGTTCATTCCCTTAATTTTGCTGAATAGCGCAGAAAGGCTCACCCCTGGCCTCTTTGTCACATCTGGACCGCTGATGCTGAGTTGCGTCTCTCTCCACAGCTACGCCATGCCCACCAAGACTATGGAGGTGATGCTGGTGCAAGAGAAAGGGTCCAAGATGAAGCTGGATGCCGTCCTTACAACCCACCAGCGCGTGGTTCAGGTGAGGAAGGCGTGTTTCGATTATGCTTTTCCTGCATGGCAGAATGGGGTTGGACTGGATGGTCTATGTGGTCTCTTCCAACTCTATGATTCTGTGAAGAAGTGACCTTCTTACCTGCCTCCCTTCTTACCGTTTTCTCTGCTCTTCAACCAGCACCATGACAAACACAACAACAATACACTTTATTTATATTCTGCTCTATCTCCCCAAGGGGACTCAGAGCAGATTATAGTATGCACATATATTACTTGCTTACTTACTTGCCATCAGCCCTCATAGCTTGAGGATGATGGCCTTCTAAGTTGTCAGTGGGTCCGTAGGTGACTGTGGAGCCCTATTCTCGGTCCGCATGTTGTTTGGCAGTGAGGACATCCGTTTCCAGGTGGAAGGTGGTCCCAGTCAGGGTTGGCTTGATGCGTCTTCCTCTTGGCACGTTTCTCCCTTTCTCCCTCCATTTGTGTCTTTTCGAATTCTGCAGCACTGCTGGTCACAGCTGACTTCCAGCTAGAATGCTCAAGGGCCAGGGCTTCTGAGTTCTCAGTGTCTATGCCACAGTTTTTAAGGTTGGCTTTAAGCCCATATTTAAATCTCTTTTCCTGTCCACCAACATTTCATTTCCCATTCTTGAGTTTGGAGTATAGTAACTGCTTTTATAGGATCATAGATTTGGAAGAGACCGTGATCGGGCATTCGGACAATGTGACCAGTCCAGTGGAACCGATGGCCATCGCTTCAGTGCTGGTGGTTGTTGCTTCTTCTGGCACGCTAACATTTGTCCGCCTGTCTTCCCAAGAGATTTTCAGGATTTTTCGGAAGCAACACTGATGGAACTGTTCCAGGATTTGAGTGTGACGTCTGTAGACAGTCCACATTTCACAGGCGTATACCAAGGTTGGGAGGACAATAGCTTTATAAAGAAGCACCTTGGTCTCCCTATGGATGTCCCAGTCCTCAAATATAGGCAAGCATTCACTGTCTTTTATACAATAACAACAATGACATAGAATACAAACAAAGGCAAAGATTTCCCTTTCCATCTCCAACATCTTTAGGCAATTCTCAACTCTGGCCATGAGGAGGTACTCTTGTTCCATTTTTCCATGCCGAGGAGCCTGTTGTCTATGGCTGTATGGGCGCCTTTTACCTTCCTGCTGGTATTGATTTACTCACATTACATGTTTTCGAACTGCTAGGTTGGCAAGAGCTATGGCTAACAGCAGGAGCTCACCCCAACCTACTTGTAAAGAATCGCCGCCTACAGCTAGCGTCTTCACTTGAGGATCTTTTTTCAATCAAGCTGCCACCATAACAATCCTGGCCACCCGATGTGAGGGGTTTATTTTGAGGCTTGTGTTTTGAAATGATGTCACAGAGAGATTTGTAAGGAGGAACTTCAACAGTTTATTTTTAACAACAGCATGGAGGTTTCAAAGTATTCAGAGCTTAGGTGGTTACAGTAACTTCAGATGAGGTACAGAACTTAAGGTTTCTTATTCTCTAAACACAATGTTTGATTGTATCTCTTTAAAAACTATATCAACAATTCTATAGATATTCTGCCTCAATAGGCTTCCAACCTATATATTAGGTTAGCTTCCCAGCCTAACTTTTAAACAGCGGTTCCTATAGGCTTTATAAGCCTAACTGCCTTTCGGCAGTATCTAAAACCAGCCTTTTCTATTTCTCTCAGAAAAGACCACAGCAACTCTTCAAATTGCTACCAGCTAGTCTAACCCCTCCTGACTAACTGACCAAATTCAAAACTTGCACCTGCTAAAGCCTCCTGTTGTCATACCAACCGAACATCTTAGAGGCTGTGCACTTTAATATTCCCCGTTAACCCTTTGTGGTCTGTTTAGCATATAACAATCTAATACAATACAAATGTAATAATACAAACCACACATTTAACCATAAAATAAATACAAAACCCTTACTATATATAGTGACTTCACTACACCGCGGCTTCGAACTGCTGACCCTCTGATCAAGTTTTCTGCAACTAGTGGCGCAGACAACTGTGAAGACAACCGGTAATCTTCAGCTGGGATTCAGGTTTCCACTTACGCCATGCTTGTCTGCAGGAAGGAATAAATGTTTGCCAAAAAATGTTTTCTCCCTCCTCAGATGAGATACTGAGAGTATCTGGAACAGTGGGCATGGGTAAACTTAAGCCCTCCAGGTGCTTTGGACTTCAACTCCCATGATTCCTAACAGCCGGTAGGCTGTTAGGAATTGTGGGGGTTGAAGTCCAAAACACCTGGAGGGCCCAAGTTTGCCCAGGCCTGGGCTAAAGATGGCATGCATTAATTACACACACACACACACATATATTTTTAAAAAACCCTAACAAATATTAAAACATAAATACTAATAAAAATGTAAACCTGAAATTCATACCCTGTCAACTCCCTTTGCAAGAGTCCTGCCTTGACTCAGCGAGTTCACTTTTAATTTATTTGTTTAACTGTTGTGTTTTCTTCCTTAGGTGTAATTCATTTTCCATTGTTAGCCTTTGTATTTTTCCCCCCATTGTTTGTATTATTCCCTTTTTATTGGAGTATTCCATTCCCTTTTTCCTCTCCCCAAACCCAGATCCAAGGCTTGAAGGCCAACTTTGCTCCTGTCCTCTTAGAAATCGTTCAGAGTAATCAGCCCGAAGGAGTCCATCTGTTAGTGAAAGAGGTAAGTCGATTCTTACTGAAAACGTTTCGCAGTGCAGCTCCTGACATGGGCTTTTTAGCTGCTGCAACAACAATGCAACTGAAGTGTGCAGCAATCCCTCACTAACAGAACACACAACATGCTTAGTATAGACTTGGGATTGTCACCTCTTCACAATCAAATCATCTGCAGGCATAACAAACAGGGAGACCTGCATGCCATACATCAAACCAGTTTTGGGCTCTGAATATTCACCTGGGCTTTTCTCCAACCTCAGAGAAAAGCTCAAAGACTATGCCGAAGCTAGAGGCATGCACCTGGGTAAAGTTGCCTTGTGTCCCATGCTGGGAGAAATATATTTGTGTATGTGCTATATATGCTCATGTATCAGTCTAGAAATTTTAGTCCAATCCCTAGGTTGATTTTTCCATGGGTCAGTGCATTTGCTATTCTCTGAATAGATTGACAACCCTCAACTTATCCATGAACTTATACATGAGCATAAGGAGGAAGGGCCGGGCAGTGGCGAAGAAAAAGAAGGGACCGGGGCGCTGCCTCCTTCGGCTGTTTCCCCAGCCAGCCTCCAATCCGCCATGACTCCCACCATGACCCTCGCCCCTCGCTCGCTGAAGCCGCGTGGAAGGAGCCCCGCCCACTGAAGCCCATCCACCGCTCATGCTCTTCCTCTATAGGAGAGCTGAAGCTGGGGGGAGGGGGGCGGGGCATGGCACGGCCTGTAGGCGAGCTGAAGCTGGGGGGAGGGGAGGGGCATGGTGCGGCCTGGCTCTGCCCCCTCCCCCGGCTTCGGCACTCCCAGCAGCTGCTCCAGCCTTGAGGGGACAGTGCCAAGCCAGTATTGTGCTGGCTCTGGCACCGCTGGCTTGGCACTGCCCCCTCAAGGCTGGAGAAGCTGCTGGGAGAGGTGAAGCCGGGGTAGGGGGCGGGGCATGGTGCAGCCTGGCTCCGCCCCCTCCCCGGCTTCGGCTCTCCCAGCAGCTGCTCCCAGCAGGCCACCAACCCTCAACCGTTCTTTACTGTGTTAGAGTGTCATTTTGTGTCATTTTGGTTGGTGGTGTGCCCCCGGATTTTTTAAATGTTAAAAGTGTGCCGCGGCTCAAAAAAGGTTGGGAAACACTGCAGTACAGGAGCAGCACGACTAGATGGCGAGGTTAATGTTCAGATGCTAATCAGTCGCCAAATGCTTGCCGAAATAGCCAGGTCTTGCAAGCCCTGCGAAAGGCCATCAGGTCCTGCAAGGCCCACGTCTCGGCTGGCAGAGAGTTCCACAGGGTCGGAGCAGCCACCGAGAACGCTGTCGGGTGCTGGCCAACCTATAGAACTTCACACCTGGGTCTTATGGCAACCTCATGAATTTCAAGAAGAGTAGGTATAAACTGGATGAATGGGTGGATAGATGCTGTATAGACTCATGTATAAGTCGACCCCAGGTATAAGTCAAGGGCAGGTTTGATGGCTAAAATTATGGGTTTGATATGATCTGTGGTGAAGTTTATATTTATTCCAGAGAGATGGGAAATGGCATACATTTCCAAAAAGGCCAGAAATAATGCCACAGCAAAGAAAGCAGAAGGGATTGGTGTTAAGGCACCATACTTGTATTGACGCATGGATAAGTCAACTCAGTTGGGGGGGGGGGTGTTAATTTTTGACCAACGTTTCTAGCCTTATGCATGAGTATCTTCAGAATGTATCTTCAGATTTCCTGTCAACTTGTGGCCTCCCCATACATTTAAAGGAAAGTGGGGTATAAATTCTATGGGTGGGTGGGTAAATGGATGGATGGATAGATATATGAATTTTGCCATTACTTTTTGTAAACCGCTTCGAGTTCCCTCATGGTTGAGAAAAGCAGTATGTAAATACTGTAAATAAATACATGGATGGATAGATAGACAGATAATTGGATAGATAAATGGGTGCATGGATGGATGGATGGATGGATGGATGGACAGATAGATGCATGCATGGATAGCTCGATGGATGGACAGACAGATAGATTGATAGATAGATAGATAGATAGATGCATGAATGGATGCATGGATGGATGGATGCATGGATGGATGCATGGATAGATAGATGTTGCCATTATTTGTTGTAAACTGCTTTGAGTCCCCCCCATGGTTGAGAAAAGTGGTATATAAATACTGTTAATAGATGGATGGATGCATGCCTGGATAGAAAGATGGATGGATAGACGGACGGACGGACAGACAGATGTATAGATAGATAAATGGATGGATCGATCAATACATATGTACATAGGTACATGAATATATAGACGGATGGATGCATGGCTGGATGGGTGGATGGACGGACAGACAGACAGATAGATGGATAGATAAATGGATGGATGGATGGATGGATGGATAGATGGATGGATGGATAGAAAGATAGATAGATGGATGCATGGATAGAAAGATGGATGGAAACTTCCAGAAAACTCTAAAAGGACTAGACACATTTCTGTGTCAGGCAGGAGAGGGCAAGAGAGCCAGCTTTGCTGGAAAGGATAAATAGCAACTCTGGATCAGCAACAGCAGCTTCTGACCAAGGTTATGCTTTCGCTTGCTATCTCATAAGCGCTGCCTGGGAAGTGGATTTAAGGAAGAAAATGGTCTTGAATGAGACTCTTTCCTGCACAAATCCTCCATCTATCCATCCATCTATCCATCCATGCCTATCCATGCATCTATCTATCCAATTGCAGTGACTGGAAGCCTTTAGAACCGTGAAGCTCACATTGCAAGAGGACCAATCTTATGCAACTGTTACTGGGTTCAGTTGGTTTCCTTCAGGAAAAATGTCTGTGAGGGCAGCATTTTTGTAATGTATTCTCCCTTCTCTTCAAGAAATTATATCTTTGGGATTTTGCTGGGTTGATTTTTTTTTTTGCTTAGGAAGGCATTTTTTTGTTTCCTAAGCAGCCTCAAATGCTTCGCGGTTTGCCCTTCCTTGCTGTCTGTGTGTAATTTATGCCCCCTCAGGTATCCCTTTTAGCATAAATTCTGGACTGCCCTGTGAAGCAGAAACCCAGCAGAGCTTTGGGAACTGAGCGTTTGCTGAGCAGGGGAAAAAAGGCATAGAAGCAGCAATTGCATTACGGTTCCATGATTAGGCTTGAATGTATTCTGCATCTGTATGCATTTGCACAGATCTTTTATAGACTATGAATTGCAGAATCCTCCACTGCCCATGCTGGCTGGGAAGTGATGGAAGTTGTAGTCCAAAATTACTTTTCAAATTAGCCAATTAGAGTCCCCTTTGGGGAGATAAAGTTGGGTAATAATAATAATAATAACAACAACAGGAAAAGCTTACACCATATGAGAATTTAAATATCGAACTGCAAAGACTCTGGCATAAGCCAGTCAAGGTGGTCCCAGTGGTGATCGGCACACTGGGCGTAATGCCTAAAGACCTTGGCCTGCACTTAAACACAATCGGCACTGACAAAATTACCACCTGTCAGCTGCAGAAAGCCATCTTACTGGGATCTGCACGCATTATTTTCTGATAGATCACACCATCTTAGACACTTGGGATCAAATACAAAAGCCAGCAAAGTGATCTTGTTTGCCATGTATTAGTCTTGTTGTGTATCTAACAACAACAATAATACAGAAGGAAAAAAATAACACTGGCTACTGTCCCTCCCCAGGTTAGTTCTATATACAATTGTTTCAAGTTAGCATATACACTGGAGAGATTAGAGAAAATATAGTCAGAAGACGGAAAACATATTTTAATTTTTGATTTTCAAGTGACGTATCGATGGTATCCAATTCCAGCCAAACTGTCGGAGATGTATAAGGACACTAAAAATGTGCAAACTTGAAACACATCCAGGTCCTTTTTGCCACCTGTGGTGGATAATGCGGCAAAGCAAAGGAATCGTGGAGATCGACACATTTGCTGCAAGAGATCTTTAAAATCAGAATGACAACTAGATTTCCAAATAAACAAGCAGATGCGAATTTGAAGTTATTACATTGCATGCAGCCAGAGGATATGCTAAAATGGGAAAATAAAGAACTGCCCACAAAAGAAAAATGGATTATAAAAGTTCTAGGGCTGGCACAAATGGGCACGTTGTCTCATGATGACGGAGAAGCGATAGAGCGATAGATAGATATCTCAGACATGGACAAACTAGGAATTGTGGGAGTTGAAGTCCAAAACACCTGGAGGGACAAACTTTGCCAATGGCTGCTGTATATGCTTTTACGAATAAGTCCTTAATCTGTGAGCCCATTCTCCATTGGTCACTGGATGTCCTCAGAGGCCTGTCCTTAATGTTCTGCTCTCTTTCCTTCTTCCACAGCACACAGAGGAAGACTTCAAGAGCCGACTCAAAGCCCGGCCAGAGTTGGAAGAGCTGCTTGCCCAAATGAACTGAGCTGTGCTGCGATAAATGTCTGTCCAGCAGCAGCATTCGGCTTCCTCTGGCAGATTGCCTTGCATTTTTCCTTTTCCTATATTTTTTTTAATTCAGAAATAAAGAAACCAAGGTAAAAAGGCATAAATAGTACAAAAGGCAATTTTTGTTCTATACTAACTTACATACCAAGCGATGCCCAGGAAGGATAAGCTTTAGAACTAGTTGTTTGGTTTTGGATTTTATGAATGGTCC
Organism: Anolis apletophallus; assembly: GCA_030556195.1. NCBI lineage: Eukaryota > Metazoa > Chordata > Lepidosauria > Squamata > Anolidae > Anolis > Anolis apletophallus. Next base: position 201,748,633 of record JARBWK010000004.1, on the reverse strand, counting down.
CTTTAGAAAACGCCTAAGAATTTGTGTGAACTACAACTGTCATTGTCTTGTGTCAGTTTGCTCCCCTTACTAGTATTTACAGCTGTTCATGTTGGGTCTGTGTGCCAAGTTTGGTCCAGATCCATGATTGGTGGGGTTCACAATGCTCTTCGCATATGGGTGAACTATAGCAGCGGTGTCTTCGAGTATTATTTGAAGAAAGTATGGTTCAGTTCTTTATATTTTCTTTTACTCTAGCTATCAGAGTTCCCCATTTCGAGCCCCAGTTCTTCTTACAATGGGCTATTGTGTATTTCATCCTCCTTTCAAAAATATAATCCTGGAGCATAGTCTGCTAAATATTCAAGCCATCTTTGCCATTCCCATTTTTCCTGCTCTTTCCAGAAGTACAGTTGCTTGGGCCGCTTCTGTTATGCGTTTATGATATCTGCCCATTTGCTAGTGCTGCCCTTGCCATCTATCTTCTGAATTAAAAAATCCATTTTATTCAGCTCTATTTTTTGCCCTATTCATTCTTCCATTTCTTTTATTATAATTTTTTTGTATCTTATCACAGTCCCACCACATGCGCGTAAAAGAGCCAATTTCACCGCATTTGTGCCAACATAGTTTTGACAATAATTTAATTATATGGGCTTAAGTGGGGTTCTGCACCATTTGGTTAATAATTACCATTGCATTTCTCTGGTCCTAATATGTTTGATTTTTTAAAAATTGGGTTCATCCAGTGTTCTGCGTCTGACTCATTTCAGTTTAAAGACTCTTTTCATATCTCAACTGGTGTTTGTTTCAGTTTATATGTCATGCTCCCCCTCCATTCTGCCTTAGTCAGACCACTTTACCTGGGATCACACTGTGTCCAATTCTGGGCACCACAATTGAAGGGAAATGATGACTCTAAGCTGAAATGTGTACAAAGGAGGGTGACTAAAATGATCAAGGGTCTGAAGAATAAGCCCTATGAAGAGCGGCTTCAAGAGCCGGGCATGTTTAGCATGCAGAAGGGAAGGCTGAGAGGAGACATGCTGAGAGCTATGGATCAAGAGCTATGGGGAAGTCATAGGGAAGAGGGAGCAAGCTTGTTTTCTGCTGTCCTGGAGACCAAAATACAGTGGAATAATAATAATGTTTATTTATATTCCGCTCTTCTCACCCTGAAAGGGACTCAGTGCGGATTACATTACACATACGACAGACAGTCCCTGTGGGAAGACATACAAATGACAGTACATAGTACACAGTGCATTCTTTTAGAAGATTCCTTCTTCCTGGCTGCCTCGTAGGATGTGCGTCGCTGGATGTGAATTGCTCCATTACGTCACTGTTGTTATGTCTTTGCATCACAAGGGGGTGCTGTTGTTCCATTCTCATTACCGGAGCTTCTGTTACGCTTCCACCTTCCAGACAACCAAATTTCAGGTGTTGTAAAGTCCCTCTGTAAAAAATCTTCCCCGCTTCGCGGTTCCTGGTTTTATCTACTCACAGCTGGGCTGCTTTCGAACTGCTGGGTGAGCAGATAGACAGGGCTGCAATAGTTCGTTGACCAAGCCAGCTCGGGGAATTGAACCAGCAACCTTTAGGTTGCAAGCACAGCTGTGTTACCACTGTGCTATCTCCCCGGCCCCGGAACAATGGCTTCAAACTACAGAAAAGAAAGGAGATTCTGCCTGAACATGAGGAATGGTGAGAACTGTTCAGCAGTGGAACTCCCTGCCCTGGAGGCAGTGTGGTGGAGGCTCTTCCTTTGGAGGCTTTTAAGCAAAGGCTGGATGGCCATCTGTTGGGGGTGTTTTGCATGCGATTTTCCTGGGTTTTTTGGCAGAATGGGGTTGGACTGGATGGCACATGAGGTGTCTTCCAACTCTAGGATTCTATATTGTTTTTCAACTATTATCTTCTAAATGAAACCCATCAAACCTTTCTCCTTTCCATTTTAAAATTTGATCAAAATCTGTTCCTGGAATTGGGATTGGTAAGGTTAAGAAAGTAAGACATATCGAGTGAAGATGTAAGTGGACTATCACTACAGGGATTTGTATTGTTTACAATGATAACAATAATAATACTTATTATTTATTATTATTAATAATAATACTTATTATTAAGTTTAGCTAAAGCTAAGCAGCTAACTAACCACTACAACTTACAACGAAACTACATCAAGCAAACACATACAACAAGACTACATATGGCTGTTAGGAATTGTGGGAGTTGAAGTCCAAAACACCTGGAGGCTCAGAGTTTGCCCATGCCTAGTCTATTGTATAAAGAAAAGCAAGAAAATCTTACTTTCATGTTTGTTTATTGTGTAAGAGAATAAATCCTGTTGCTCCTTTTGGAGTCAAATATTGTTTAACAATGTACATGATAGAGAAAGTGCGGACATTTTGCTAGGATTAGGCTCCACGAGTCTCTGTGTGAAACAGGCACATGTTTCTGAAGAAGCGAACCTCTTCAGCCAGGGGCCTGGTGCAGCTCCTGCCGCCTCCGGTACTCTTCCGCCTGCTGCTTCTGATGTTCCTTCATGCACTCCTTGAAGCCCTGCACTTGCGGCTGGCATTTCCGCCAGTCTTGGTGCTCCGCCATGCACTCCTGCACAGCATAGTGGAAAGAGGCGCAGCCAGTACGGGTGATCATGCTGTCAAAGGCATCCTCCTCGCCTTCCTCCTCTTCTTTCGGTCTCCGGCTCCAGTTGTGACCAGAGGGTTTGGCACCAGACATACTATGGAATCTGGAGGATACAATAAAAATTAAGAATCACCAATAACACTCTATAGCAGGGGTAGGGAACCTATGGCTCGGGAGCCAGATGTGGCTCTTTTCATGATTGCATCTGGCTCTCCAGAGCAGCCCAGGCCTCAGTTTCCCAGCATGCAGCGGGGAGGAATACTGCAAATGTGCTGCGACTGCCGCTTCCATGCCGCCATCGCCGCCTCTTCCTCATCTCCCACTACTCTCAGGGCCCTCTATCCCCTTCCTTCTTTCCTCCATACTCCCTCTTCCTTTCTTTCTCCCCCTTCTCCTTCTCCCCTTCGTTTTCCCTCCCTCTCCTTCCTTTCCTCCATTCTCCCTCTTCCTTCCTTTCTTCCCCTTCACTTTTTCCTTCTCTCCTTCCTATTCCCTCCCTCTCCCCTTCTTTCCTCCATTCTCCCTCCCTCTTCCTCCCTCCCTCTTCTATTCTTTCCCCCGTCTTCCTTTCCTTCTCCTTCCTTTCTTTTCACTTCCCACTCCCTCCCCTTCTTTTCTTCTTTTCCCTTCATTATTTTACTTTCTCTCACTCCCTTTCCTTTCTTTTCCCCACCCTTTCCTCTCTTCCCATTTCCTTCTTTCTTTTCCCCTCCTTGTCTCTCTCCTGCTTTTCTTTTCTTCCTTTTCTATAGTTCATTCTTCTTTCTTCCTCTCCCCCTCCTTCCTTTATTTCCTCTGCCGGGGGAATCCTTTTCTCATAGTATGTACATATATACTCACATTTAGTTGAATTCAGTCTTAAAATATATATATATTATATGGCTCTCACTGAAATAAATTTCCAAATATTTTGCTTTCATGGCTCTCGGAGTCAAAAAGGTTCCTGACCCCTGCTCTATAGCATGATTTCTGTTCCTAATTTCCTAATTGGTTCTATCATAAAACATGGAAAAAGTTTGTCAAACTGCAAAAACCTTGTTTCCGCAGGAGGGACATCCTGCAGCAGCAGATTTTGCTCTAGTTTTCCGATTAATCTTCCGTAGCGTCTCAACCAATTCAACCTCAAAAAATGAAGTTTCTGAACGACTACTTTCAAAGTAAGGGCTACACAATTAAACAAGAAATAACACTTTAAAACCAGGAGCAGAAAAGTTTTCAAATGTTGATACATAGTGTAATAATGATAATTCGCTCATTCACTCTCTCTCTATGCACATTCAAGCTATCTGTCAGCTTATGGTGACTCCATGAATATGTTTTTTTCTTCGGCAAGGAGACAGAGGTCATTTAGCATTGCCTTCTTCTGAAAAGGCATTCATTGGTGTCTCCCATCCTATTATTATTCTGACACAAAAACACAGTATGACACAGCAAATGAGATGTATATGCTGGATTTCGTATCACAAAATCACAAGTCGAACACTTCCCAAGCGTTTAGGGCTGTCTGATGTATTATTGAATGATGCACACAGATCCAAGTAAGTTGACCTTTTACAGTTGACAATTGATGATTTTGTCAATGTTGATTGTTTCCAAATGCCGGCTGAGATCTTTGGGCACGGCACCCAGTGTGCCCATCACCACTGGGACCACCTGTACTGGTTTTTGCCAGAGCCTTTGCAGTTCGATTTTGAGGTCCTGATAACGGCTGAGTTTTTCAATGTTTGTTTTTCCTCAATGCGACGGTCACCTGGAATGGCGACATCAATAATCCAAACTTTTTCTTTTCTTTTCCACAACCGTGAGGCCTGGCGTATTGTGTTCCAAAACTTTGTCAGTCTGGATTTGAAAGTCCCCCAGTATGTTTGCGTGTCCATTTCCTCTCCCTTTGCAGGTTTATGATTTCTTTACTAGTTCTTTACTACTGGCAGATAGTCCCATGCAATGCTTTGTTGTGCCAGCTTTGAGTGCAGTTTTCTTGTACTGCTTCTTTGTCTGCTGTGCTTTGAGAAGTTTCCAATTGTTGACTTCAATTTAAGCAGGTTATTATTATTATTATTATTATTGATCCTGTGCTTAGGGCATTCACTATCTCTCCCAATTTCATGGTATAAAAAAAATAATGTTTGGATCCTGTATTTTGGGTAATTCACTATTCCTCCCAATCTGGGGGTTTAAATAAACATAATAATAATAATAATGTTTGGATCCTGCATTTTGGGGAATTCACTATTCCTCTCAATTTGGGGGTATAAATAAACATAATAATAATAATAATGTTTGGATCCTGTATTTTGGGGAATTCACTATTCCTCTCAATTTGGGGGTACAAATAAACATAATAATAATAATAATGTTTGGATCCTGTATTTTGGGGAATTCACTATTCCTCTCAATTTGGGGGTACAAATAAACATAATAATAATAATTGGATCCTGTATTTTGGGGAATTCACTATTCCTCTCAATTTGGGGGTATAAATAAACAACAATAATAATAATGTTTGGATCCTGTATTTTGGGGAATTCACTATTCCTCTCAATTTGGGGGTATAAATAAACAGTAATAATAATGTTTGGATCCTGTATTTTGGGGAATTCACTATTCCTCTCAATTTGGGGGTATAAACATAATAATAACAATAACAATAATAATGTTTGGATCCTGCATTTTGGGGAATTCACTATTCCTCCCAATTTGGGGGCATAAATAAACAACAACAATAATAATAATGTTTGGATCCTGTATTTTGGGGAATTCACTATTTCTCTCAATTTGGGGGTATAAACAAACAACAATAATAATAATATCTGGATCCTGTATTTTGGGGAATTCACTATTCCTCTCAATTTGGGGGTATAAATAAACATAATAATAATAATAATGTTTGGATCCTGTATTTTGGGGAATTCACTATTCCTCTCAATTTGGGGGTACAAATAAACATAATAATAATAATTGGATCCTGTATTTTGGGGAATTCAGTATTCCTCTCAATTTGGGGGTATAAACAAACAACAACAATAATAATGTTTGGATCCTGTATTTTGGGGAATTCACTATTCCTCTCAATTTGGGGGTATAAATAAACATAATAAATAATAATAATAATGTTTGGATCCTGTATTTTGGGGGATTCACTATTCCTCCCAATTTGGGGGTATAAACATAATAATAATAAACATAATAATAATGTTTGGATCCTGTATTTTGGGAATAATATTCCTCTCAATTTTGGATCCTGTATTTTTGGGGAATTCACTCTTCCTCCCAATTTGGGGGTATAAACAAACAACAATAATAATAATGTTTGGATCCTGTATTTTGGGGAATTCACTATTTCTCAATTTGGGGGTATAAACAAACAACAATAATAATAATAATGTTTGGATCCTGTATTTTGGGGAATTCACTATTCCTCCCAATTTGGGGGTATAAATAAACAATAATAATAATAATGTTTGGATCCTGTATTTTGGGGGATTCACTATTCCTCCCAATTTGGGGGCATAAATAAACAATAATAATAATAATGTTTGGATCCTGTATTTTGGGGAATTCACTATTTCTCTCAATTTGGGGGTATAAACAAACAAACAATAATAATAATAATAATGTTTGGATCCTGTGTTTTTGGGGGAATTCACTATTCCTGCCAATTTGGGGGTATAAACTTTAATAATAATAATAATAATGTTTGGATCCTGTATTTTTGGGGATTCACTATTCCTACCAATTTGGGGGTATAAACAAACACAATAATAATAATAATAATGTTTGGATCCTTTATTTTGGGGAATTCACTATTCCTCCCAATTTGGGGGCATAAATAAACAACAACAATAATAATAATGTTTGGATCCTGTATTTTGGGGAATTCCCTATTCCTCCCAATTTGGGGGTATAAACAAACACAATAATAATATTAATTTTTTGGATCCTGTATTTTGGGGGATTCCCTATTCCTCCCAATTTGGGGGTATAAACAAACACAATAATAATAATAATGTTTGGATCCTGTATTTTGGGGGGTTCCCTATTCCTCCCAATTTGGGGGTATAAACAAACACAATAATAATAATAATGTTTGGATCCTGTATTTTGGGGGATTCCCTATTCCTCCCAATTTGGGGGTATAAACAAACACAATAATAATAATAATAATGTTTGGATCCTGTATTTTGGGGGATTCCCTATTCCTGCCAATTTGGGGGTATAAACAAACAATAATAATAATAATGTTTGGATCCTGTATTTTGGGGGATTCCCTATTCCTGCCAATTTGGGGGTATAAACAAACACAATAATAATAATAATGTTTGGATCCTGTATTTTGGGGGATTCCCTATTCCTCCCAATTTGGGGGTATAAACAAACACAATAATAATAATAATGTTTGGATCCTGTATTTTGGGGGGTTCCCTATTCCTCCCAATTTGGGGTATAAACAAACACAATAATAATAATAATAATGTTTGGATCCTGTATTTTGGGGGATTTCCTATTCCTCCCAATTTGGGGGTATAAACAAACACAATAATAATAATAATAATGTTTGGATCCTGTATTTTGGGGGATTCCCTATTCCTCCCAATTTGGGGGTATAAACAAACACAATAATAATAATAATGTTTGGATCCTGTATTTTGGGGGATTCCCTATTCCTGCCAATTTGGGGGTATAAACAAACACAATAATAATAATGTTTGGATCCTGTATTTTGGGGGGATTCCCTATTCCTGCCAATTTGGGGGTATAAACAAACACAATAATAATAATAATAATAATGTTTGGATCCTGTATTTTGGGGATTCCCTATTCCTCCCAATTTGGGGGTATAAACAAACACAATAATAATAATAATAATGTTTGGATCCTGTATTTTGGGGGATTTCCTATTCCTCCCAATTTGGGGGTATAAACAAACACAATAATAATAATAATGTTTGGATCCTGTATTTTGGGGGATTCCCTATTCCTCCCAATTTGGGGGTATAAACAAACACAATAATAATAATAATGTTTGGATCCTGTATTTTGGGGGATTCCCTATTCCTCCCAATTTGGGGGTATAAACAAACACAATAATAATAATAATAATGTTTGGATCCTGTATTTTGGGGGATTCCCTATTCCTCCCAATTTGGGGGTATAAACAAAATTGGGGGTATAAACAAACACAATAATAATAATGTTTGGATCCTGTATTTTGGGGGATTCCCTATTCCTCCCAATTTGGGGGTATAAACAAACACAATAATAATAATAATAATGTTTGGATCCTGTATTTTGGGGAATTCACTATTCCTGCCAATTTGGGAGTGTAAACAAACACAATAACAACTGTTGCCACCAAAGCCTTCGACAATACACTGCATTTGTATGTAAAAGCATCGTTTCCCAACCTTTCTCCTCCTTTTGGACTTCAGCCCCCAGAATCCCTCCGTATTGGCCACATCGGCTGAGGCTTCTGGGAAATGAAGTCCAACAGCGCCCGGGAGTCTCACGGTGCCTTTAAGCCTTAAAGGGACACGCACCCCTTTTGGCCTTCACGCTGGAAATCGTGATTTCACTGAAAGCCGCGCTCACCTTCCCTTCTCCCAGACTCAGCCGTGAGCGGAAGCACGTCGGGGCTATTTCCGGGGCGGGGCTTTCCGTATCCAAGATGGCGGGCAGCGCCACGCAGGGCTTTTCCTCCGCTGCCGCCGTGGTCCGGATCCAGAGCGACTGGGACCAAGTTTTGAGGTGAGCCAGGAGGATAGTAAGCCACGCCCCTCGGCCTCAAGCCACGCCTACTCCGAATGGGAGCTCTGCCTAAAGCGTTCCCTGTGTGTGTCGGTTGTATCCTTCCCCCGGAATTGAGTGCCCGTGACACAAGGTTCCGGCTTCTTCTATACCCTTCTTGTTTTTATTTATTTATTATTTTTTCAGTTCTTTAAAGCTCTCAAACCTTATAATAATCCCGGGCCATTTGAAAAGCAGGTGACCATGTAGAAGAATATTATTGTCCTATTATTATTCATCTAAATAATAATATTTAATATTATTTAGATAATATTATTATTTATTATTATTATTTAGATATTATTATTTATTATTCTTTAGATAATATTATTTATTATTATTCTTTAGATAATAATATTATTTTTATTATTTAGATAATATTATTATTTATTATTATTTAGATAACAATATTTATTATTTAGATAATATTATTTATTATTATTTAGATAATAATATTATTTTTTTATTATTTAGATAATATTATTATTATTATTTAGATAACAATATTTATTATTATTTAGATAATATTAATATTTATTATTATTATTTAGCTAATATTATTATTTATTATTATTTAGATAATATTATTTTTTATTATTTTTAGATAATATTATTTTTTATTATTTTTAGATAATATTATTTAGATAACAATATTTATTATTATTTAGATAATATTATTTATTATTTAGATAATAATATTATTTTTATTATTATTTAGATAATATTATTATTTATTATTAGATAATAATATTATTTTTATTATTATGTAGATAATATTATTAGTATTATTATTTAGATAACAATATTTATTATTATTTAGATAACAATATTTATTATTTAGATAATATTATATATTATTATTTAGATAATAATATTATGTTTATTATTATTTAGATAATATTATTTTTATTATTATTTAGATAACAATATTTATTATTATTTAGATAATATTATTATTTATTATTATTATTTAGCTAATATTATTATTTATTATTATTTAGATAATATTATTTTTTATTATTTTTAGATAATATTATTATTTAGATAACAATATTTAATATTATTTAGATAATATTATTATTTAATATTATTATTTAGATAATATTATTTTTTATTTTTTATTTTTATTATCATTATAAATAATAATATATTATTAATATCTAAATAATGTAATAATAATTCAATTATTATTATTATAATAATAATTTTCAGAGAACAAAATGAGAACTTTGCAAATAACAACAGAAAGCATCACTAAAACAATGAAGAAAGTCAAGAACTGGATGTCGCCTGGCAATGATCAACTGCACAGATTTCGGCTTAAATATCTGATTAGCCTGCACTCAAAAATGGCCGAACATTTCCAACTGGAATTCCAAATGGGAAGACATATTTGATACAGAAAGATCCAGCAAAAGGGATAACGCCAGGAAACTACAGGCCAATAACATGTCCGCCTACAATGTTCAAACTGCTGACAGGCATAATAGCTGATCAAATGCAGGATATACAATGTTATTTATTATTTTATTCAGTTATTAGTATTTTTTTTACATTTACTATTTTATTATTGGTATTATTATGTTTATTACATTTATTTTACTCTTTATTATTACATTTATTGTTTTACATTATTAATATTGTAATGATTACATTTTACTCTATTATTACTGTTATTATTACATTTCCATTATTTTACTCTATTATTATTTTTATTATTTTACCCTCTTTATTATTATTGGAAGCATACATAAGCCCATTTACATTGAAGAAGGTTAGAATAATGGTTTACTCAAAGTTAGTCAGTCTTATTTTAAATTACAGTTTTATGTAAACATTGAAAAACATTTAACCTAGTGTTTCCTCAATTAATGTAATATTATTGGTTTCCAGCCAGCAGAGTGATCTTGTTTGCTGTGGACTCATCTTGTTGTGTTAATAATAATAACAATAATAATAATATCATTTGTTTATGCTTAGCCCTTTGTTAATAAAGGTGTGTATAAATAAAATTTAGAACTACATTTTGGAATCAGGGTTCCCAGTAGGAGTCCCATTGTGATCCTTCATACTAACTGGTTTTGTGTTACTTTTGTAGGAAAAATGAGCAAGAGGCTTGGCTGAGTTGCAGGACCCCAGGTGAGCAGTCATAGGCAATGTCTTAGCACTGGAAGGGGCTGCAAGGCACATCTAGTCCAACCCTGTTCTGCCATGCAAGAATAGATAGTAGAAAGAAAAGAATCACAAAACAAATAGCATTCAAGGTTCTTTAACGTCTATACTATTGAATTCTCAGGTTCCAGGTTCAAGATAATAAGCTCATTCAATTATTTACACAATATATTATATGTAACACATACTATTATAGTATTTACATACATATAGAGCAATCACGGGCGGTTGACTCACATGCAAATGAGCAGAGACGTCGCAAAAGGGTGGAAAGGAGTTCCTGCGTCATCAGTAAGGGACACTTCAGCCCGATATCCACGGATATCGTCAGCATTTGCGGTGCTCGTGTTCCTTCATGCATTGTGTTGTTGCTGCCTGAGACGCTCGCAAGACTTCACCACCTAGGCCACGCCCCTGGTCCTGAGGAAGCCCCTTCGGGGGCGAAACGAAGGCGCGCATCAATTTATGGTTTCGTAGACCATGGATTGTCTCCCCTTTATGTTCTGAATGCAAAATACTGGCATATAAACCAGGACTTTGTGATTATTTGTATATTTTGCCTAAGACTTTGGGAGACATCCGGGACCGTGTCCCTTAGTGATGACGCAGGAACTCCTTTCCGCCCTTTTGCGACGTCTCTGCTCACTTGCATGTGAGTCAACCGCCCATGATTGCTCTATATGTATGTAAAGACTATAATAGTATGTGTTACATATAATATATTGTGTAAATAATTGAATGAGCTTATTATCTTGAACCTGGAACCTGAGAATTCAATAGTATAGATGTTAAAGAACCTTGAATGCCATTTGTTTTGTGATTCCTTTCTTTCTACTGTATTTGGTGGGTCAGCCAGCCCTGCTTGTTTCTATGCAAGAATAGATAGCCACAGTGCTCCTGAAAGAAGTGCATCCAAACTTAATTTAAAGGCATTCAAGAATGACAGGTTCACTGACTACTAAAGCAGTCTGTTCCACTACTGAACAGCTCTTATAGTTGTTTTGCCATAGTATAACAATCATGTTTATGCCTTTGATCAGGTTACTCAATCATTGAAAAAGTAGACACTGGCCAGCTATGAAAAGTAGATACTGGCCAGCTATTGACTGTACAGATGTTTTGGACTCCAACTCCCACAATTCCTAACAACTGGGGGGCGAATGTTTGCCCATGACTGGTATAGGCTCATATAATCCAGTTTGAATCAAATAATTTGGATTCAGAAACTGGATTATATGGCAGCGTAGATGCAGCCTTGGTTGCTTTATAGTGCTTCACTCATCTTCTCTTCCTCCTTTTATGTGTTATTGTGATCTAGGAAAAGCAACTCTGTATGGCACATTGACCTGTCGGGGAATCAACTCAGATGGAATTCCTGAAATCACAGCCTCTGAAGGCTTCACTATTAGCGAAATAACAAAGGTACTTTCACTTATGTTATTGCAACATAAGAGTTGGAAGGGACCCCCAGAGCCATCCAGTCCAACCCCTTTCTGCCAGGCAGGAGACACAATCCAAGCTCGCCTGGCAAATGGCCATCCAGTCTCTGTTGAAAATTTTCCAGAGAAGGAGAATCCACAAGACTCCCAGACAGCAGTATGAATACTTTATTGAAATTCAATGTACCTCTGATAAGTTTGCAAAAGATGATACATCACAATATTGAAGGGACAAGTTCTCCCTTTTGATTGGTTAATGGGTTGGTTGCCCTGCATCCAGTGGACAAAAGTCCGTTTTCTGTTGTTCTGCTTCTTGGGATTGCTTACAGTGCTAGTGTGCTGCTTACCTATTATTATTATTGTTGTTGTTGTTGTTGTTGTTGTTGTTGTAATTAAAGTCCTTCTATGAATTGAAGGACTATGAATTATTACTCAGGACCACAAGAGGAGAGCCTTACTTGCCTGATTGAATGTTTGCCTTATATGTGGGAAACCGCCCTGAGTCCCTTCGGGGAGATAGGGCAGTATACAAATACAAATAAAATTTTATTATATTGTATTGTCGAGGGCTTTCCTGCCCAAAATCACTGGATTGTTGTGAGTTTTCCGGGCTGTACGGCCATGTTCCATAAGCATTCTCTCCTGATGTTTCGCCTGCATCTATGGTAGGCATCCTAGTTTCCAACAGACCCCACAGCCTCTGAGGATGCCTACCATGGATGCAGGTGAAATGTCAGGAGAGAATGCCATACAGCCCGAGAAACTCACAACAACCCAAAGTGGTTATTATTATTATTATTTATTTATTTACTTTATTTATATTCCGCTCTTCTCACCTCGAAGGGGACTCAGAGCGGATTACAGTACACATACTTGCAGACAATCCCTGCAGTTCAACATATGACATATAAACAGGTGACATTTATCACAGTACAGTACATATATTTTGACATATACATATATTGACAAACAGAGGCAAACTTTCTGGCCACCAAGGGGAGCTGATGCACTCCTCATCTCTCTCAGCGTTTCCTTCTAGCGTCCCTTGTTGTTTGTTCCGCATTCCACAGCGATTCTTTACGGCCTCATAAATAAGTCAAAATTCGCCTCCCCACTTTAATGTGGTACTTTTATCTCCTACTTGACAAATGTAACTGTCTTTCGGGCTGCAAAGGTCGGCAGCAGGCTACACTTAAGGTCGAGAACCCACCTCGACCCGGGCAGGCCTCGAACTCATGACCTACTGGTCAGAGAGATCTTATGCAGCTGACACTTAGCCAGCTGCGCCACATTCCCGGCGCAATATTATTATATTGCAATGTTCACCAAACAAGGATGATGCTTCCTCCTAAAGGAGTTGGAGCATCAAAGAGGGGAGTGAACGGATCAGTAAGATCATATACAGTATACATTTTCATTTGCATGATGTTGTTTGAGACAGTAAGGGGCGCCATGTGATCAGGGAATGAATAGTACATGCAAAGAAGGGGGATCCTTTGTATACTACATAGAATCATAGAGTTGGAAGAGACCTTGTGGGCCATCCAGTCCAACCCCATTCTGCCAAGAAGCAGGAAAATCACATTCAAAGCACCCCTGACAGATGGCCATCCAGCCTCTGCTCAAAAGCCTCCAAAGAAGGAACCTCAACCACACTCCGGGGCAGAGAGTTCCACTGCTAAACAGCTCTCATAGTCAGGAAGTTCTTACTAATGTTCAGATGGAATCTCCTTTCCCGTAGTTTGAAGCCATTCTTCCACTGCATCCTAGTCTCCAGGGCATCAGAAAACAAGCCTTCTCCCTCCTCCCTAGGACTTCTCCTCTCATCTTGATCCATGGCTCTCATCATGTCTCCTCTCAGCCTTCTCTTCTGAAGGTTTAAAATGCCCAGCTTTTTAAGCCACTCCTCATAGGGCTTGTTCTCTAGACTCTGGATCATTTTAATTCACTTTGCTTGTGTCGTCCCTGCTGTTGTTTTTTGTATTAATTCATTCATTTATCGTGTCAGGAGTGAACCAAACAGGTATATTGTATTTTTAAAAAACCTCAAAGTTTGCAAAGTGGCATTCTATTAAATGACCTTTGAGCAGTAGCTGGCCACTTGGAGTGCCTCTGGTATAATAATGAAATAATGATTTGAGTGTAAGTGAAGAGTATACATGTTTTGTGTGTGAATGGGTCACGGGAGCTATGGGAATTTGTGTGGGAGTGATGTACCCAGGGACCCGGCCAGTCAAAATAAATCAGCATTTTCTTTTCCCACTTCAAGTAAGGCTTGGTGTGTTTTCCAAGAACCTACCATAACATAATTAGTGAAGGTCATTATAGATTCAGATCATATTCTCTGGGATATTAGTTGTCTCTCCAGTTTGGTCCCATCTGTACATTTGATGAGCATGCCTTCTGTTCCACAATTTCTTATATAGAGGCTCTCACATATAGGATGGAGTTTTTATTGTGGTCTGTGTTGTGTAACTTTATGTATACTTAGCTACAAAGCAGAGATATTACAAAGTCCTATTAGTGAATTATGAAGATGTTTAACAAGATACCAGCAAGCCAATCCCAATAGGGAGCTCTTGATGCCCATTGATACTTCCTAGTTGGCAATGCATTGTGCATCGGGTCCCATTGTGTAGCAGTCCCGTGCATATCATTCCGGATTTGCAACATTCACCTTCATAGTAACACAACAGCAGCCCCATACCTAATGTGGACTTTGTGAAATCCTATAATTTGACTCTACTTGGACGGGAAACATACCATATAATAGTATTGGGGAAAGCTAGAGAGATGTTTTAGAGTATGAGTATTAGAGAGTAAACAAAAAAAATAATAGTGTCTCCTTGATCTCTTTTGTTTTGATTTTTTTGCATCAGATTAATAGAGGCTGACCAGACTCTGTACCTGATTGTTTCCAGCAATGCCTTGAAGCCATGACTGGTTGGCTACGAGCCAGTCGGTTGAGAGTGAACCCGTCGAAGACGGAGATCCTTTGGCTGGGTCACCTGGGGGGGGGGAGCTCCGGCTGCCTGCTCTGGACAGCGAGGCATTACGCCCATCGTCCTTAGTAAAGAGTCTGGGAGTCCAGTTGGACCCGTTGCTGACGATGGAGGCTCAGGTTTCCACCGTCAGCAGATCCGCCTTTTTCCACCTGCGGCAGGCGAGGCGGCTGGCACCCTACCTCTCCGGAAATGATCTGGCCACGGTAATCCAGGCGACGGTCATCTCGAGGCTAGACTACTGTAATGCCCTTTACATAGGTCTTCCTTTGTCGGTCATCCAGAAGCTCAGACTGGTGCAGAACGTGGCAGCGAGACTCCTGGCTGGAGTGTCGGCCAGGGCTCATATTACTCCAACCTTGTAATGACTGCACTGGTTACCAATCGAGCACTGGATCATCTTTAAAGTGTTGGTTTTGACCTTTAAGGCCTTGCATGGTCTGGGGCTGGTGTACTTAAGGGACCGTCTACTCCCATACGTTCCCCAGATATCTCTTTGATCAGAGGACCTCAACCTCTTGCAGATCCCACCTTTAACCATTTGTCTGTCTTCAACTACACAGAGAGCCTTCTCTGTTGCAGCACCATGGTTGTGGAATAGTCTACCACCTGAAGTGCGAGCAATCAACAAGCTCCTGGCCTTCCGGAAAGCTTGCAAAATGGCATTGTTCCGGCAGGCATTCAGCCTCTAACTACTCTTGGTTATGGTCAGAATATTGTGGGAATTGTTTTATATTTTACTGTTTTATATTTTACTGTTTTATATTTTACTGGAAAGGACGGTATACAAAACAAAATAATAAATAAATAAAATATCAATAGCCTATTTTTAGTAAAAAGAAAATAGTTTTCCTCTTTCTTTCTTTCTCATTGCAGAAAAGTGTGCTTGTTTCTTGTCCTCGTGAAAATGCATTCACCAGATTTGTCGCACCTTATACGTCCTTCTGCAGAATCCATCAAAAAAGTGTAAGTGTTTTTTTTTGAAACTATGAAAAGGTTTTAATTGATTTAAAGAGCTTTAGCTGTTTTATCTTTGATACAGTATTGTACCATTAATATTTAATTCTATTTTAATATTTGTATATTTTTAGGTTTTAATTGCATTGTAGTGATTTTACCGTGAGCCACATTTAGCCTCTTTTTCAGAGAGAAATAGCAGGATTCAAACAACAATAACAACAACGTGTTGTCGAAGGCTTTCATGGTCGTAATCT
Source organism: Anolis apletophallus (assembly GCA_030556195.1). Classification (NCBI taxonomy): domain Eukaryota; kingdom Metazoa; phylum Chordata; class Lepidosauria; order Squamata; family Anolidae; genus Anolis; species Anolis apletophallus. The sequence continues at coordinate 201,732,394 of JARBWK010000004.1, read as the reverse complement.
TTACAACGTTCTGGAGAGACTTATTTTGAATAGAATTATGGAAAAAATAGACCCATGTTTGATTCCACAGTAAGCTGGCTTCAGGAAAGGCAATAGCTGCACATCACAAATGCTGAACCTGACTCAGCACATAGAAGATGGCTTTGAAAGGCAGCAGATCACAGGAGCTGTCTTCATAGACCTGTCAGTGGCTTATGATACTGTAAACCATCGCCTCCTCTTGAGAAAAATGTATAATATCACAAAGGATTACCACCTCACCTGCCTCATAGGAAATCTGTTACAAAACAGGAGCTTTTTTGTTGAGTTCCAGGGCCAAAGAAGCAGATGGAGAAAACGGAAGAACGGCCTGCCTCAGGGGAGCGTGCTTGCTCCATCAATGATCAACATTTACACAAATGACCAACCACTGCCAGAAGTGACAGAGAGTTTCATCTATGCTGACGATCTTGCCATTACCGCTCAAGCAGGGAACTTTGAGATGGTTGAACAGATGCTCTCCAAAGCTCTAGGTGCTCTTACTTCCTATTACAGGGAAAACCAGCTGATTCCCAATCCATCTAAAATACAGTCATGTGCTTTTCATCTTAAGAACAGGCAAGCATCTTGAGCTCTGAGGATTACCTGGGAAACAATCCCACTGGAGCATTGCAGCACACCCAAATACCTGGAAGTTACCCTGGACCATTCTCTGAACTACAAGAAGCACTGTCTGAATATCAAGCAAAAAGTGGTCACTAGAAACAATATCATACAAAACCTGACTGGCACAACCTGGGGATCACAACCAGATACAGTGAAGGCATCTGCCCTTGCGCTTGGCTACTCTGCTGCTGAATATGCATGCCCAGTGTGGAACACGTCTCACTATGCTAAAACAGTGGATGTGGCTCTTAATGAGACATGCCGCATTATCACAGTCGGTCTGCGCCCTACACCACTGGAGAAATTACATTGTTTAGCCGGTATTGCACCACCTGACATCCGCCGGGGAGTAGCAACCAATAGTGAAAGGACCAAGGCAGTGACATCTCCAGCCCATCCCCTATTTGGGTATCAGCCAGTACGCCAAATAGTTTCCTAAGATCTATAGGGATACTTGCTGGAACAACTCAGCAAGCAAGAGTCCAAAAGTGGCAGGCTAAAACCCAGAACCTCAATCAATGGCTGGTACCAAATGAGAGAATCCCTCCTGGGTACACAGAAAACTGGGTGATTTGGAAGGCACTGAACAGACTCTGCTCTGGCACCACGAGATGCAGAGCCAACCGTAAGAAATGTGGCTACAAAGTGGAATCCACGACATGCGAGTGCGGAAAAGAGTAAACCACAGACCACCTATTACAATGCAACCTGAGCCCTGCCACATGCACAACGGAGGACCTTCTTATAGCAACACCAGAGGCACCCCAAGTGGCCAGCTACTGATCAAAGGACATTTAATCGAATACCAAGTTTGCAAACTTTGTGTTTTGTTTGTTTGTTTATTTTTAATGTAATACAACTGTTTTGGTTTGCTCCTGACACAATAAATAAATATGATCGTAATCTCTGGGTTGCTGCGAGTTTTCTGGGCTGTATGGCCATGTTCCAGAAGCATTCTCTCCTTATGTTTCACCTCCTTCTGTGGCTAATGGCATCTTCAGATGTCTGTTGGAGGTGAGGCAAGTGGAGTGTATGTATGTGTATATGTATTTGTGTGTGTGTGTGTGTGGAAAGTCCAGGGTGGGTGAAAGAGCCCATGACTGTTGTGAATGTTACAGTTATCAAGTTTGAATAGCATTGAGTAGCCTTGCAGCTGCAAAGTCAATCAATGAGGGTATCTTCATAGAAGTAGCCTGCCTGTTGTTGCCTAGAGGCAACCTCTGCTTGGGAGGTGTTAACTGGCACATGATTGTTTGCTGTCTGGATTTCCCCTATTTCTGAGTGGTGTTCCTTATTTACTGTATTGATTCTAGTCCAGAAATGCTGGGCCACTCTGACAACCATCATGTCAGACTACACAGAGAAGCCATTGAAACCCGCAAGCACATAAACAATGTCAATAGAAAGGAGGAAGTCATGAAAATAAACCAAATCTGGTTACCGGTATTTAAAAAACCCACCAGAATCAAGATAGTAAATAAGAAACACCACTCAGAAACAGGAAAACTCCAGGCAGGAAGCAATCAAGGGCATGTTAATACCTTCCAAACAGAGGATGCCTCCAGGCAACACAGGCCAGGCTACCTCTATGTCCATACCATCACTGATTGATGGCTACTCCAATACTAATTCAAGCTTGCTAATTGCAACATCCACACTTTCTTCAAACAGACAAGGATTCTTTCTCCCACCTTGGATGTTACATGTGTGTGTGTATGTGTGTGTCCAACACACACATGCTCTCCACTTGATTCACTGCCAACAGAGCCTCTGAAGATTCCATTAGCCACAGATGCAGCAAAACATCAGGAGAGAATGCTGCTGGAACATAGCCATACAGCCCGAAAAACTCGCAGCAACCCAATAATAATAATAATATAATAATACAATGTGATTTTAAATGAGCAGATAAGTTTTAGCTTTTAAACTTTTATTTATTTATTTATTTACGACATTTATATGCCGCCCTTCTCACCCCGAAGGGGACTCAGAGCGGCTTACAAGTAAAATGTAAATACAATATATTATTGCCATAGCACAATATTAATATTATATATTACATTGTACTATAACATTATACTGTAATATTGTTATTAGTAAAAAATATAATTATAATATATTAGTAGTAGTAGTATTATATTGTATTACCGTACATTATAATATCAATATTATATGTATATTTATTTATTTCAGGATTTTACCTCGCTCTTCTCAACCCTGAGGGGGGACTCAGAGCGGCTTACATAAGGCGCAATTCGATGCCCACACAGCAACAATACAAGACCCCAGAACCCCTCAACAACCAAAATACAATTAAAATACATCAAAATACAACCATCCAAACATCATACGCATTCATTCCAGATTAAAACAATGTTCTGGTCATAAAAGCATTGGCCCTGATCATCCACTTTCCGTTAAAATCCCATCTAAACTGCTGCCTTGTGCTGATGTGCAAACGCCTGGTCCCACAGCCAGGATTTTACTTTTTTCCTGAATACCAGGAGGGATGAGGTGGATCGTACATCGATAGGGAGCGCATTCCACAGGCGGGAGCCACCACCGAGAAGGCCCTATCCTCGTCCCCACCATCCACATTTGAGAAGTAGGCGGGAGCGAGAGCAGGGCCTCCCGGGATGATCTTAGATTACGGGGTGGGATGTAGCGGCTGATGCGTTCAGACAAGTAAGCTATATACAATATATTATATTATATCAGTGTTTCCCAACCAGTGTGTGCCGTGAGCAATCATCAGGTGTGCCGTGGGAAATTGGCACTCCTCCCCTAGCAGCCCCCAATTTTTCCAAGAAACAAATTGAGCCTCTCGCTTGGAAATGTTTTGTTTTTTTTACTATTTTACTGGATTTTTCGAGAGTCCTCCGCCCCCTCCCCCCAGGAACTGTTTATAACAGCTTCATGACATCCATAATTAACTGGAAGCAATTTTCACTCAGGGTGAAATTTCACAAAGGTCTGGAGAACAAGCTCTATGAGGAGCGGCTTGAAGAGCTGGGCATGTTTAGCCTGAAGAAGAGAAGGCTGAGGGAAGACATGATAGCCATGTATAAATATGGGAGAGGAAGTCATATATATGTTTTGTTCATTGAAACAGGCCCAGGTTTCACACTGAGTGTATAAATACATTTAAAAACATATTAGCTATATGTATTACTGTGTTAGAGTGTCATTTTGTGTCACTTTGGTTGGTGGTGTGCCCCAGGATTTTGCAAATGAAAAAAACGTGCCGCTGCTCAAAAAAGTTTGAAAAACACTGTATTATATTATAAGCACAGTGCAGGAGGGAACTCTGGTCATTTGTTTTAAAAAACCAAAAAACCTCTTTCTCTGATTCCAGATCACTTGCCTTGACATTTCCAGTGGTGGCGGTCTTGGGGTGTCAACCAGTGCTGATGGGACTATGAAAATTTGGCAAGCTGGAAACGGGGAAATAAGAGTAAGAACCATATTCATTTGGGAGATTTCAAATCTTGCTTTTAAGAAATTAGAAAATCTAAGGGTTTGCCCAATCCCTTGTCTCTTCAAGCTGCCATTCTCAAAAGCTTTACATACAGTTTTAAGACTAGAAGGGAGGTATAGCTTGAGCCATCCTTATCTGTCATTCCAAAATCTGAAATTTTCCACAGGAGTGGCTGAGATAGGAACAGCTTTGCTTTCTGTTGGTTCAGTGTACACAAACTTTGTGTTATTGGTTAAATTAGCCTCTTTGCATAAAGCGGTACCTAAATTTCCTACTTGACAGATGCAACTGTCTTTCGGGCTGTGTAGGTCAACAGCAAGCTAGACTATTAGTGATTGGGAGCTCACTCCGACCTGGGCTGGCTTCAAACTCATGACAACAAGAACAACAACATGACACTGTGGATTTACACAGTCCTGCTTCAGCCATGTTGGTAGCCTATTGCACTAGACAACATCTGTTTAGGAGCCTATTTAGGGGCTTCATGAATCAAATCAGATGGCTAAACAACAAGATGAACCTGATGTTGTACAATAAGAGTGAATTTGTGTAATAAAATAGTCAGAAATGCATGCCACAACACTAATGCGATCATGTCCTGTGTCACTAACAGTCCATTCTGTGTCATTCCAGAGGTGTTTGGAAGGCCATGTGTACGACGTGAACTGCTGCAGGTTTTTCCCATCAGGGCTTGTGGTCCTGAGCGGAGGGATGGACGCCCGGCTCAAGATCTGGTCAGCGGAAGACGGCAAGTGTGCTGCGACGTTTCAAGGCCACAAAGCAGGTACAGAAAGGTTGATATAAATGCAACTGGGTGGCTTGTAAGGGCTCAGTATTGTCCCCTAAGCTTAACATATACATGAAGCCGTTGGGGGATATTATCTGGAGTTTCGGGGTGCGGTGTCATCTGTATACAGATGCTGTCCAACTCCGTCACTCCTTCCCAACCGCTACAAAGGAGGCTGGTCAGGTCCTGAACTGGTGCTTGGCCGCTGTAACGGACTTGATGAGGGCGAACAAATTGAAATTAAATCCAGACAAGACAGAGGTCCTCCTAATCAGTCGTAAGGCCGAACAGGGTATAGGGTTACAGCCTGTGCTTAACGGGGTTACACTCCCCCTGAAGACGCAGGTTCGCAGCTTGGGAGTGATCCTGGACTCATTGCTGAGGCTGGAACCCCAGGTCTCGGTGGTGGCCAGGAGAGCTTTTGCACAGTTAAAGCTTGCGCACCAGCAGGACCGGACGAAGGTAAAAAATAGTAGTAAGCGAACCTTTTTTTGGCACCCCCTGGCTCTTCAGCCTGGTGATGATGGTGCATGCGCATGCACGCGCACCGGAGCACACATGCGCACAAACAGCTAGTTTCGCACATGTGCTATTGGGACCGAGCGCTTCTAGCGGAGGGAGTAGCGAAACACACTCTGGGGCGGAGCCTCCCGCCTCCAGCTGCAAAATGTTCCCTGGCTTGACCTTTTCGGCCTCTTGGGAGTGTGCTTAGCAACTCCGTCCACCAGAAGCGCTCCGACCCGATGGCGCATGCGTGAAAGTTTCGCGCATGCGCTATTAAAACAGAGCGCTTCTGGTGGAGGGAGTTGCTAAACGCACTCCCAAGAGGCCGAAAAGGACAAGTCAGGGAACATTTTGCAACTGGGGCGGAGCATGATGCGCCGAACCTAGCGGCCACAGCCAGATGCACCCTTGGCCATGTGGCGCCCGGAAGCAGCCGCTTACTTCGCTTACACTAAAATCCGCCCCTGTGCACCAGCTGCACCCATACCTTGGGAAGTCTGACTTGGCCACGGTAGTCCACGCTCTGGTTACATCCCATATAGACTACAGCAACGCTCTCTACGTGGGATTGCCTCTGAAGACTGCTCGGAAGCTGCAATTAGTCCAATGCTCGGCAACCAGGTTACTAACGGGAGCGGGGTACAGGGAGCGTACAACTCCTTTGTTGTGCCAGCTCCACTGGCTGCCAATTAGCTTCCAAGCACAATTCAAAATGCTGGTTTTAACCTATAAATCTCTATACAGTTCTGGCCCAGTTTACCTGTCCGAACATATTCTCCCCTATGAACCATCAAGGACGCTAAGATCTTCCAGAGAGGCTCTGTTCTCGGTCCCGCCACCTTCACAAGCGCGTCTGGTGGGGACGAGAGACAAGGCCTTCTCTGTGGTGGCCCCTCGGCCATGGAACTCTCTTCTAAGCAAGATCAGATCTGCCCCCTCCCTCTTGTCCTTCAGGAGGCTAGTGAAATCCTGGCTTTGGAATGAAGCATTCCCAGAATAATGGCTGAGACTGGTTATGGACCAAAGTGAGTGACCACATATGCGGACTGAGTTGAACATATTTTTATTTGGCGATTTAGCTTATGTGTATTTTACTTATATGTATTTTAATCTTGTATTGTTGTTTTTAATTTGTATTGGTAGCATTGAATCCTTGCTGTAAACCAGTCTGAGTCCCTCTACGGAGATGAGAAGATTGGGATATAAAAGTTTTAAATAAATAAATAAATAATAAGTGAAGACCATAGGAAAAGCATGGGCCAACTTCGTTCTTCCAGGTGTTTTGGACTTCACCTCTCACAATTCCTAACAGCCAGTAGGAAGGCTGAAGTTTGCCCATGCCTGCTCAACACTAACCATATAATGCAGTTCAAACTGTATTAGATAGCAGTGTAGATGGGGGTCTATATTTGCCATACAACTGCACTGGCCTCTCTTAAGTCTGTATTCTAGCTAGGTGTCACCCATTCTATTCTCAGGTTTCTTTCCCTGCTGTTCATCCTTCCTCTTTGCTTCAGGAATCCTTGACATGGCCGTCGTCGACCGTGGGAGGAACGTGGTCTCTGGCTCTCGGGATGGCACTGCCCGCCTCTGGGACTGCGGAAAGTCGGCCTGCCTGGGCGTTGTGGCGGATTGCGGTGCCCCAGTAAATGGAATTGCCGTGAACGACGCCGACAACACCTTGAACCTGGGCTCACCTGAACAACCACCAAGTAAGTAATTGGTTTAGACTGGTACAGTGGCTTTGGGAGCAGAACAAGAAGTCTGATAGACTAGGAATTCAGCTCTGTAAATTCCACTGGGTTATACTCCATAAACTTCATTTTTGTGGCTGCTACAAACTAGGTTGAATTGGCTGAGACTCTACAACAGAGGTGCTCACACTTTTTCAGCATGCGAGCTACTTATAAAACAACCAAGTCAAAATGATCTACCTACCCACTACAAAATGTGAAACTTAGAACACAATATCTGCTTTGAACTGGGTTTTCTGAGTCCACATTGCCATATATTCTGATTCAAAGCAGATAACATGGGATTTTATTCAACTGTGTGGAAAGGACCTCAGATAACCCAGGGCCCTTCCACACATCCTATTTTACAGAGAGGCAGGAATGAAAGGAAGGAAAGAGGGAGGGAGGAAAAGAAGAAGAACAGAAGGAAGGGAAAGGGAGGAAGGAGCCACGTCCTCCCAAAGGAAGGAGGAGGAGCCCTGCCTCCGCTGCCAGGAAAGAAAGAGGTGAGGAAGGAATGAAAGAGGGAGGAAAAAAGGAAGAAAAGAAGGGAAGGAAGAAAGGATGGGAAGTAGAGAAGGAAGGAAAGAGGGAAGGAAGAAAGGGAAGAAGGAAGGAAGGAAATAGACAGGGACAGGGAGAGAGAAAAGAGGAAGCCCCTTCACCGGCTTACCAACAGGCAGCTCCAAGTCCCAGTCCATGCTGCTGCAGTTGGAGCCGCCTCTGGCCGCGCCCTTCCCCCACGCCCTTCTTCTGGCGAGACCACGAAATGGTAGGGAAAATGGTGTGTGTGACGTCATGGCGGCGGGGAAATGGCATGGGAGCCATACCCATATGGGTCATGCCACTGCCACGGCAGCACCTGAGCGGCGTCGGGAGCCTGCGGGGTGGGACTGAGCCTTCCTCCCGCCCTGCCTGCGGTCTACCAGGACACCCTACGCGATCTACCAGTAAATCACGATCTACCTAATGAGCACCCCTGCTCTACAAGATATCAATTGAAAAACTAGAGCAAAATGTGCTGCAGGGTGTCTCTCCAGCAAAAACAAAGTTCTTGCAGTTTAATAAACCTTTTTCATGTTTTTATGATAGAACCAATTAGGAAATGATATTTATAACCCAGGAACCACAATCATGTTATATAGTGTTCTTGAGAGCCAGCATGGTGTCACGGTTTGTGTGTCAGGCTATGATTCTGGAGGCCTAGGATTCGAATCCCTGATCAGCCATGGAAACCAATGGATGACCTTGGGCAAGTCACACTCTCTCAGCCTCAGAGGAGTGCCATAGCAAACATTCTCTCTGTAAATCTGGCCAAGAAAAACCTATGAAATGCAGAATGTTATAGTGATTTGGGTGTTTGACTGCGACTCGAGGAAACCAGGGTTCACATCTCAACCCAGTCCTGAAAGCTTAGTGGCTTTGAGCAAGTCACACTCTCTCAGCCTCCGACAAACATTGTCAGAAATATTAAAAATTTATTTTTGATTACAAAAATGTGAGTCAAGCACTGAAAGAGTGAGTAGGCCGAAGCCTGTTCGAGTCAGTGGGCCAAAGCTAGTGTCATCCTGAGGAGTGTGAGGTAAACCTCCGTGTGAGAAAAGCCTCGTGTGAGGAAGCTCCAGTGTGAAGGCTGCTGCGTGTAAAGCTACTATGTATATGTTTATTTGTGTTATGGAAACCTTGTCGTTGTAAATAGTGCAACCATATTATTTTACTACAAAGAAAAGCCTCTTAAGGAAGGCATAACATTGGTCTGTGTGTTTTTGTATTTTTCATCACTGGGCTACTAGTGCTGTGTCACACTGCTGCTCATAAGTTACTCTGCTGTATATTTATGGGGAGGGTCTTTTGTTATAGTTATACCTTGCCTAACAATGTTCCTTTCCAACCCAGGTGAGCGTGAAGTTGGGACAGAAGGGAAACTCTTGCTTCTGGCCCGAGAAGACAAAAAGCTTAAAGGCGTGGGGCTGCAAAGCAGGCAACCGGTTAGATTTCTCTTCATCTGTTTTTTTTGAAAAAATACATCCTTTTGTTTGTTTACTTGAACCTTTTATTGGACTCACATTTACCTAAATAGAAGTTAAGAAGATGTAGAGAACTTTTTTTTTTTTACAAAGTAGCTCAACTGTACCCGATAATTTCCATCTCTGCCTCGAAGCCATTACTGGATGGCTGCGAGCCCGTAGGTTGAAGATGGAGATCCTTTGGCTGGGTCCCCGGGCGGTGGGGACCTCAACTTCCAACCCTGGACGGCGTGGCTTTATGCCCATCGTTAACAGTAAAAAGCCTTGGAGTCCACTTGGACACCCGGCTCTCCATGGAGACTCACGTCTCCATGATTAGCCGGGTTGTGTTTTTCCACCTCCGCCAGGCTCAGAAGTTGGCCCCCTACTTGTCCCGACGCGACCTAGCCTCGGTGATCCAAGCCACAGTCATCTCAAGGTTAGACTATTGTAACGCTCTTTACATTGGCCTACCTTTGTCAGTGACCCGGAAACTTAACCTGGTGCAGAATGCTGCAGCCCGGGTGCTCACAGGCACCCTTACGAGCCATCACATCACGCCTATTCTGCAGGAACTGCACTGGCTGCCTGTTGAATTCTGGATCACCTTCAAAGTGTTAGTCCTGACTTTCAAGGCCTTGTATGGTCTGGGGCAGGGGTGGGCAAACTGCGGCCCGGGGCCCGGATACGGCCCTTTGGCTGATTCTATCCGGCCCGCCTAAGGGCCCCTGGCTTGCCTCCCCTGCCTGGCCTCTGCATAAAAATCTCAGAGAAGGGGACTATAAGGAAGCATTATTTTATTTAAGTGGTTTTATTATTATTGTATAATAATTTTATAACAATAATAAAATAATATAATAAATAATATAATATAATGTTATATGATATATTATAATTTCAATATATTATGTTTATATATATACTATAATATAATAATTATGATATTAATACTAATAATATATGAATATTTCTTGATATATTAATATGTTAATATTAATGATGTGTAATATACAGTAAATATAGTAAGTGAATAAATAAATAAATTATGTATATTAGCATGTAGGTCCGCCTTTAGGTGCGGCCCTCCATAATATTTTTTGGCTCTCATGTGGCCCCTTGGAAAAAATAGTTGCCCACCCCTGGTCTGGGGCCAGTGTACCTGAGGACTGCCTTACCCCATATTGTCCAATAAGATCACTGAGATCTACTTCTCATCCAGGGTGCCAAAGTCTACCACCTCACCTCAACGAGGAGGAGGGCATTCTACATCATTGCCCCTACCGTGTTTCCCGAAAGTAAGACAGCGTCTTACTTTCTTTCCCCCGAAAAGTCCCCCTCGTCTTACTTTTGGGGTACGGCTTACATTGGGCGACAGTAAGCCGTACCCGGTGCCACGCCCCGCCGCCAGCGCCGCTGCCGCTGCTGCCGCCATCACGCCGCCGCCGCGCAACCGGCCCCTCGGCGCGGCACACCTCCGCGGCGCACCTCCTGGCAGGCCTCCAAGGAAGGGTGGGGAAGAGAGCCAGAGGCGTGGCAAGCGGCGCTGCGTCACTCTGGCGCGTCGTCCCTCTCCGCCGCCCATGGCGCTCTTTCCCCACCTTTGGAAGGGAGGAGGAAGAGCGCCATGGGCGGAGAAGCGGCGCTGCGTCACTCTGACCCAGCGTCGTCCTTCTCCCCGCCCATGGCGCTCTTTCCCCACCTTTGGAAGGGAGGAGGAAGAGCGCCATGGGCGGGAGAAAGCGCGCTGTCACTCTGACGCGTCGTCCCTTCTCCCGCCCATGGCGCTCTTCCCCACCTTTGGAAGGGAGGAGGAAGAGCGCCATGGGCGGGAGAAGGGACGACAGCGTCAGAGTCAGAGTGACGCAGCGCCGCTTCTCCCGCCCATGGCGCTCTTTCCCCACCTTTGGAAGGGAGGAGGAAGAGCGCCATGGGCGGGAGAAGCGGCGCTGCGTCACTCTGACGCGTCGTCCCTTCTCCCCGCCCATGGCGCTCTTTCCCCACCTTTGGAAGGGAGGAGGAAGAGCGCCATGGGCGGGAGAAGCGGCGCTGCGGCACTCTGGCAAGTCGTCCTTCTCCGCCCATGGCGCTCTTTCCCCACCTTTGGAAGGGAGGAGGAAGAGCGCCATGGGCGGGAGAAGGGACGGCACGCGTCAGAGTGACGCAGCGCCGCTTCTCCCGCCCATGGCGCTCTTTCCCCCACCTTGGAAGGGAGGAGGAAGAGCGCCATGGGCGGGGAGAAGGGACGACGCGTCAGAGTGACGCAGCGCCGCTTCTCCCGCCCATGGCGCTCTTTCCCCCACCTTTGGAAGGGAGGAGGAAGAGCGCCATGGGGCGGGGAGAAGGGACGACGCGTCAGAGTGGCGCAGCGCCGCCCATCCGCCCATGGCGCCTCTCCCCTTCAAAGGTGGGGGAAAGAGCGCCATGGGCGGGGGAGAAGGACGGCAGCGTCAGAGTGACGCAGCGCCGCTTGCCACGCCTCTGGCTCTCTTCCCCCACCCTTCCTTGGAGGCCTGGCAGGAGGTGTGCATGAGGTGTGCCGCGACCGATGGGCCGGTTCTTGGCGGCGGCGGCGCGACGAGGAGGAGGTATGTCTTACATACGGGTGCGGCTTACATTAGCCGACCCCTCTGACACCCCGATCGTCTTACAATCGGGGTGTCTTATTTTCGGGAAACACGGTATATTATGCCAGTGTTTCCCAACCTTATTTGAGCCGCGGCACATTTTTTACATTTACAAAATCCTGGGGCACACCACCAACCAAAATGACAAAAAAAAGACACTCTAACACAGTAATACATATAGTTAGTATGTTTTTAAATGTATTTATACACTCAGTGTGAAACGTGGGCCTGTTTCAATGAACACAACATATATATGACTTTCTCTCACATACTTATACATGGCTATCATGTCTTCTCTCAGCCTTCTCTTCTTCAGGCTACACATGCCCAGCTCTTCAAGCCGCTCCTCATAGGGCTTGTTCTCCAGACCCTTGTGAAATTTCACCCTGAGTGAAACTTTCTTCCAGATAACTATGGATGTCATGAAGCTGTTATAAAAAGTTCCTGGGGGGGAGGCAACTTTCGAAAAATCCAGTAAAATAGTAAAAAAATAAACATTTCCAAGCGGAGAGGCGAAATTTGTTTCTTGGAAACCTGTGAATGCTTCAGCCTCCCGATGCTCCCAGGTTCACTTACTGCCCAATTCACTGACGTGGAGCTTCTGGCATTCGGCGGAGCCCTTCCTTTGCTTCGGGGAGGATCTTTGGGGAGGGAAAGAGGGATAAAGAGATGCTAGGAGGGGGAAGAGTGCCAATTTCCCACGGCACACCTGTTGATTGATCACGGCACACTAGTGTGCCACGGCACACTGGTTGGGAAACACTGCATTATGGAACTCTTTACCACCAGAGATCAGGTCGCTTCACGATCTTCTGGCTTTCCGGAAAGCCTGTAAGACCTGGCTGTTCTGGCAGGCCTTTACACTCTAAACTAGCCAAACCAAGTTGATTTAGCTTGGTAATCTCTAGTTAAGTACTGTTATTAATGTCCTAATGTGTAATGTTTTAATGCTTTTAATGTTTTACTGTATTATCTACTGTTGGAATTGTGAGCCGCCCCGAGCCACTTGGGAGTGGCGGCCAAGAAATCGAACAAATAAATAAAATAAAATAAAATAAAACGCAGGGGAACTCAGACAAGAAACACTTAATCACCTCTCAACAAAGGAATTTCCCATGCAGTAACAAGCCACATCTAAAAACTGTCATGCCATCAAACACTAATCAAGGTGGCCAATTGAAACATTCACACCTGGCTCCAACAGACAAGAGTTCTTTCTTCCAACAAGAAATGGTGTTTTGCCTGCCACAGATGCAGGCGAAACATCAGGAGAGAATGCTTCTGGAACACCCAGACAGTCCGAAAAACCTACAACAACCCAGCTCAACTGAGCTTGCTGGTAAACCTCTGTGAGACCAATTTTGTTGGTGCTAAACTGATAATTTTTTATTATCATTATATTTTATTACTACTACTATTACTATTATATTTATACCATGCTTTATCTCTCCAAAAGGAGACTCAAAGGTGGTTTAACATACTGTAAAGGCATCAGCATACAATTAAAAATATACAAATATGCAAAAATTCAATCAGGATTAAATATAAACAGTATTTTTTTAATTAAAAAAAACCTAGTTAAAAACCATTAAAACATATTCAAAGTTTGTTTAGGTATTGCATTTATATCCAGATTTCTTATCCATATAGGACTAAAAGGTGGCTTACAGTGTGGGCTGATGCAATGTGAAGTCAACGGAGTTTATAATATAATGGGAAATAGCTGAAAAACAATGATTTAAAATAAGCAACAATCACCAAAAACTGGGTGAAACAATTTATGTAAAACACAGCAACAAAAAGAATATGCCATAAAGTAAATTTTGTAAAAAAAAAAAAAAAAAAAAAACAAAAAGTTCATCCTGCAGGAGGCAATTAAGAGCCAAAGGTCTGTCTCAAGAGACCATTCACACTACAGAATTATAGCAGTTTGACACCACTTTGACTGCTATGGCTCTCTGTTATTGAACCCTTGGAGTTGTTATATGTTGTGGTTCTCTGATAGACGCATGAAGCTACAAATCCCATAATTCCAATGCATTGAGCCATGTTTTGTACCTCTAACCAGGCATGGGCAAGTTGGACACTCAGGTTTTGGACTTCAAGTCCCACAATTCCTAACAGCCTACCGGGAGATGAAGTCCGAAACACCTGGAGGGCCCAAGTTGGCCCATGCCTGCTCTAATTTATTTTCTGATTTGCTTCTTCCTTAGGTGTTTCTTTTCATTGGCTCCGATGCATTCAACTGTTGCATGTTCCTCTCCAGCATCTACTTCCTGGGAGGGACTCAAGATGGAAATATATACCAGTTGGATGTGAGAAATACCAAGTGAGTAGGATTTATAAATGGCTGTTGCATCACCCAAGCAGTATGATTATTGCTTCCTCTGTCGTTCTATTAATGTTAGCTAAAAGTGATGCAGGACCACATAAAGAGAACTAAGTTGTCCTGTGTCAAGATCTTTTATATGCGGCAAGGATAGAAAGGACATGGAAGAAGTTACCTTGGTGGTTAGTAGGCCTGGTTGATCAAGGGGGGAAAATGGTTCAAAACTCATTTAGGATGTAAATGGCGATTCAATTCTCAAATGATTTCCGAAATTTTCTGGAAAAATGCTTCAAAATTTCAGAAATTTCGAAATTGCTTCTTTAATGGTTGCGCAATGTGCGAAAACCTGCAAAATACCTCAGTCTGACGCGGGAGGGAAGAAATCCGCTTCCAAACTGGGTTAAACATGGCTCTCGCCCCAGGCCCTTCTCGCGTCCAAACGGGATGCCTTCCTCCGCTCAGAACTGGGGCGACAGCCGCGTTCAACATGGCTGTCGCCCCAGTTCTGAGCAGAGGAAGCATCCGTGTCCAAACTGGGTTAAACACTCAGTTTGACGCAGATGCTTTCCTCCGCTCAGAACTGGGGCGAGCGCCGTACACGGAAGGTAAGCCCAGGGAAGGGAAATCTGAAAACGGCAGCGGTGACTTTGAAATGGCAAATTCACTTCCGGGTTGCTTACATTGCTTTAAAACCGCTTTAAAAGTGAATTTAATCCGAATTCATTCCGATTTTACGAACATTCCGACGGACTTACCCAGGCCTAGTGGTTAGACAGAGTTTGGAGTCTTGCAATTGGAATTGCCACTCAAATTTCACCTTTCCAAATACCAAAAGGCATATGTTCACATTTCTGGCATTTCATTTTCCCAGACCTTGGGGGAGATGGTCTCTCTCCATCATCATCATCCCATTTTTATCTCTCAGTTGAGTTTCAAAGCAACTCACAACATTAAAAAACACTGCAATTTAAAATACAGGTAGTCCTCAAGTTATGAACAAGATAGGCATGGTGGTTGTCAGAGTGGTCCAGCATTTCTGTATTCTCAGTTAATATTCTGTGTCCATGTTGGTTTATCACATCCTCTGCTATAGCTGACTTCTCTGGTTGAAGACAGGTTCTGTAGCTTGTTCTTAAGTTGAATTTGTATGTAAGTCAGAACAGGTACAGTTTTTAAGTGTAACTTCAGTTGTGTGTGTGTGTGTGTATAAGCTTTGTATAACATAAGGAAGGGCCCAAAAGTAAAGTTCAAACTGGAACGCGGGTTGCTATAGCACAAAAGAGTATTCAATATCTGTATCCAAGTAATTTATTTGGCATTCATTTAGAAATCACTTGATCGTAAAAATCATATATCTTCCCAAATGGGGATGTGGAATACTTTTTTTAAAAAAAATATTTTTATTGGTTTTGTGAATAGGTGTATTACAAATAGGTGTATCATTGCACCATATGCAAACACATTTCTACTCAGGAAACAATTACCGACCTGGAGGGAAAACATACCTTTAAATTGCGTACAGGAGCCACATGTGGCAGTAGAAATATTATTTATTGTTTAATTTTCCCATGCTTAAGATATTATGTTGGGGAAAGTGGGCGTGATTTGCGTGAAGGGCGCAAGAACACCGACGAGATTTAAAACACGCAATGAATCTTCTCCGTTGTATACCCATTTTAAACAGCATCACAATTTCGATGACTTTAAAATTTTAGTACTAGAAATAATTTCACCACGACCGTATCAGGATCAAAAACAATTATTACATCAAAGAGAAGTATTCTGGATTCATTCCCTAAAAAGCGAGTTACCTCTAGGCCACAATGATTGCCTATCAATCAGTGAGATTTTGGAATAGGTTTCACCTGGAGCGAAGCCGGAGTGTATGTAACCGAGACCTCCGGTGTTATGTGTTGTCCGTTGACTACATTGTGAAGCAGTGGCCGCGTCCACTCAGAAATATACTTACGTTGATTTAAATGAATTGGTATGTATAAAATGTTAAGCCTTTTCATAAGGGTTGTCCTGTTAAACTGGTGGGCTAAACCTGTATTGCAAAATGTTGATATGTATATTATTTTATTTTAACTCATAGATGATCGGACCAGTGGAATTATAAACAAATGTTATTCTTTGGGGTCCCGATGAAGCCAGCTCCCCTGGCGAAACGGCAAGGCCTTTAGATACATAGTCCGTCGACCTTCCAAGCCTTATAATCCAGATTACAAATATTTTGAGATTGTGCAGGAATGAATATATATACATATCGAGATTTGAGTTTGACTCCGGAATAGAGGGTTTTGTGATATATCATTTGAACTATTATCTATCAGAATTCCACATCCCCATTTGGGAAGATATATGATTTTTACGATCAAGTGATTTCTAAATGAATGCCAAATAAATTACTTGGATACAGATATTGAATACGCTTTTGTGCTATAGCAACCCGCGTTCCAGTTTGAACTTTACTTTTGGGCTGCTTTGAGGACACCCTTCCTTTTTTTCTACTAACATAAGGAAGGGTTCAAACCTCTCTGTCCTTGTGAGAATCGGATTTTGGAAAACATGGCTTGTTGTGGAAACAAGGCTTGGGGATAAAGCTTCAGTGGAGGCACCTTTTGACTTTTATGGAATTTATTTCAAATTTCTTTATTTGCGGTTCGTTGCTTTGACAAGGATTCTTTCCCCAGTGAATGTATATTGAAATAGAATACTGATCAACATGTTCTGGTAGAAGTGTCCCTATTTTGATTCGTTTTCTTTCTTTGCTGTTGTTCCTAGGGCTCCAGTTCGAATTATTCATCGGTCTGGAGCCCCTGTTCTTTCCCTGATGCCTTACAAAGATGGATTCATGGCCAGCCAAGGTAGCGTTCCTTTTTTATTTTATTCTATTTAAATTTTATTTGTTCGATTTCTTGGCCGCCACACCCAAGTGGCTCGGGGCAGCTCACAATTCAAACAACAACAAAGCAAATGATACAGTAAAACAGTGTTTCCCAACCTTTTTTGAGCCGTGGCACACCTTTAACATTAAAAAAATCCGGGGGCACACCACCAACCAAAATGACACTGTAACACAATAAAGAATGGCTGGGGGATGGTGACCTGCTGGGAGTGCCAAAGCCAGGGAGGGGGAGGAGCCAGACCACACCATGCCCCGCCCCCTCCTTCCGGCTTCAGTTCTCCCATAACTTCGCCAGCTCTGCCACCACTGGCTTGGCACTGCCCCCTCAAGGCTGGCGAAGCTGTGGGAGCGCTGAAGCTGGGGGAGGGGGCGGAGCCATGCTGCACCATGCCCTGCCCTCCCCTCGGCTTCAGTTCTCCCAGCCGCCAGCTTTGAGGGCAGTGCCAAGCCAGCATTGTGCTGGCTCTGCCACCGCTGGCTTGGCACTGCCCCCTCAAGGTTGGCAAAGCTGTGGGAGTGCTGAAGCTGGGGAAGGGGCAGAGCCAGGCTGCGTCATGCCCCCCCCCCCCCGGCTTCAGTTCTCCCACAGAGGAGGAGCATGAGCGGTGGACGGGCTTCAGTAGGCAGGGCTCCTCCTCCGCGCGGCTTCAACAAGCAAGGGGCGAGAGTCACGGCGGATTGGAGGCTGGTTGGGGAAACAGCCAAAGGAGGCGGCGCCCCGGTCCCTTCTTCTTTTTCTTCGCCGCCGCCTAGCCCTTCCTCCTCCTCCCCCAAGCAGCAGGAGTTTGGCAGGAGGAGGGGGGAAGGAAGGGGGGCAGAGAGCATTTTTTCACGGCACACCTGATGATCGCTCACGGCACACTAGTGTGCCACGGCACACTGGTTGAGAAACACTGCAGTAAAATATTAAAAGCATTAAAACAATTGCACATTAAAGCATTAATAACAGTACTTAACATGAGATTACCAGGTTAGGTCAACCTAATTAGGCCAGCTTAGAGTGCAAAGGCCTGCCAGAACAGCCAGGTCTTACAGGCTTTCCGGAAAGCCAGAAGATCTCTGGCAGTAAGGAGTTCCACAATGTAGGGGCAATGATGGAGAATGCCCTTCTACTCATCGAGGTGAGGTGGTAAACTTTGACACTCTTTTATGTTGTTGTTAATTGCTGCCAGGTCTGCTTCAACTTTGACTCCCAAGGATGCAGCTACACTGGAGAATTAATGCAGATTAACCCCACTTGAACTGCTACAGAACCATGGGATATACAGTTTCCAAGGCCTTTAGCCTTCTTTGATAAACTGCCGAAACCTCAATAGACTCCCAATTCCCAGGATTCCATCACATTGAGCCACGAGAGCCCAAATGGTGTCAACACTGCATTAATTCTACAGTGTAGATGCACCCTGATGCAATGTGTAATGGGAAATATATAATATAGACATTCTATCATGTGTCAAAACTTTGGAAGTAGATCACAGTTGTTGATTTTTATCACATTCTAGGGGACGGAACCTGTTTTATCATGCAGCAAGATCTTGATCATGTTGTTGAACTCACTGGACCAGACTGCGACCCTGTATATAAGGTAACCCATGTTAGATGTGCCAGGATACATTATTTTATTTTTATTTTGATGCCCTATGTGGAGTGGCTTAAAGAGCTGGGCAGCGAAATCAGGTCAGCTGCGTCCCTCCTCACCTTCAGGAGGAAAGTGAAAACGTGGCTATGGGACCAGGCCTTTGGGTAGTTGGCAGATAACCGACAATGGTAATGATGATAATGTTATGGAAAATGGACTATGGACAGGCTTCCGATTTTGTTGTGCTCGCTGAATTCGTTTCTACGTAAGGCTAGATAGCCAGTATTATTTCACTTTTGATTAATGGACTTTTCTTTTAAAACTAATTTTAAAATTAAGTTACTGCTTCTTTTATATGTAATTATTGTATGTATTATTTATATGCAATGGCATCAAATTGTGCCAGATGTAAGCTGCTCTGAGTCCGCCGCCATTATTTTCAGTGGTAAGCGAAAATAATTTCCCGCCCCCCAACAACAACGCCTACCCCTCCTCCTCTCCAGCCTCATGAACGTCTTCGCGCTGCTGTGTGTGGAACCATACACGAGGCTGGAGACTGAGGAGGAGGTTCATGTTGCCGGAGGCTCCGCCTCTCATTATCACTCCTCCTCTTCGGCCTTGTGTACAGCGAGTTGCGGCTCCGCTCTGCCCTGCACCAAATGTGCATACGAGGAACTTCCACACATGCGCATTTGGTACGTCTCCAGCCTGCTTGTGCCGCACCAAATGCGCATGCGCGGAACTTCTGCGCATGCGTATTTGGTGTGGCGCGAGCGACTCCAGGCCACAGATGCAAAACACCATACAGAAGGCTGAAAAGGAGGAGCGTTGGGCAGCCGGTGGCGCCGCTGCACCAAATGCGCATGCGCAGAACCTGGCGGCCGTATGCACCCCTGACCATGTTGCGCCCTATGTGGCTGCGTAGTTCGCGTAACGTTAGATCCGCCTCTGTCCGCCGCCGCCCCCCCCCCCCCTCCCAGGGGTTGAGAAGGGCGAGGCACAAATATTTGAAATAAACAAACAAATAAATAAATATATGTTTAACCTGAAGAATAATAAAAACAATTAACACAACTGGAAAGAAGCAGTACTGTAGAAGCAGTACTATTGTAATCAGCTCATACTTTCCTCCTCATTATCTGCTTTGAACTTTTTTAAAAAAATATTTTTATTGTTTTATCATTATCAACACAATATTATACAATGTCTATTTACAGCAGATTCATGTTATTCATTTCTAGGTACAATACTTCAATCTTTAGCATCTGCCATTATGTTTTTCTTATACATTTTGTATCCTCACCGCTGTGCTCCCCTCCCCTCCCCAAGCCATTGCTTTTACATATCATTCGTCCAAAATTTCATTTCTTCTTGTGGAGGTAACCTTCCTTCTTCCTTTTCTAATCCTTTTTCAATAAATTTTCTCCATACCTCATAAAAATCACTTTGTTTCCATATACCTCTTTTTACTTTTAATATACATGTTAACTTGTCATTTATTGCCAGTTTCCATACTTCCTTGTACCATTCCTCTATTTGTATATTTATTTCTTTTTCCAATTCCTTGCTATAAGCAGTCTTGCTATTGTTAATAGGTTTGTTATCGCATCTTTATCCTTTTTTTCCAATTGTGTACTATTATATAATGATAATAAAGCTATACTAGGACTTCTTTCTATTTTAATATTCATTATTTCTTCTATTTCTTTAAATACTTTCGCCCAAAATTTGCTTACATATTTACATTGCCACCACATATGTATGTATGTTCCGGTTTCTTGGCATCCTCTCCAACAGTTTTTCGAGTAGTTTTTATTTATATTTGCCATTCTTACTGGTGTAAGGTACCATTTCCATATTAATTTATAATAATTTTCTTTAATCCTTATTGATACATTTTTAAGATGTCTTTGTCTCCACAATTGTTGCCACTCTGTTTCCTTTATTTTTATCCCTAAGTCTTCTTCCCAGACCTCCTTAAGAGTGTAATTTTTTTGTTTTTCCTTCCTTTATTTCAATTATTATCTTATATATTTTACTAGTTATTCCTTTCAAGTTTTCGTGCTCTTCTACATCCCTCCCATTTTGTGTTATTTGTTCAAATTGGTTAACCTTACTTCCTTTTTTATTGTTTTTTAGCCAATTGTTCTAATTGTATACAATGGAACCATGTCAATTTTATTTCTCTAAATTCTTCCATAATCATTTCCTTCTTCATTCCTACTTTTATCCAATCCCCCATTTTATCTAAAAAAAAATTCCCTTGGGGACCGGAAGGGGGCAAAGATGGCGGCAGGACGGGTGTTCTGAGGCTCCTCATAACACCAACCGCTGCCCTGATCGGAGGGCGATTTGCGCCCCCTCTCCAGGTGGGAAAAACCCACCAAGGCGACGCGAGCCAAGGGTCGACGCCGCAGGCCCAAAAGTCCCCCTTCCTCAAGAGGGGGAGGCTGAGTGGGCCCGGTAACAGGCCCGACTGGCGAGCGGATCGGGACGTGGGAAGCGGGCGAAAGCCCGCATTTACTGCCAGCCCAGCCCACAAACAAAGGAACACCGAAGGAAGAAGGGAAAGAAAAACCACATGAGAGGCTGTGAGTAACAAAAGGGGCCTCTTGCCAACAAGGGGGAGGGAAAGATCCATTTAGTTTGGAGGGCAAGCTCTCCCAATCCCAAGCTTCTTAGGAAGGCCACACTGAGTTCAGCTACCTGCCCCAGGCAGGAGGGAGCAAGGGGAAAGAAGCAGGCACTAGAAGATCCAAAATGGAGGACAAGCCCTTGTAGTTCAGAAATTGGAGAAGAAGACAAGCACTTTTGGTGGGAGCGCCATTTTGAAAAAGGAAGAGGCCCACACCAGGCCACACAGAGGGGCAGCCAATCATTCCTGGCAAAGGAAGAGGGTGAAGGAGGAAAAGAGCTGGTGGGTGCCAAAATGGCGGATGAGCTCTGATAGCCCCAGGAGCAGGGAGGAAGAAGAGCTTTTCGGCGGGAGCGCCATCTTGGAAGGGGAAAAAAAAGACATACTTTCAAGAGCAAAACAGAGTAAAGCACAACTGACAGCAACCAGAGGGCGGCGCGACATGAATGGGCCCCAGAAGTGGAAGAGTGGAAGGGAAGGCGGGGAAGGAGACCAGAAGAGGAAGAGATCACTTTGGGGGACATTCTCACAGAACTACGAAGGTTGGGGGAAGCCCAAGATGGACTCCTGCAGACGATCGACTCTATAGCGACGAGGCAAGAGACGCAGATCAAAGCGATCCAGGAGCACTCCCAACATGCAAGATCAGAACCAACCGGAGAAACCCTTACCACAAAGAGGGAGCTGATGACCATCTATGAAGATGGAAAAGAAGCGCCTCAGGTCAAGGGAAAAAACGTAACAATACGTGAAGGTGGAGTGATGAGAGGGGAAGAGATTAAAAAACCGCAAGAAACATCAGAAGACAGTGAACTCCACTTCAAAAGAGCGAGGAAGTTCCACTGGAAGTGCCAAGAACGAAAAAGAAGGATTCCAAAATCTCTGCCCCCAAAAAAGAAGAGGGGGGAAACCAAGAAGATGTTGCACCTTCCAAAAGTTCCATCCTGGTTCCAGATAAGAACAAAGACAAAAAGATAGGGACGCAGCCCAATAGGAAGAGAAGCTGGATGAGAACAGCCCAACAAAAAGGAAAGAAAAACCTAAAGAAAAGGTGTCTTTACCCTCTAGAGACGTATTTTAGTCATCGGAGATGTGACGAACTGGAAATGGATGTAAAAAGCCTCGAATCTCCTAAAGAGAATGGTTAGAAAGAGGACTGAGGAAGATGAAGGGGTACAGGCCTAGCTATATTAAAGGACAAGGAAAGGACGATGGATACCAAACAGGGACTGTACAAGATAAACAAGAAGAACCCAAGAAAAGGAAGCTAGAAGAAAACTCGGGACCCCTATCTCTATCCTTTCTCAACACCCTTATCCATTACTATCCTTCCCAGATCCCTGACCAGTCTACCACCCTTACCGCCCTTAACCCCCACCCCTCTCTACCCCTCATCCCCCCCCATACCCCCAGTTCACCCTACCCCAAAACCATCCCCCTCCCCCATCTGCACCTATTCAAAACTTTCAATAAAAATTTAATTAAAAAAAAATAAAAAAAATTCCCTTAACTTTTTAACCATTATTTGTTTATTTTTTGAGTGTACAGTGCTATATAATCCAATTCAAATCAGATAATCTGGGTTTTATATGGCATTGTAGAAGGGGCAGTTGCTTAAACCGCTGTTCTGCGAAACTTGTTGACCAAAATGTTGCAGGTTCAAATTCAGGGTGCAGCGTGAGCTCCAGCAGAGAGAGAGAGAGAGAGAGAGAGAGTGTGTGTGTGTGTGTGTACACACACACACACACACACACACACATACGAGGGCGGGTCAATAAGTCAGTGACTTTTTGAATTAAACACAGGTTTTTTGGATAAAAAATCATTTTATTTTTCAATAAAATGCTTTCTGCACCCATCTTGCAGAAAGCTTTTTCATACCCAAGTGATCATTTAAAATTGAAACCACTGAGCCATGTGAGATGCCTTTGGCTTCCACAATATCTCACACTCTTTCAATCTCCGATCGGCCAACACCATATAGTTAATTTTTTCAATTGTTTTGGGTGTAGAGACCTCAACTGGGCGTCCAGAACGTTCGGCATCTTCCGTGCTTGTACGGCCACAATGAAATTCAGTAAACCACTTTTTTACCATTGAAATGGATGGTGCAGAGTCCCCATAGTATTTATCAAGCCTAGCCTTGGTTTGAGTGATGGTTTTTTTCCGCAAAAAAATAATGCTTAATGAGTACACGAAATTCACTTTTTTCCATTTTCTCAAATCGCGCGGTAGTCTGCTATCAATGGCTGTCAAACATAAACTAGATGATGCAGCTTGTTCGAATTTTGACAGGAGTCAACTGACAGATGCCTGTTGACAGGAGCAGTGTTGCCCTTTCAGTTAAGAGGCGGGAAATTCAAAACTTATTGACCCACCCTCGTATTATATTATATTTTATTTATTTATTTATTTATTTATCCCTCAGTTAGCCCTAGCTTCTGCCAACCTAGCAGTTCGAAAACATGCAAATGTGAGTAGATTAATAGGTACCGCTCCGGCGGGAAGGTAACGGCACTCTTTGCAGTCATGCTGGCCACATGACCTTGGAGGTGTCTATGGACAATGCCGGCTCTTCGGCTTAGAAATTGAGATGAGCACCACACCCCAGAATCAGACACGACTGGACTTAATGCAACGGGAAAACATTTACCTTTACCTTTTAGAAGGGGCCTTACAAGTCTGATGGAATCGTCTTATTTGGAGGACGTTAAAGCTTGATGGCCATCTGTCGGGAGGGCTTGGATTGAGTCTTCCTTCCTGTCAGAATAAAAGGGGTCAGACTCGATGGCCTTTGGGGGTCCCTTCCAACTCTAGGATTGTCTTCCCTTTGCTCTTGTACAATTACTTGTGGGTTTGACATCTATTTTCACTGTGCTATGACTTCACATTATTATTTCCTTAGGTGGCTACCTGGGAGAAGCAGATCTATTCCTGCTGCCGAGATGGGACCGTAAGGAGATACCAGCTTACAGAACTTTGAACAGAGAAATAAATTATTTCTGAACGCTGGGCACGTTTCCAAATGCTGGATGTATTTCAGGAATTCCCATGGTTTTGTACTGTAAATACAACTGGAGGACACATTTGTTTGGGGACCTCATTAAGACACAATGATCCTGAATCAATCAGTGATCTTCAACACAAGCAACAACCCACATTTATTTGGGTTATGGTCCAGTTTGTCTTTGGAAATAACATGTTGTTGGTCTCCCCTTGATAAGACAGTGGTTGTTTCTAAAAGGAGAAGGGAAATCAAGGCTAGAAGACTTCCCAAAGGGATGTTTTTAGTACGTTTTGTCCATCTCTCGACTAGAAAGGAAACCAATAAAAATATTTTGTTTGAAAACATCATGCTCTCCTTAACAGAATGATCCTTTTTTCTGGTGCTCCTCAATAAGTATTGTTCCAGTTGTAAATCCCCATTCAAAATAAAGCTGATTTTATCTTGAATTATTACTGCTTATTTCATTATATCAGTGGCATCAGGAAAAATATTGACTTATTCCTTTTTGAAATGCATTCTCTTAGCAGGTCTTTATTTATCACTATGACTATTAATGGCTGGAGTGAGCTCCCGACCATTAATAGTCTAGCTTGCTGTAGACCAGGGCTGTCCAACAGGCGGCCCTGGGGCCATACATGGCCCCCGAGCCACTTCCCTCCGGCCTCCTAACTTGTTTTAATAAAATACAAATTAAAAATTAAAAATAAAATAAAAAAATAAAAAATACCTACTTCTGGGTTTAGGCAAGCATCGCAAGACTATGCCAGCCACAGACGGGATTTCGAGGGAGGTCGAAATCCAGTCTATGGCTGCGTAGTCTCACGATAGCTGCCGAAATCTCGGGTCCCGCGGGATTTGTGGCCGGCCTGGGCGTGAGCCTCCTCCCCCCTCGCGGCTGCTTCCAGGCCAGCCCCCATTCGCTCAGAGAGAGGGAGGAGGGGAGTGAGGCAGGGAAAGCCCCTCCTGGCTCCGTCCTCTTCCTGTGGAGGGCCCTCGCTTCCCGCCCCGTGGATGGGAGAGCCACCGCGCCCGACCTGAGCTTGGCCTCGGCTCCAGCGGGGCTCTTCGGGGACAGCATTGGCGCTTCGGCCCTGTGGCGGGGCTCCCGCAGTATGGCTAAGGAAGGGCCTGGCTCGAATCAATCAATCTAAAAACAGTGGGACGTTGGGGGTCCTCAGCGGCGGTTTCCTTGGCGACGCTTCCTTCCCCTCCGCGCCCCTCCCCTTGTTGTGCTGCCTTCCCCGTGTGCAGGGCGCAACGTGGCTTCCTTTGCGCCTGCCCCCGCGGCTTGTTTTCCCTTCAGGGAGGGAGGGAGCTCTTTGGGCCTCCTCCACCCGCCTCTGGGAAAGGAGGCCCCATCAAGCCCTGCGACGGCATTGAGGTGTTTGGGTTTTTTTTTGTGTGTCCCAATTTGAATGTGGACTCAAATAACTCAGAGGTATTAGGAAACATTTCCCCAAATCCACCAGTGTTCCCATTTGGGTATGAAGCAGGCAAAACTGGGAGTTATAGAACTCCAAGTACCAAGTTAACTTTACCAAGCTGCTTATTCGTGCGGGTTCAAGGATGAGGAAATTCACGACAACTGTGAAATAGGTGAAAATCAAAAGATTTATTTCTGGCACCAGCTGGTGGGCCCTTGCCAGCAGAACTCGCTGCAGATCAGGGGCAAAGAACCCCGTCACTTCACATACAAAGACATTCATACCATAATGGAGTCATTTCAGTTAAGCCCACCCTTCTTCATGGATAAAAACAATCATAATAGGCTGGTGATTATTATTGCTTGCATGACATTTCATTAATCCAATAAACAGTTCATTTTCTACTTGCATCACATTTCAAAGTTACACCTCTAAATGAGAACAATAGACGTTTCTTGTTAGTACTTTCACACAGTACGGTATCTCTGCTTAGTCTCCTGATGTCCTCAAACTGAAACATTTATTCCCAGGCTCCGTGCCAGCACGGAGGGGGTCAAGCTCTCTGCCATGCGCAGTGCTTTCTCAATTCGCATTAAGTTTTCCCATTGCACTTAACACTCTCCGTTCTGTTTTTGTTTACCCATCTAGCCTATGTTATCTCAAGTAAGGCACAGGGTGTATTAAAAGCTTCAATCACAGTGTTATTCTCATATTGCAAGTGCCTGTATGATTTTTGGCACAGGAACCCGCATCTCAAAGCTAAACACGTATGTAGCATCACTCTCTGACTGTACTTTTTACTCGGAAAAGTACAAAACCTGCTATAGGTATACTGAGTATTCATGCCAAGTTTGGTCCAGATCCATCATTATTTGAGTCCACAGTGCTCTCTGGATGGAGGTGAACTACAACTCCACAACTCAAGGTCAATTGTAAGTAAATTGGAGGGGGCGGAGCCGGGGAGGGGTGGGGGCGGAGCTGGGGAGGGGCGGAGCTGGGGGCGGAGGCAGACCCTTCGGCCCCCCAGGTGATCAGTGACCGGAATTCCGGCCCTTGGGCCCGTAGAAGTTGGACAGCCCTGCTGTAGACCTATGCAGCCCGAAAGACAGTTGCATCTGCCAAGTAGGAAATTTAGGTACCGTTTTATGCGGGGAGGCTAATTCAATTAATTTACGACACTTATATTTTAGACAACATCATATTTTAATAATATTTATTTATATAAAATATTATAAGCATTACTTATTTATAATATTTTATATGTGTGTGTATTTTTACAGATCATCATATTTTTATTTATTTATAATGTATTTATTTGCGCTATTTTCATACAATAAAGTATTTTTTTTATTTTTTATGCCTTTAATAATATTTTATACTATTTATTTCTAATATATTTATCTGTTTGGTTTTCATATAATATTTATTGATTTATTTACATGCATTTATTTACATTGTTTGTATAAAATTTAATATTTATTTGTACTATATTTTTGTATTATTTTTATAAAATATTTATTATTTATAATACATTTATTTGCATTGTTTTTATACAATTTAATATTTATTTATACTATTTTTTGTATTGGTTTTATGAAATATTTATTTAGAATATTTATTTGTATTGTTTTATACAATTTAATATTTATTTATACTATATTTTTGTATTCTTTTTATAAAATATTTATTGATTTATAATACATTTTTGCATTGTTTTTATACAATTTAATATTTATTTATAATATTTATTTGCATTGTTTTATACAATTTAATATTTATTTATACTATATTTTTGTATTATTTTTATAAAATACCAGCTTGGGGACCCGGCGGTGCCCAGGTTATTTGAGAAAGGCATTGTGTACCAAGGTTGGTCTTTATCAGTTGGTTATGTGGCTTGCAGTGGTCTCTGGAAGTTAGTGAGGGTACTACAAGTCCCATAATCCATGATCCATCCTCCTCCAAATTGCACCAGGATGTAAAGTGGGTCATGGGGGCTGTGTCCCATCATCCGTGGTCCCACCCTA
Source organism: Anolis apletophallus (assembly GCA_030556195.1). Classification (NCBI taxonomy): domain Eukaryota; kingdom Metazoa; phylum Chordata; class Lepidosauria; order Squamata; family Anolidae; genus Anolis; species Anolis apletophallus. The sequence continues at coordinate 201,704,708 of JARBWK010000004.1, read as the reverse complement.
CTCCGAACTGCACCAGGATGTAAAGTGGGTGGGGGCTCTTCCTCAATCACTGGATGAGGGTTGCAGTGGGCTTGGGAAGTGAATGGAGGTACTTGAAATCCCATCATGCATGGTCCGCCCTCCTGTAAACTGCAGTCGGATGGAGTGTGGGTCATGTGGGCATTGTGTGCCAAGTTTGGTCTTTATCGGTCTTGGTTCTGGGCCGCAGTGGTATGTGGGGAATGAAGGGTTTGGAAGTACTACAAATCCCATAATCCATGGAGGTACGTCAAGTCCCATCATCCATGGTCCACCCTCCTCCAAACTGCAGTACAATGTAGTGTGGGTCATAGGGGCTCTGTGTGCCAAGGTAGGTTACTGTCAATTCAGGCCATACACAATGTCCCATGAGCTGAGGCCTAGTCGGGGAAATTCAAGTTAATGAACCCTTACTGTCAATTTTGGGCCTGGTCTGTGATTTATAGGGGCTACAATGTTGTTTGGGAAGTGAATCAGGTGAAGGTACTGCAAATTCCATCCTTCGTGGCCCATCCTGCCCTAAACCACACCAGGTTGTGAAGTGGGCCATTGGGCCCCTGTGTGCCAAGTTTGGTCCTCATCCGTCATTGCTGTTGGCCACAGTGACTGACAGCCTGAGGTCTTCCCTTTTCCCTCTGCTTCACCTTAGAATGTTGGATTGGCGATGGCCAATCGGAGTCCTTTATGCAAATACTCCCTCCATGGCAACCTAGCCCCTCTGTCTGGTGCCTTAGAATTTTGGAGTTCTGAGGCTGGCCAATCAGAGTCCTTTATGCAAATACTCCCTACGTGGGAACCAATCCCCTCTGTCTGGTGCCTTAGAATGTTGGACATCTGAGGCTGGCCAATCAGTGTCCTTTATGCAAATAATCCCACAGTGGCAACCAATCGAAATGCTGGCACATATTCCCCCCACCGCACCACCGCCCGCAAACACTGACTTTTAATATATACATAGATTTATTGATTTATAATGCATTTATTTGCAGTTTTTATACCATTTAATATTTATTTATACTATATTTCTTTGTATTATTTTTATGAAATACATTGTTTTTATACAATTTAATATTTATACTACATTTATTTATAAAATATTTATATCTTATAATATATTTACTTGCATTTTTATGCAATAGGATAGGTTGTTTATTTATGATGTATTTATTTACATTATTTTTATATAATATTTCATTTCATGGGCAAGATCCATTCAGAAGAGGTGAGCCCTGCCTCTGGCTGAGGCCCCGCCCCCTTTTCCCGTGACCATAGCAACGGCAGAGAAGTAACCCGAGGCCCCGCCCCTTTAGCCGTGCCAGGGCAAGGAAGCCGAGGCCACGCCCCTTCGGGCCGCGACCAATAGTAACGACGGCCTGGGCTGAGGAAGGCTGGCTCCCGTTGCTAAGGCCGCGTCCCTAGCAACGGGAGGCCTGAGGCCGGCGGAGTAGGCCCGAACCGGGGAAAGGAGGCGGAGGAGGAGGCCGCGATGGGGCAGGACTACTACGCCATCCTGGAGCTCACCCGCAGCGCCACCGACGCCCAGATCAAGAAGGCGTGAGGGGCTCTATATGAAGTCGGGGTGGGACTGCAGCTCCCAGCATCCCCAGCCTGAAGGGAGGAGCAATGCTGGTGGGGGTGGCAGCGCCCTCAGTTTGGGGCCTTCTTTCAGTACATCTAAGAGCAGTGTTTCTCAACCTTCCTAATGCTGCGACCACTTAATACAGTTCCTCATGTTGTGGTGACCCCTAACCATAACATTATTTTCATTGCTACTTCATAACTGTATTTTGGTTGGGGGTGGGTGGGTTGATTTTGTCATTTGGAAGATGTAGTTGCTGGGATTTATAGTTCACCTACACTCAAAGAGCATTCTGAACTCACCAACAATGGAATTGAACCAAACTTGGCACACAAAACTCCCATGACCAACAGCAAATACTGGAAGGGTTTGGTGGGCATTGACCTTGAGTTTGGGAGTTGTAGTTCACCTACATCCAGAGAGCACTATAGACTCAACAGTGATGGATCTGGACCACACTTGACATGAATCCTCAATATAGCCAAATGTGAACACTGGTGGAGTTTGGGGAAAATGGATCTTCACATTTGGGAGTTGTAGTTGTTGGGATTTATCGTTCACCTACAATCAAAGAGCCCCTTGCACCCCACCAATGATAGAATTGGGTCAAACTTCCTACACAGAACCCTCATGCCTTGAAGGGACTAGCTGGCGTGAAGCTCAATCCCACCTCACACACTCTCCCTCACCCACATATGCGCATCATGCTGCCATGCGCCAAGCACGCGTGCTCTCCCCTCCCCACTTGGAGTCTCAGAAACAGCCCACCCCTTGGCCGGGAGGCCTGCCAATCACAGCAGAGGAGAGCTTTAGGTGGGGGAAATCACAGTCTGTTTCCAAAAAGAAAGAGAAGGACAAGCGGAGAGATCTTCAACCTTCTCTGCCAAAGGGCTTCCTAAGACCATCAGAAATATATGTTTTCGGATGGTCTTTGGCGACCCCTCTGGAACCCTCTCGCGACCCCCCTGGGGGTCCCGACCCCCAGGTTGAGAAACACTGCTCTAAGAGGGAAAGAGGCCTCAGCTCATTAGATAGAATAATACTAATCACCCCAGATAAAAGTTTATATGACCATCATCATCATAATACTCTATTTTACCGTATATACATACTATTTTATATATACTATATTATATATGTTTGTGTGTAATTACCACAGATAAAAGCATTATATGATAATCATATATATATATATATATATATATATATATTATATAATAATCCTCATTATCGTCATCTATATATATAAAAATCGAGTGGTCGTGCAAAGGACTTCATGCACGGCCAAACTATGCCCCCAGAAACACCAATCAACGAGACACATTCCCCCAGACCACGAGGTATAACCTTAACACACAAAAACCCACCTCCCTACCTTGCAACCCCCCCCAAAACAAGCCTCCCAAAACCGCCTATTGCCTCCCGTTCTGCGCTGGCCCCAAGTGCAGAACACAGGGAAAGCAATCGCGCAACCCCCTCCCCCCCAACACACCAACCCATCCCCTCTCCCTCTCTCCCCACTCACCCAGAACCTTCGCACCCACACCGCCAGCGCCCTAACCGCCTCCTCGCGCCACCGTCGTACGCGTCCCGTGGGTGGCGTCAGGCCGTTGCGGGACACGTACGACGCTGGCCTTGCGCGCCAGGGCGGGAGGCAGGGCCGGAGATCGGCGATCCGCCCTCCGCCGTGTCCCCCGCGGTTGCAGCGACCGCGCCTGAAAGAAGATAACCTCCCGGGCTTACGTTCTTTGAGGCGCCGCCGCTGCAACCGCGGGAGCCACGGCGGAGGGCGGATCGCCCATCTCCGGCCCTGCCTCCCCATGCGTGCCAGGGCGGGAGGCAGGGCCGGAGATCGGCGAACCGCCCTCCGCCGCCACCCCCCGCGGATCCAGCGACCGCGCCTCAAAGAAGGTAAGCTCCGGGCTTACCTTCTTTGAGGCGCCGCCGCTGCAACCGCGGGGGGCACGGCGGAGGGCGAATCGCCCATCTCAGGCCCTGCCTCCCCATGCGCGCCAAAGCGGGAGGCAGGGCGAGAGAGAGGGACTGAGGGAGACAGAGGGGGAGGACTAAGACAGAGAGGGTGGGGAGAAAAAGATAAGGGGGAATCAGAGAGAGAGAGATGGGGTGGGACAGAGAGAGAGAAGAGAGAGACAGAGAGACGGGGAAGCGAGAGAGAAAAAGGGGAAATCAGACAGAGAGAGGGAGGGGGGAAATATAGGGCGGAAGTGTACATACACAGACACATACACACACACACACAAATGTACGCACACACATGCATACACATACACACACAAATACATACAAACAAACATACACATACATACACAAACACATATACATACACAGACACACACACATGCGTACACAGACACATACAGACACACACAGAGACACACAAACATACATACACATACATACACACACATACACATATATACACACAAAACACATTGTCACAACATTACCAACCCTTACATACCCACACTTCCTCACATCTCCTAAATAGGGCACAGCAACACGTGCCGGGTACAGCTAGTCTATTATATAAAGGAGGTCCCGTCGTCGAACGACTGACAGAGACAGAGAAACCGTCCAAAGCAGAGACACCAAACTTGCCAACACAAATAGGCCTCAAACAAGGAAGGTTTTTAGCAAAGAAACTTTCCCCCCCAAAACCTAGAAGGCCCCCAAAACAACGATACAAAAAAACCTACATTTCCCAGCATCCTCTGCGGCAGCCAGCTAAACCCATTGGCCAACATCAGCCCACACAGAATGCAGGGAGGCTGAGTAACCATAGTAATGCTGGGCACAGCCAGCCAAGGCTACGGTAGGATAGAATGCTGAGTGATTTGAGTTCAGTCAGTTGGTGCAAGATCTAGGAGGGTGCAGGTTACCACACTCGAGAAACACAATCCAAAAGACCAAGCCAGCAAAAAATATCACACAACGCCAATATGCAGAAGATACACAACTATGTGCACCGAGCACATACATACCACTCACAGGACAAAAGACACCCACAACAAAAGACACCCACTTTACAAACACCACACCCACAACAGGACAGCAACACAACTTGCAATGCCTACCTCTACAGACCCACTACACAACTTACACACAACATACACAACGCATACATACCACTGCTAAAAAGAAACCAGCACAGTACAACCAACTAACACACCCCACATATACACCGTATATCCACAACACACTACCACTGCACACTCACAACAACAAACTACACACTCAACACCACACACTCTTTTCCAACCACCATCCCAAACACACACCACCAATCCTCCACTTTACAACACCACCCCCACAACATGACAGCCACACAACTCTCGATGCCTACCGCTGCTGCAACAGCTAGGAATCTAACTCATATCTTTTTGACTAGCGTATAAGGATTACGAATTGTAAATTTCTAATATTCTTCATATTGGTGGTGTTTGCCACCACCAATTATTAATTGTAATTATATTACTTTGATTAATTACTACTATCTATGATATTGTTTATTATTAATTAATTATTATCTTTGATACTATTAATTAATTACCTTTTGTTATTAATTATTACTTTTTGATATTATTAATTAATTATTACCCTTTGATAAGAGGTAATCATTATTACCCTTGATATTATTGATTAATTATTACCCTTTGATTGTTTACCTCTTAATTTTACTGAATTTAATATTTTTTAAAAAATTACATATTAATATTTATTACTAATGAACTATGTCATACACCTCACATCGGCCCACACAAAATGCAGGCAAGGCTAGATTAGAATGCTGAGGGAATTCAGTTTAGTCAGTTGGTGTTTGAGGGTTAAACTGTCAAGGCCAAGATCTAGGAGGGAGACAAATAGGGCACCACTGACAAACACATACCCCCAGAATAACACAAACTTGCAAAACCCACAAAAAAACAATCCTGCAACACAAAAACCCACCCCAAACAAAATACACAACAAACACCACTGGCAAAAGCAACACCCCCTCCATATCACAACCAGCACACAGCCAGACTAAGACAACTATGTCACCACAACACACACAAAATACACCCCACAAATACCTGACAACTTCCCCAACACAAAACCCAGGACTGCACTCACTACTCACCACCACACACACCTCCAAATACACACACGTCCCAGGCACAATACTCCAGCAATTCCTACCCATACAACACAACACAACTTCCTATCACAACCCATCCCCCCAACCTTACGGGACCCCGCACACACAACACCTACCACCACCACAAACAAAAACCAACTCCACCTATACTCCAACCACAACACAACACTGCACTGATACTCTACAAACACACACAAACACCCAAAACACCCCACCCACACAAGCATTCCACAACATACTACCACCCACAATGCCACCACACACCCACTAACTCACCAAAAAAGTAATACCTACACACAACACAATACGCACATAACACAACCTTGCATCTACTGCTCAACCCATTTGTATGCCATTCCTTCCTTCCACGCAGGCAGAAACTGACCCAAAAGACAAGCCATGCCTCCTAAAAAGAACAGCATCGGACGACACACTCGCAACACTACATACATAAAAAAAGGGGGCAGAACAAACGCCAGAACAGAAAGACACTGCACTACACTAGCTTTTGCCATCACCATAAACAAGGCTCAAGGACAAACACTACAAATCTGGGGCATAGACCTTGACACAGAATGCTTCTCCCACGGACAACTCTACGTAGCGTGCTCCAGAGTTGGGAAACCACAGAACCTCTACATCAACACAGCAGACGGAAAGACAAAAAACATTGTATATCCACAAGCTCTGCAGAATGCCAGGAACACCACACACCGACAACTCCAAAGGACTTCAACATCCCACCCACCAGAACAACCCACAACGACACAGCCATGACCCCAAAGACCATAAGTAACATCAATTCCAACCCTTACATACTCAGACTTTCTCGCATCTCTAAATAGGGCACAGCAACGCGTGCTAGGTACAGCTAGTGTGTGTATATATATATATATGTGTGTGTGTGTGTGTGTGTGTGTATGTATATGTATTATTTAATAATAACAGCCCGCACCACAGGAAGAACACCATCATCCCCACGTCAGCATAGGCGAATCTGTGCTTAAGTCCGTTCAGCAGTTCACCTACCTGGGAAGCATCATCTCTTCAGAAGCCAAGATTGATAAAGAGATAGATCACAGATTATGAAAGGCATATAATGCATTTGGAAGGCTTCACAAAAGAGTCTGGAGCAACGAGCACCTGAGGCAAAGCACCAAAATCAGTGTGTACAGAGCTATCGTACTGTCTATTCTCCTCTATGGGTCTGAAACATGGGTCACCTATCGCCAACACCTATGACTCCTCGAACGCTTTCATCAACGCTGTCTTTGCACAATCCTAAATATATACTGGACCGACTATGTGACGAATGTTGCTGCCCTTGAGCAAGCAGGGATCACCAGCATTGAGGCCATGCTATTGAGAACACAGCTGCGCTGGGCAGGGCACGTCTCTAGGATGGAGGACCACCACCTCCCAAAGAGACTACTCTATGGTGAACTCACCACAGGTCAGCGCAAGAGAGGCGCCCCAAAAACGAGATATAAGGACTCCCTGAAACAACATCTCAGGCTCGGCCAGATTGATCACCAACAATGGTCCACCCTGGCCTCACATCGGGAGGCATGGCGACGCACTATCCACAATGCTGCGGCCACTTTCGAGAAGACACGTCGAATGGGTCTCGAAGAGAAACGACAACGCAGAAAGAACCGCAACTTGGAAACACCATCACCCAAGGAGACTTTCTGCTGTGCTTTCTGCAACCGAACTTGCCTATCTCAGATTGTGGCCTTTTTAGCCATCAACGTGCTTGTAAAAAGCGTGGGATGTGTCCTTCCTGAATCTTCGTTCACGAAGTAATGCTGAGAGATATAGAATATAATAATAATCCTCATTATCATCATATAATATATAGCAGTAACAATCACCCCAGATAAAAGCATTATATGATTATCATCATCATATAATATTATACATGTGTGTATATATGTATATATGTTTAATAATAGTAGTAATCACACCAGATAAAAGTAATATATAATAATAATCCTCATTATCGTCATATAATATATAGCAGTAACAATCACCTCAGATAAAACCCTTATATGATTATCATCTTATATATGTGTGTGTGTGTGTGTGTAGATATATGTTTAATAATAATAGTAATCACACCAGATAAAAGTATTATATGATAATAATAATAATATTACCTTGCAAGAAGGTTTGTAGGCTTCTAAACATTTACGATGATGATCATATAATGCTTTTATCTCTTTACTGAGATGCAAAGTAACTCTCAACTTTAAAAAAAGAATTCAATTTAAACCCCACAATAAACGATATTAAAATAGATTTAAACACATGTCAATGAAAATCAATTAAAGCACATTAAAATTGTTAAAATAATAACCTTACATTGCCCCTTGGTGCTTTTGAAAAAACATACAAACCCTTGCTAGAACCCAAAGGATGCTTACAATGAAACCCATGCCCCCCAACTTCTTCCTTCACATAAAATAGCTGTGACATAACATGTGATTAAGGTTCTACTCTCTAATGGGACAAAAGGGTATGTTTGGCTTAACTTATTATTGCTTTCTGTCCCACAACGAGTCATGTACCTTAGAAGACATTAAATCTTAATTTGGGAGGGCGGGGGGAGATAATGAAAACAAAGTGAGAATAAAGACTGCAGCTCCCCTGTTTTGTTTCTCAGGTATCGGAAACTGGCATTGAAGTACCACCCTTTTAAGAACGATGCGCCTTGGGCTCAGTCAAAGTTCAAGCAAATTTCAGAAGCCTACGATGTTTTGAGCGACCGTAAGTAGAGGCAGTGCTGTTCATTATGTAATTATCAGCACAAAAGGAAGACCGGGTTCTCTGCTATTGTAGCAACAGGACAATTAATGTAGGGAATTTTACTTTGGGAGAGTGAACTGAGGCCCCTTCTACACTGCCATATAATCCATATTAGCAAAGCAGATAATTTAAATCTATCATTCCCAGGCCCGGCTTAACACTTTTTTGCGCCCTAGGCCACACGTTGGAATTATGCCCCCATTAAGCAAACCTCCCGCCACCTCCAAGGTCCCCATTCCCACCAGCTGGAAAGCTCCGCTGTGCTCTGAAGGTCTCCTCGGGAGTCGGGAGGCTTGGGGAGAGCGCAGCGGGTGCAAACTTACTCCAAAGGTGCGCACGGGAGAGAGAGAGCATGCGCGAGAGAGAGAGAGAGAGCGCGCGCAAGAGAGCGAAAAAGAGAGAGAGAGAGAGAGAGCGTGAAAGAGAGAGCGAGAGACGGAGGGGACGGAGCAGAGACTTTGCCGGGAGAAGGAGCAAGGAGGGGCATGAGAAAGGGGGAAAGAGGGGCGCAGACCAGGGGTTTTTTTTGGGTCCGTGATCTGCCCCCCCCCCCCTCAGCTTGCGCCCCTAGGCCATGGCCTCATTGGCCTTATGGGTAATCCGGACATGATCATTCCCAAAGTGGGCGTTACCGCCCCCTGGGGGTGCTGGAACGATCCAGGGGGGTGGTGATGGCCACAGGCACATTTGGGGGGCGATGAATCACTGTAAGGGGGCAGTGAAAGCATGGCTGGGTTGCTGTAGCTTTCCGAATGTCTATTTTGGAGGGGTCGCGATGCCTCCTCAGAATGGCTGCCGGACGACGGGCTCCCCGCAGGGCCAGGAACTGCCTGGGAGCCTGGGTCACGTGGCTCTTGCCATCCGCTGCCCTTTGAGGTGGCGCAAACCGGGAAGCAGGCTCCCTGCATCAGTGTTTGGGTTGCCTGGCACCCGCACTTGGCATGTAAGTTCTGTATGCCAAGTTTGGTTCAATTCTTGAACACTCTTGAAGACCAGTAGCCAGGAGCGACAAATACTTATGTAAATCTTGTCCATCCTAATAATGTAATAGTAATTCTATCTTCCTTCCTGGCACTAAAAAGGGCTGGACTAGATGACCTTTGGGATTCCCTTCCAACTGCCTGAGTCTTATAACAATAATAATAATGTCCTTCAATATATTTAGTGGAACGTGGATTCAGTGCGGTAACCAATTTATTATCGAAAAAAAGAAACAAACAATTTCAACTAGTCAATCGCGGTGATTTGAGATTACTGCTGACAAAAATAGAGTTGAGGATTACTAGATTGGTAGCAGCATTCCAGGTTGTTCCTTCTCATTAAGATGATTTCGAATGTTTTAACTTTTTTTGTATTAACTTTCTAAGTCCAATAAATAGTTTCATAATTTCAAACTTCAATGTTTCTAATTTACACCTTTCTTTATTTTATGAAAAAGGTAGAAATATTAATACATATAGCTTTCTGTTTAATTGCTATTAAAAATTAAAAAAATAATTTCTAGGGGGGTGCTAAGTAATTTTTTTTCTGGAAAGGGGGTGGTAGGCCAAAAAAGTTTGGGAACTACTGAAAATTATCTGCCTTGAACTGGATTATATGAGTCTACACTGTCATATAATCCAATTCAAAGCAGATCATCTGGATTTTATTTGGCTGTGCTAATAGTTTTAATGTTGTTTAACGTTGTTTAAATTGCTTTTATTCCATTGTTGTTTGTAAACCACCCCAAGCCTTGTGGGAGTGGCGCTATATAAGCCGAAATAATAATAATAATAATGGGTCCCATCTCTAGTGCATGAAAGTGAACAGGCCCACATGTGTGTATGTGTGTGTTTATATATGTGTATGAGAACAAAGCATCTTGAATTTTTTCTATCTTGTTAGAGTACATTTTGCTCTAGTTTTTCAATGAATATCTCATAGAGTCTCATGCCCCTTCTACACTGTCATATAATCCAAAAGCAGATAATTCAGTGTTGAAGGAGCATCAACCCATTCAACCTAGTTTGTGGCAGCCACAAAAACAACATTTCTGAACTAGAACAACTACTTTCAAAGTAAGGACCGCACAATTAAACAAGAAATAACACTTTCCAAACAGATTAATTTTTTCGGTTTTTGGGGAACGGCTGGGGGCGAGAGCGGGCGGAGCCCTGCAGCTTCCGATCGCCTGCTGCTCTGCTCTTCTCTGCTGCTGCGGCGGCGGCTGGGTCCGCTTTGCCATCCTCTGCGCTGGGTCCATTGGGCCATTCTATCTTGGTTCGCACCTTGTCTTCTTGAATTTAATTTAATTTTAGTTGGTTTTATTATTATTTTATAATAATTTTATAATAATAATATAATAAATAATATAATATAATGTTATATTATATTATAATTTCAATATATTATAATTATATATATACTATAATAATTATGATATTAATACTAATAATATATGAATATTTCTTGCTATATTAATATGTTAATATTAATGATGTGTAATATATAGTAAATATAGTAAATAAATAAATAAATAATGTAGATTAGAATGTAGCTCCGCCTTTAGGTGCGGCCCTCTATAATATTTTTTGGCTCTCGTGTGGCCCCTCGGAAAAAATAATTTTCCACCCCTGGTCTAATGCATGCACATATATATATATATATGTATGTATGTATGTATGTATATGTATATGTATAGTGGGGCGAGTGGGCTTATTTACAAAAGACCCTCTTTATAAAAGCACAGCAGAGTAACTTAGCAGCAGTACCGTGACCCAGCACCAGTAGCCCAAAGTGATAAAAAGAACAAAAACACACCGTTCAATGTTATATCTTCCTTTTTCTTTATGCGGTTGAACAAGAACAAGGTTTCCATGACACAAAGTTCAAGCTTCACACTGGAGCTTTCCACACAAGGTCTTCTCATACCAAGGCTTACCTCACACAGAAGCTTCTTTCAGAGACTAAGGCCTATTTATCTATTAATTTATTTCATTCTACCCCAACTTTCTCGACCCGAGCGGGGACTCAAAGCAACTCAAGGCTCACAGACTAAGGTCTACCTCACACTGAGGCCTTCCCACAGACTGAGACCTTACTCCCACTGAAGCAAACTTACACATAGGCCTACTATGCTTACAGGCAAACCTACTTCCATAGAACTGTAGCTTTTGCTGAGTCATTGCATCCATTTAACCCTTTCAGTGCTTGACTCACATTTTTGTAATTAAAAATACCTAGTTAATTTTTAATATTTCTAATATATATTCCCATGGAATCACTCTCTTCCTTTCTTCTCTCCTCTTCTCATGCCTTTTCCCACCTTGTTTCTTAGCGGTGAAGAAAGGAGTCTATGATAAATTTGCAGAAGAAGGCCTTAAAGGAGGGATTCCTCTGGAGTTTGGGATTGACACCCCCTGGACAGAAGGCTATGTATTCCATGGAAGGCCCGAGAAAGTCTTCCGGGAATTTTTTGGAGGAGACAACCCTTTTGCTGGTATGCCCACATCCTAAATTTTTGTTCAAACAGCTTCATTAATATTTTTTAATCTATATTTCCTATGTTTGTGTGGGTGTCACGGAACAGCCATTTCCATAGCAGGAAGACAGGAGATAGTTAAGACCAGGTAGTGATTCTGTATCCTGAAGAAATTGGAGAAATTGGGTTGGTAAACCTGAGGTACATCTACGCCAGTGTTTCTCAACCTTTTTTGAGCCACGGCACATTTTTTACATTTACAAAATCCCGGGGCACACCACCAACCAAAATGACACAAAATGACACTCTAACACAGTAATACATATAGTTAATATGTTTTTAAATGTATTTATATATTCCTGACTGTGAGAGCCGTTCAGCTCTGGAACTCTGTCCTGGAGTGTGGTGGAGGCTCCCTCTTTGGAGGCATTTAAGCAGAGGCCATCTGTCAGGGGTGCTTTGAAGGCAATTTTCCTGCATATTGGGTGAAAGAGGCCCGTGAGGTCTCCTCCAACTCTAGGATTCCATGAATCTCTGGCTATTCCAAAGGAATTCCAGCCTGTGAAGGCCAGAGAGCAGAGCTCAAGAGGCAAGAGGGGAAATGAAGCCTGGAAGTCAAGAGGCAGGACTGGGCTGTCTGGCTCTTCCAAAGGGATCCGAGTCTCTTATGGTCGGATATGGGAGCTGAAGAGGCAGGAGGGGAGGCTGAACACAGAGGAAGAAGAAGGCAAAGGCAGGGCAGGGGTATCTCTGGAGGGGAGGGGGAGGGGGGAAGTGAGGGAGACCTCACCACCTCCGAGGAGGCTAGTCATAGATGCAGAAGAAACGCCAGGAGAGTGTGCTTCGGGAAGGGAGGGAGGGAGAGTGAGCTGGGCCAGGCCCCTCTCCCGCTCTCTCCTCAAGGCCACGGAAGAGGCAGCCCTTGGCTGGCAGGCAAGCAGGCGGGCATGTTCGGGGAGGCCATACCGCCCCTTTCTCGGCCCCGGAGGGGCCACTTCACCCCTCTCCGCCCCTAAGGCCATTTCCCCCTGCCCCTCTCCTACCACCTCCTCCTTTCTTCCTTCCTTCCTTCCTCTTCGCCCGTTTCTGCCTCGTCAAAATGGCGGCGGCGTTTGCTGCGAAGGGGACGGGGTCAGAGCGACGTCACTCCCTCCCTCCCCCCTCAGGAGAAGAGGAGGCCAATGGAAAGCCAAGGGGCGGGGCCCCTGTGCTCCCGATTGGCCACCCGCGAGGTTTGTCGCCGGCTGCCACTCTCGGACCTGCCCCTCCGCCGGGCTCATTTCCATGCTTTAAGGAACAGAGACCAATTTCCCACGGCACACCTGATGATCGGTCACGGCACACTAGTGTGCCGTGGCACACCAGTTGGGAAACACTGATCTACACTGTAGAATTAACACAGATTTAAAATACTTTAACTGTCATGGCTCAATACTATGGAATAATTGGAGCTGTAGCGTTACCAGGTCTTCTCTGCCAAATCCCAGGATTCCATAACATTGAGCCACAGCAGTTAACGTGGGCTCAAACTGCATTCATTCTACAAGACACATAAAATACTGTGATGCACTTGCCTTTTAAAGAGGGGCTCATAGTTTTCTGCAATAGCATGAGAATAGTTGCACAACCACATGCTGCTAGTCACATAGGGTTCTTGTAATTGTCCCAGAAAAAAAAGGAAATTTTCCAAGTTAGTTTGAGGATTGATAAGCATTTTCATCCTCTGTGTTTCCCCGTGTTTGTCATTCTCTTCTTCCAGAATTCTACACGGCTGAAGGGGCAGAAGTGAACATGGCCTTTGGGGGCCTGCGAGGGCGGGGAGTGAAGAAACAAGACCCTCCCATCGAGCGCGATCTCTACCTCTCCCTGGAAGACCTGTTCTATGGGTGCACCAAAAAAATCAAGATTTCACGCAGGGTAAGAGAAGGAACTCCACCGTTGGGCAAATCTTAGAGCAGACATGAGCAGACTTCGGTCCTCCAGGTGTTTTGGACTTCAACTCCCACAATACCTAGCAGCAAGTAGGCAGCTAGGAATTGTGGGAGTTGATGTCCAAAACACCTGGAGGGTCAAAATTTGCCCACGCCTGCCTTAGAGTTTGAAGAGACTGCAAACACCTGCCATGTGGCTACTCCTGACGCACCTCAAGAACCAGCTTCGGAGAGCCAGTACACAGCAGTGAAGCCCAATATGCTTCTTGTCCTTGTGCCCTCATACTCGTATTTACTAGAGGGGGTTCCTTCATGCCCCTACTACGTAGCTAAGTAGGTAGGCATATTTTTATACAGAGCGCAATATGGTTTTGCGGTCTATGTTGATAACGTCCCTCCTGGCTGTGTCCCAATGCCTCTCCACTACCATGATCCTGTTCTAGAATAAGAGAATCCTAGAGGTGGAAAACAGGGGCCACCCAGTTCAACCCCATTTTGAAAGCACCATCAAAGCAGCCCAACAGATGGCCATCCAGCACAACTGATAAATCACCAGCAACTATAATATCTATCAGCTGAAAGGTCACACGTTCAAAGCCCCAGGTCGGCGTGAGCGTTCGACTGTCAGCCCTGCTCACTGTTTACCTAAGTAATTCGAAAACAGCTTTTACTGTAATTAGATAAATTAAGTACCGCTAAAAGAAAGAAAATATACAAAAAGAGTTTAGAGATATTAAACTCTCGTGGTTCCATTGCTTACAGTTAGAGCAATGGTTTAAGAACTGGATAAGAAAAAATGGGGAAGGAGACAAACCTACACAATTTGAACAAATGATACAAAAGGAAGGAGCCACAGGAGAATACCATAAGATGAAAGGAATAACTAGTAAAATATATAAGATAATAATAGAGATTAAGGAAGGAAAAATAAAAAATGCCATATTAAGAGAAACATGGGAGGAAGATTTAGGGATTAAGATAAGGGAAGTGGATTGGATACAGTTATGGAATCAAAGACATTTAAGGAACTTATCGATAAGGGTTAAAGAAAACGTTTATAAATTGGTATGGAAATGGTACATAACACCAGTAAAAATAGCAAATATTAATAAAAATGTTTTAAAAAACTGTTGGAGAGGTTGCCAAGGGGTGGGTACATATTATATACATATGTGGTGGGAATGTAAATATGTAAATGAATTCTGGGGGAAGGTATTTAGAGAAACAGAAGTAATAATGGATATGAAGATGGAAAAAAGTGCAAGTATTGCATTGTTGTCATTATATAATGTTAAGAATTTGGGGAAAACAGAGAAGGATGCAATAAATAATATGTTAACTGCAGCAAGGTTGTTGATAGCAAGGAACTGGAAAGACAAGATAAATATACAAATTGAAGAATGGTATAAAGAACTATGGAAATTAGCAATAAATGATAAATTGACATGTAGGTTAAAAGTTAAAAGGGGGGTACGGAAGGAAATGACTTTGATGAGGTCTGGAGTAAATTTATCGAGAATGGTTTAAAAGAAGTAGATGGGAAGTTACCTCCACAAGAAGAAATGAGATTTTGGAAGGAGAATGCCAATTGAAGTGGCTCGGAAGGGGGGACACGGGAGACACAGAGGTGAATATGATAAGTTATAAGATATATACGCATATATAGTTGATGTAACGAATTAAGTGTGAAATACAAAAGTATGGAATGTATTGATGTATGTATGCCACTTAAGAGAATCAACGTACTTAAGAAAATTTATTTAAAATTATTAATTAAAATTTTTTAAAAAATTAAAAAAATAAAAGTGGGGACAGTGTTTTACGACGCCATAAAGAAAGAAGATTGGAAAATGCTGGGCGGCCAAAAAAGGAAGGAGGAAGTACTGACGGCTCTTTGTCATAGAGAATGGAACAACAGCATCCCGTGTGCCTGGACTCATCTTCCTTGGCACCAAAAAAAAAACCCAACAAAAAAACAGCTCAACACTGAGTCAACAACACCTCCTTTCTCTTCTGTCTGTCTGTGTATTGTCTATACAAAAGTGGCATTGAATGTTTGCCGTGTATGTGTACTGTGATCCGCCTTGAGTCCCCTTCGGGGTGAGAAGGGCAGAATATAGTTATTGTTGTTGTTATTATTACAGCTCTTCTTACAATCATGAAGTTCTTCCTAATGCTCAGGTGGAATATTTTCTCCTGTAATTTGAGCCCATGGCTCTCTTCTTCTCTGCTTTTTAAAACGTGAAGGGGACTTCCTGACCTTCATAAGAATTTATTCTCTCCTGGGAAACACAAGGGATTGCTCTCTAAACCCTCCAGGTGATGAATGAAGATGGCCATGCGTCCACCATTAAAGACAAAATCCTTACAATTGATGTCCAGCCGGGGTGGAAGCAAGGGACCAGGATCACCTTTCCAGAAGAAGGGGATCAGGTAATGTACTGGAGTCCAAGGCAGAGGGCAGGGGGGCTGGTAAAACCTCTTGCCCTTCCTGTCAGAGACTCTGTGACTTTCCCAAGGTTATTCTAAAACCTTCTGCAGCTTTTGCCACCATATAGTTGTACTGTTACACCCCCCTCCGTGCTAGCAATGAGGCTGGTGGGGTGTGTTTCTGTTCCAAGCAATAAAAGATCAATGTGGGAGTGATCACTTTCACAATATTATTTCAATTTATTTCATCTTCATTCTTTTTCAATAATGGCTGGATGGTGGCAGCGCATTGGGCAGATCCATATGGCATCAAAACATTGGTGTTTTCCTTTACAAAATTATAATCCATAAGATAACATGTCATCAAATATAATTTGGATTTCTCGGACCCGACATTGAGTGTAAGGAGGAGCTCGCTATATTTGATGACCCGTTATCTTATGGATTTTTTTTTGTAAAGGAAATTTCAAAAAAATTTTGATGGGGGGTAGTGGGGCTGTGCAATCCAACAGGCTGGGGGGCCGTGCCGGCCCAGGAATGAGGCTATGTCTTAGTTGATGCGCTGGTGGAAATTCACTGCATGTAGTGGACGGCCTTGATGACACCTGTCTGACTCAACCCCTGGCCTCCTTCCTGCCCTCTTCATAGGGCCCCAATATCATCCCGGCAGACATCATCTTCATCGTCAAGGAGAAGATCCACCCCCGGTTCAAGCGAGACGAGGACAACTTGATCTATGTGGCCAAGATCCCGCTGGGAAAGGTCAGTGCAGCGGGCATTGTGGACAAGCATACAATCATAGCTGTTCGTAGCCAGGATTTTGATTCGGGGGGCTGAGTGGGAGAGGATCTACCTTAACAAACCTTTTGTACCATTATCCCAATACCCCCATGCATATGGGTTATATTGAGCATAGTGATCAGATCATTATATGAATACACATAACAGTTTAAATAATGTACCAGTAAGGCCTTCTCGTGGACCACCCTGAGAATTGGGGGGGGGGGGCTGAGCCTGCTGGAGGAACTTTAATTTTGGGTCTGCACCCCAAACGCTGCCAGTAAGTTTCTGCAGGATGTTATGCATGCAGCTACTTTGTGCTTGGTGTTCGCACCGTGTTCCCTAAATGTTAGTGTTTGATCTAAGATGATGCCGAGATTTTTAGGACAGAAACAGTGTTCGAGCTCTTGGACTTCCCAGGTAACTTTCAGTACTCTCATAAGCCCTCATGGCTATTCTATCTGGGGCTGGAGGGCATTGCAGTCCAGCAACATCTGGTGCAGGCATGGGCAAACGTCAGCCTTCCCGGTGTTTTGGACTTCAGCTCCCACAATTCCTAGCAGCCTACCCATTTGCAGAGCTACATAAGCACACATATAGGATCTTGCTCTTCTCAGAAATATTTGCAGAGCAGCAATCTCACCTGAGCCCTCACTCCTCCCATTTTGCAGGCTCTGATTGGGTGCACCATTGATGTGAGCACACTGGACGAGCGCCTGCTCAATATCCCCATCAACGACATTGTCAAGTAAGTGCGGTTGAGGAAGTGGGAGGTGGGCTTGACTGTGAGTCAAGGGAGACCAACTGAACACTTTCCACAACTCCTGGCAACAGCCAGGCCCTACTGATGAACACAGGTGTCTATTGTGTGTCTATTGGTGAAGCTTGGTGCATCATAAAGATGTCTGTCTACATCCCTGTAGCCGTGGCATGGGCACACTTTGGCCTTCCGGGTGTTTCTTAACAGACAGCCACTGCGAAGAAGCTTCAGCAACTCTATAATTGGTCCAAGGAGTGGTTAATGATTCAGTTTAATGGAGTTCTGTAGGTGGAACAGCTCTTATTTGCTACAAGGAAGTCTGTAGTCACAGCAGTTCCTTCGAGGCATTCATGTAGATTTCCTTTAGCAGAGGGGAGAATGGCAATGTCAGTTACAGTATTTCATTACATGATAGTTGCCACTGTGTAATAGTTGCACCATTTTGGGGTGTGTATTTTTGTGTTCCTCGCATAGTGGTCGCAGAGCCGTTTGGGGCTTCTTCCTTCTCCGAAGGCAGTTTTTAAAAAACAGAAATGAAGTCTCTGGAGTGCTTCTGTTCCCTCCTTTCTCCAAAGGCTTGTAAACTGCCAAGACTTTGGAGAAAGAAGGGAGAGAGGATAATAAAGTACAGTAACAAATGTAATAATAATAGAGTAAAATAATAAATGTAATAATAACAGTAATAATAGTGTGAAATAATAAATGAAATAATTATAATAGAGTAAAATAACAAATGTAATAATAGGGGTAAAATAATGTCAGCTGCATAAGATCACTGGGAATGTGGTGCAGCTTACTGGGTGTCAGCTGCGTAAGATCTCTACTGACCAGAAGGTCATGAGTTCGAGGCCTGCCCGGGTCAAGGTGGGCTCGCGACCTATTGTGTAGCCTGTTGTCGACCTTTGCAACCCGAAAGACAGTTGCATCTGTCAAGTAGGAAATTAAGGTACCACTTAGTGGGGAGGCTAAATTTAACTGATTTACGAGGCCACAAAAAAGATCTCCAGAAAGCACACTGAGGAATGAAGGAGTGCGACAGCTCCCCTGGTGGCCAGATGTTAAATTGCCTCTGTCTGTCTTGTGTGTTTGAGTGTGTAAATATAATGTGTACATTGTGATCCGCCCTGAGTCCCCTGCGGGGTGAGAAGGGCGGAATATAAATGAAGTAAATAAATAAATAAATAAAATAATTATTGTAATAATAAAAAATAGAGTAAAATAATACATGTAATAAAAATAGTAATAATAGAGTAAAATAATGCATGTAATAATAATAGTGTAAAATAATACATATAATAATAAAATATGTTAAAATAATACATGTAAAACAATAGAGTAAATAATGGAAATGTAATAACAGTAACAATAGAGTGAAATATTAGATGTAATAATAGAGTAAAATAATAAAAGTGATGATAATAATAAAGTAAAATAATGTAATAATAATAAATAGAATAAAAGTGATGATAATAATAAAGTAAAATAATGTAATAATAATAAATAGAATACAATAATAAATGTAATAAAATATTAATAACAGAGTAAAATAATAAATAACCTTGACTCGAGTATAAGCCAAGGGGGGCTTTTTCAGCCTTAATAATGGATTGAAAAACTTGGCTTATACTCGAGTGTCTATGGTACTCTAGTTTAGAGAGGGCCTTATTTTTTAGGTTTGCTTAGTGACCCTCTTCTGCCTTTCTAGCCCCAAATACTTCAAGGTTGTGCCGGGAGAAGGGATGCCCCTGTCCCAAGACCCCACCTGCAAAGGGGACCTCTACATGTACTTTGACATCGCCTTCCCCGCAAGGCTCACCCCGGCCAAGAAGGACCTCCTGCAGGAAGCCCTCCTGAAGTGAGAAGGACCCCTGTATGCTTCATTTCACCTCCACACAAGAAATAAAGGCTGTCTATTTTCTCCAGATCCATTCTCTTCTCTTGCTATTGGCCAGAATTTGGAAGCAAGAAGTTGTGAGATGTATCATTAATTCTATGGCTCCTTGCCAAGGGCTCAGTGTAGCTCTAGCCATTCTCCAGAAGTTGTGTAACGCAGTGTTACCCAACCAGTGTGCCGTGGCACACTAGTGTGCCGTGAGCAATCATCAGGTGAGCCGTGGGTGGAGATGAGTGAGACTCTCCTGTCCTACTGGGAATCCCTAGCCGGGGCTCGATCCCTTATCTGAGTCCCGCAAACACAGCCTGTACTCACAACTTGCCTTCTTGGGCTTCCTCCTCCCTCCTTCCTTGCTCGGAAGGGTTTGAGCCAAAATCCTGTATCAGGCTGCCTGGGGAAGAACCTGGATCTACCCCGGCTGCCTGCATCTCACCTTAGCATTCATGAGGTACCCCTTGGTCTTCCAGGGCTCAAGGCTGGGGAATCCCCGTTTGTAGTTTGGGGAGGCTCAGGATGGTGTCAAACTGCCCCTCCGTGATTCCCTCGCACTCAGCCAAGGCGGGTCAAGGGGCGTTCGGGACACAGGGTTGAGGCACCTTTAAGCAGGGGCCGAAAACTAACAGGGTTTGCTCACTTAAGGCAGGCGTGAGCCAATTTGGACCCTCCCTCCAGGAGTTTTGGCGTACAACTCCCTCTCTATATATATATATATATATATATATATATATATATATATATATACATACACATACACACACACACACACACATATATATATATACAGTATATGCTGTATAAATGTATTAGCTGTACCCACCACTCATTGCTGTCAACCTTCCCTCCCTCTTTCCTTCTTTTTCTTTTCCATCTTTCCCTTTTTCTTTCTTCCTTCTCTACCTGTTTCTTTCTTCCCTTTCTTTGATTCCTTCCTTCCTTCCGTCCTTCCTTTGAGCAAGACCTTCGTGTGTGTCTTTCTGCCATTCCTGCCAGGATATCTATATTGTGTTCATCGAAACAGGCCCAGGTTTCACACTGAGTGTATAAATACATTTAAAAACATATTAACTATATGTATTACTGTGTTAGAATGTCATTTTGGTTGGTGGTGTGCCCCAGGATTTTGTAAATGTAAAGTATGTGCCGCGGCTCAAAAAAGGTTGAAAAACATTGGTGTAACGAGTAAAAAGTGAAGTTACTTTAATTTTCTCGTTATTATGACATTATGGCATTTGGATGGGAATTTCCAGGTTCCATGTCTCGCTTATCCATCCTGCGGTGCGTCCCTCCTCCTCCTCACTACTCATCACAGCTACAGGGTGCAAGGCACTACACAACACAAAAAGGTTTGCTTTCTATTTCAGATTTATTTTTAATATAAAAAAACAAGTCATGCAACAACAGGAAATATTTTTAAAAGGTAAGGGAAAAGAATTCCATCACCACTTTGCACCATCACAGATAGCAGCACAGAAGCAGGTTACAACATACAGGAAACCTCTGGGTCAGGCACAGGCAAATTTGGGCCTTCCAGGTGTTTTGGACTTCAACTCCCACCATTCCTAACAGCCAGTAGGCTGTTAGGAATGGTGGGAGTTGAAGTCCAAAACACCTGGAAGGCCCAAATTTGCCTGTGCATAATCTAGGTCCACGTTGTTTTGAAGTTTTTAGAAAAGCACATATGTTACCAGCACATAAGACCTCCATTAAACTCTGGAGAAAACATCAATAATAAAAACAGGTATGTGGAAATGAAGAAAACGGAGGGAGATGACACTGGCTGGGATTTCTAAGAGTTGAAGACCAAAACATCTGGGGACCCACAGGTTAAAGAACCACTGGCTTAGAGGGAACATGATACTGTTGCTTCTGGAATGGCTACACATTTCTTACAACTTGTCCAAACCCTACATTTTACTGAATTCAGCCTGTTTCCCGTACCACCAAATGACATATTTGTCCACTCTAGTACATAAAGGGTCATTTCTTGATGCAAAGGGAAGAACGTTGCCTCCAAAAACGTGACTTTCTTTGGTCAGAGAGCAGAGAGCCACTTCCTCCTTCCGTTTGCTTATTTCACTCCAAGCAAAATCTTCTGTCTTAGGACGAACTTTCATGACTCACTTCATCGGCATCACCATCCTGATGTTGCCAAACTACAAATCCCAGCCTTTTACATCTGTATTGACCAGCTAATGGGATTTGTAGCCTGGGATCATCTATCTGGGAGGCTACATTTGTCCAGAAGGAGAGAAATGCTTGCCAGTTGCATTGCACGGACAAAGAGTTGACTATTTACTGTCGAAGGCTTTCATAGCTGGTATCACTGGGTTGTGAGTTTCCCGAGCTGTTTGACCATGTTCCAGAAGCATTCTCTCCTGACGTTTCACCTGCATCTTCAGAGGTTATGAGGTTCCTCACAAAATCCGAGGATGCCTGCCATAGATGCAGGCGAAACATCAGGAGAGAATGCTTCTGAAACATGGCTGGCCAGCCTGGAAAACTCACAACAACCCAGTTTTCCATTTGCTGTCAGCTTTGCTCTAGGAAGTTTCCCCAATTGTGCCAAAACCTGCAACTCATACTTAATAACCAAACAGGAGGGCCATTCACTACGGAGTTATCATGCTATTATTTCACTTTAACTGCCAGGTTTCCTTCCCTTGGGATGCTGGGGTTTGCAGTCCGGCGAGACACTACAGTTTTCCGTCTGAGAATTCCAAGGACCGCGTCCTAAACTACAAATCCCAGGATCGAATAGATTGTTTGGCAATAAAGTGGAATCATAGCATTATAGTTGTGTAGCTAGTGCAACTAAGTCCAAGGTTATCAGTATAAGCAGAAGGACACTCTTTGCAAAAATGACCGCACACTTGATCTTCCCCTCGCATGCCCAGATCCACACTCCCATGACTGGAGATTTACTTAATTCCTAGGATTATGATGTCCCGGCTAAGGCAGACCTTTCATTATCAAGTGGAATCGAGTCCAGCAATCCGTGTTTGATCTCCTTTTCGGACTTTTAAATAAATTTTAAAGCAAGCCTGGTCCAACTTCGGCACTCCAGGTGTTTTAGACTTCAACTCCCACAATTCCCAATAGCCTACCGACTGTTAGGAATTGTGGGAGTTGAAGTCCAAATACCCAGAGGGCCGAAGTTCACCCAGGCCTGCTTTAAAGAGTGTGATGATAAAATAATAATAATTTAACAACAATGATAATAATTTAATGTCAATAGTTTGAGATTCAGGCACAGACCTCCCTTCTCAATCATTTCAATCTCCCAACTTTTTAAAACTTCCATTTGGCCCTGCGACAACTCCCAGATTCTTTCATGCTGATTTGGGGGATTCTGGGAGCTGTAGTCCAAAATCATGAACAGTAAAGCGATTCTCCAAATGTTACAAGGGAAGTGTTTTCTGCTGATTCTTTTGATTGACATTGCTTTGACAGTATACAGAACATGGGATGTGTATGGAAAATCTGGATGGAGCTCGTGCAAAGCCAAGTTCCAGAACTTTATGAAGTGCTCTGACAAAAGGGAAATCTTGTATTCAAAAGCACATCAATAAAAAGAAAACCGCTGAAATGAGCAACCGGGGCATCTGCTCATCCCATAGTAAGAGCCACGGAAGCGATGAGACATCTTCTAAGGACTACGTAAAGAGAACGCAAGAGACTCATTGGGAGAGCATCCAAATCGAAGACTTGCTATGTGCGGACGCATGAGATCTATCTGCAAAGTGCGCCTGCTCCTGGCTCAGAAGGGGGATTCCCAAGATCCACGGGCCGCCATCAAGGCACGTTTCAGCTGCTCGTAGGTCACAAACATCACCACGTTCCAGGAGCCCAGCCGTAGAAAGGAGGGTGTGAAACTAATGGAAAGGGAGATATATTCAACAGGAAACGAATTAGTCCACTGAATATAAACAGGATTATAGAGTCGGAAGACACTACAAGACCCTTCCAATCCAACCCCCTGCTGCCATGTAATAATACACTTTATTTATATTTTGCTTTATCTCCCCAGAAGGATTCGGAGCAGATTATAGACAGGGCCGGACTAAGGTAATTTTCAATGGTAAGCAAACATTATTTTGGCACCCCCTCCCCCCCACCAACAACGCCTACCCCTCCTCCTCTGTGGCCTCGTGCAGTGGGCCTCCTTGCACTGCTGCTCTCGCCTCCTCACGGCACACCAAATGCACATGCGTGGAACCAGCTAGTTCTGCACTGCGCCAGGTGTGCATGTGCAAAGCAAGCTGGTTCCGCGCATGCGTATTTGGTGCAGCGGGGGCGGGCCGCCTTCCATGGGGCCAGAGACTTGAGGATGAGGGTGTGGCGGCCAGGGGCGGAGGCTCTGCCTCCGGCTGCCGGGCACTCCTGCTCGATCTCAGACCTCATGGAGCCGCTGCGGGCGGCTTTGGCCTGCTCGAGCAGCACTGGATGCGCATGTGCAGAACCAGCTGGTTCAGTGTGTGCGCATTTGGTGTGGCACGGGCAGACCACCTTCCACGGGGCCGGAGACTGAGAAGGGGTGTTTGGTGGCCAGATGCGCCCCTGAATATGTGGCGCCCCATGCGGATGCGTAGTTCGCGTAATGTAAGATCCGGCCCTGATTATAGAACACATATGAGGCAAACATTCAATGCCTTTTTACTCTAACAATGCCATACAATACACAGATAAGGTATAGGTCTTCCCCGGCTTTTCCATCTCCGGTGGCTGTAGACAATACTCAACTTCTGGGTTTGTGTGTGCGTGCACGTGCTATTATTCTATTTTCCATGCCAAAGGAGCTTGCTGTCCATAGACATCTCCGATCTTTTTGCCTGCATGGGACGTCCTTTTACCTTCCCACGGAGGCGGTACCTATTGATGCACTCACATTGCATGCTTTCAAACTGCTAGGTTGGCAGAAGCTAGGACTGATTGACAGTCGGAAGTTCACCCTGACTGGCGGCTTGGGACTGTTGACCCTATGGTCAGCAGCCTTCGGACTATAACAACACAACTGTTCAATGCTAAGGCTTCCCACCAAAATGGAACTGTAGAGGAGAGTCTACTCAACAAGCCAGAACCTGCCGCATACCAGTACTGCCATCTGTTGAGGAGTTATGAAGCTGGAGGCATTACTTTTCATTCAACCCTCATATTTAGGTTTTGCAGTAAACCTAAAGAAATACCAGCAAACGTTGACATCCTACATCATCGTGGAAAGGATTCCTGCTTACCCTTTGTAAAAAGCCAGCGGCCCTTCCTTCTGGAGCATGGTCAGAGCGCACTTCACGGCACTTCCGTATTGGCCAGGGGCAGAGTTCATATATCTGGTCTTTACTACATCAACAGGGGAGGCAATGACGGTGGTGCAGAAGCCAGCTCCAAACGCAGAGGTAAAGTGGCAAGGGAGGTTATCTGCAAGGGAGAGAGGAGGAGAACCCATCATCCACCATTCACAGGGGTTACTGAAAGGGGTTTCGGAGTTTGCCCAAGACTGCAGGGCAGTGAAGTACAATCCATTGAGATGACAAGTTCCAAGGATGGACAGTTAATCTATGGAGTTGGAAGGAACCATCTGGTCCAGCCATGGATGAACTTGGGACTTCCCCTAGATGTTTTGGACTTCAGCTCCCACAATTCCTAACAACAAGTCTATTAGGAATTGTGGGAGTTGAAGTCCAAAACACATGGAAGAGGGATGAAGTTTGCCCATGCCTGCCACGTTATTGGAATCCAATCCATCCCAATTTTATGTAAATGTTTTGCCATCTCTTTCCGAGTGCCCATCTTCACCCTTCCTACTATACTCTTACCCTCTCTGCTCCCTTCTCTGGAAGTTTTTAAACAGTGGGTGGATGTCCATTACTTGGGATTGCTTAGATTGTCCAATACAGAGGTTATTGAACCAGATGGGCTTAGTGGCCTCTTCCAACTCTGTGATTATACTATGTAACAGGCTTTGGACCACTGGTGGTCCATGGACCACAGGTTGGGAACCATTGGTTCCCAAAGTGGGCGGTGCCGCCCCCTAGTGGGCGGCGAGGCGGTCCAAGGGGGTGGTGGAAGGCTGAGGAGAATTTGGTGGGGACGGAAGCCCTGTAAGGGGGCGGTGGCGGGATTCCGATTTGCAAGCGCGCAAGTGTGCACCTGCCAGTTGGAAACCCCGTGCAGGCGCTGCCTGGAAACCACAGCACGCACCCCCTTCCTCTTCACAACTCTGCCCACAGCACAGTCCTGTCTCGCCCCTTCCAATCCAACGAGTCCCTTGGAAGGAAGGGGCGATACGGGACTGCGCCGTGGGCGGAGTTGAGAGGAAGGGGGCGTGTGCTGCGGTTTCTAGGAAACGCCTGCCCAGGGATTCCAACTGGCAGGCTGAGACATTCGCACGCTTGCGATTGTGTGTCTGCCAGTTGGTCCAGCGGAGAAGGAAAGCCTCCGCGTCTGCAAACGCCTCCTGAGTCGCTGCGGAATTTGCAGGCGCCTCCTGGACGATGGCCGTGGCACGAAGGAAAATGCAAGCAGCTCCCAATTTCCAAGGTCCAGTATTCTCTATTTGCTCAAGTTTAGTTCAATTCCATTGCTGTTGGGAGTTCAAAATGCTCTTTGATTATAGGTGAACTATAAATCCCAGAAGCTTCAACTTCCAAATGGCAAAATCAATCCCCCACAACTTCACCAGTGTTCAACTTTGGGGATATTGAGTATTTGTACGAAATTTGGTCCAGATCGAAGGTTGTTTGGGTTCAGAGTGCTCTCCAAATGTAGGTGAACTACATCTTCCCTAAATCACTGTGGATTCCTTCCAAAACCCTCCAGTATTTTCTGTTGCTTATGGGAGTTTGTGTGCCAAATTCGGCTCAATTCCATTGTTGCTGGTGTAGGTGAACTATAAATCCCAGTAACTACAACTCCCAAATGAGAAGTACTATTTTCTCAAAACTCCACCAGTGTTCAAATTTGGGCATATTGAGTATTTGTGCCAAGTTTCATCCAAATCCATGGTTGTTTGGGTTCAGAGTGCTCACCAAATGTAGGTGAACTACATCTCCCCTAAATCACTGTGAATTCCTCCCAAACCCATCCAGTATTTTCTGTGGATCATGGGGGTTCTTTGTGCCAAGTTTGGTCCAGGTCTGTCATTCATGGGGTCTTGGCTGTGGAAGTCAGAGCTGAATTGGTCGACGGTACTGCAAATCCCATCATCCGCTGTCCATACTCCCCTAAGCATATTGTTTTCGTGATTAATCACTATGCTTTAATTATGTTCAATTTGTAACAATGAAAATACATCCTGCATATTAGATATTTGCATCAGAATTTATAAGAGTAGCAAAATTATTTATGAAGTAGCAATGAAAATATGGTTGGGGGTCACCACAACATGAGGAACCTCATTTAGGGGTCACGGCATTAGAAAGGTTGAGAACTACTGCATTAATACATAGATCTTTCCGTTTAATTGCTATTACATTTTTTTAAAAAAATAATATCTAGGGGGGCGGTGAGTACATTTTTTTCTGGAAAGAGGGCGGTAGGCCAAAAAAGTTTAGGAACCACTGGTCTAACCCTTTGTGCCACCGTGACCCTTTCTTTAAACATACCATACTCCGTTCATAAAACACTTGGAGGGTCACAGGCTTCAAGCCACTGCTTTAGGTGCAACCCTTGTTTTGTCCGTCATCCTCACCTGTCATCAGGTTATATCTCAGGATCATATCCTTGATCAGGTCGTAGGTCACCAGTTCGGCACAGTTCACAAGGGCGTTCCGGGTGATATTAGGGGAAGTACCTAAAACCAAAAATGGGGTGAAACGCGACACTTAAAAATAAGGTAATTGTTTATGCAGTTGACAGCCACAGCCGTGAATTCAGGCAAAGGAGAAGATCCAAAGCCAGTCCCTAAGTCAGGAAGAACTACTCAGTGTTTCTTTGGACACAGCTGAATACTTACCAAGCCTCCATTTATTTTGTCACTTTCAAAGCAAATATTCTAATCCTCTTAACTTGAGGAGAAGAAACACAGAGCAAGCAGCCAAGAATCCAGAAACAGATGTCCTACTCATCCACAAACCATTGGGTCACAAAGTTTACAGACACCCCCCCCCCCAAACATACACACACACATGGATAGATACCTACTAGGCATGAGAAAAAAGTTATGAAAATGAAATGATTCGTAAGAAATTCGTAAGAAATGCTACTTTTGAGTATTTCCGCATCTGGAACGCCAACCAGGAAGTGGACTTTCTTTATAGAACTTCGGGGCCAGGATTTTCTTAAGTGTCGTTATTAGGTCGTAAGGGGGCACCCTCCTTCTCTCTCACCACCCTCCCGCCTCCCTTGCCAATAAGTATTATGGCAAGGCAAGCCCTAAACTCGCTCCTTCTTTCGGCTGGAAGCCCGGAAAAATGTAAACAGAGAGGATTACTCAGAAGTAAATCTGCAAAGGAGGGCACTTTGGATGAAGTGCCCTCCTTTGTGGATTTACTTCTGAGTAAACCTCTCTGTTTACATTTTTCCAGGCTTCCCTGCCTCCCTGCCTGCCAGGATCTAAAGCATCAAAGAGTATTGGGGTGAGAAACCAACCTAATGTATAATAGAATGAATGCTACTGTAAGTGCCTAATATTATAAGTAATCCAATTGGTCATACCTACATTCCATGCACATGCAATAATACAGCAGTAATAACAATAACAAGAGGTAAAATTCAAACCGAAGTATTCTGACTGGTCCCTGCCTCATGCGGTGCAAACGGGCTCTTCTCTATTAGCCGGGGAAGCCAGCGTTTTCTGCTTGGGTGCACACACATACATATTCTTTGGGGGGGGATTTGCTGCAGAATCCCGGGCTCATAGAGAAGATTCTGCAGCAAATACCCCCAAAGAATATGTATGTGTGTGCACCCAAGCAGAAAACGCTGGCTTTTCCCGGGCTCACAGAGAAGAGCCCGTTTGCACCGCATGAGGAGGGACCAGTCAGAATACTTCGGTTTGAATTTTACCTCTTCTTATACCCATTGTTATTACTGCTGTATTATTGCATGTGCATGGAATGTAGGTATATGACCAGCCTGGGCAAACTTGGGCCCTCGCTCCCTCGGGATCGGGGTGAGAGAGAGGCAGTGAGGAGCGAGGGGGGGGGCTCCTCCTCCTTTTCTTTTGCTGCTTCCAAGAATAGAATACCTGCTCCCTCCCTCCTTCCCTCCCTCCTTCCTATTTGGAGAGTCCCATCTAGAATTCAGTGTGATTTATTCAAGTTTTGGCCTACAACTCCCAGAAATCCTAGCCAATTTACCAGCTGTTAGGATTTCTGGGAGTTGTAGGCCAAAACTATCTGGAATGCGCATGCGCTGGCATACGAACTACTAACGAATTTCGTTAGTAATTAAGTTACATTTTATAAATTTTTGGAAATTTTTTTGTAAGTCTTTCTTTTACTAATCAAAAAAAAAAAAATCCCCCCCATTTGATTTTAGAATCGCCATTTTTGGGTTCGAAACCATGCCTAATAGATACCTACATAAATACTCCAACCAGGTCAAAAAAGCAGCACCCTTCCGGACATGGCTCCCTTTGCGGAGGGAGGGAGGGAGCGAATGGCGTGCGGGCCTGGAGGGAGACACAGAACGCAGCCTCTTCGCGTGTTGATCTCTGCCCCTGGATGGGGGGCGTGGCCTCGCGCGCAGGCTCCCTGCCGAATCCGAGGAGTGCAGCGGCAGGGAATATGGTCCCAATAGAGGGGGAGGACCCGGAGTGACATCTGGAGCTTCTTGACGAGGTGAATCCTGGATAGCGCCTCCGAATTCGGGCGCCTCCAAAGCTCTCTCGTGCTCTGGTATCAGAGTGGGCGGACCCACAGGTCCCGCCCCTTCGCCCTCCGTGACGGATGGGAGCGAAGCTACTCCCTCCGCAGAGGAGGCCATGTCAGGGAGGGAGGGAGAAGAGGGCCAGGTCCTCAGGATTGGACCCGGGGACAGAACCAGGCACCCTCCCCACAACCAACACACCCAACTCCCCCTTGGCATTCGCAAGCCCAGAGTTGGGAGAGACCACAGGGGTGAACTTTTTTTTTGGTCCGTGATCTGCGCCCCCCTCGGCTTCCGCCCCTAGGCCATGGCCTATGTTGGCCTTATGGGTAATCCGGGCCTGCCTACAAACTATCTACAGATCCACCAAGACAATCCAACAAATGCTACGTTCAGCAAAGGACAAGAGGGATCCTCTCACTTCTGCAGGAGTCTACCGTATACTATGAAGCTGTGGACAAGTCTACATAGGGACCCCCAACACACAGCATTACCCAGACATGAATCAAGGAACATGAAAGGCACTGCAGACTACTTCAACCAGAGAAGTCAGCCATAGCAGAGCACTTGATGAACCAACTTGGGCACAGCATATTATTTGAGAACACAGAAATGCTGGAGCACTCTCACAACCACCATGTCAGACAACACAGAGAAGCCACTGAAATCCACAAGAAGCATGTGGACAATTTCAACAGAAAGGAGGAAACCATGAAAAGGAACAAAATCTGGCTACCAGTATTTTAAAAACCTCAAAAATTATAACAGTAAATAAAGAACAACACTCAAACACAGGGGAACTCCAGACAATAAAAAATCAGGGCCAGCTAACACCTCCCAACAAAGGATCCCCCAGGCTGGAAGCAGCCAGGCTTTGAAGCTGCAAGGCCATTAAATGCTAATTAAGCTGGCCAATTGCAACATCCACACATGCCTCCCATAGACAAAGAGTTGTATTGTCGAAGGCTTTAATGGACGGAATCACTGGGTTGTTGTAGGTTTTTTTGGGCTGTATGGCCATGTTCTAGAAGCATTCTCTCCTGACGTTTTGCCTGTATCTGTGGCAAATATCCTCAGAGGCAAGCATTCTCACAACCTCTGAGGATGCTTGCCACAGATGCAGGCGAAACGTCAGGAGAGAATGTTTCTAGAACACAGCCAAAAAAACCTACAACCGCCCAGGCAAAGTGTTCTTTCTCCCACCCAGAACATTATTCCACAGATATATAAACCCCACTTGTCTAGTTTACAACAGACCTCACAACTTCTGAGGATGCCTGTCAGAGATGTGGGTGAAACATCAGGAGAGAATGCTTCTGGAACATGACCATACAGCCCGGAAAACTCACAGCAACCCAATCCAGAAAAGAGATATGACCTAAACATTAAATAGAACTCCCTGACCACGAGAGTTCTTGATAGTTGAATTTGTGTGTAATTTTCATAAGTGTTGAAATGTAGTACTCCTGCATGATAGGGGGTTTGAATAAATGGTCCTTGTGTTTCCTTAAAACTCATTTTAAGTGACAGGAATCACACGAAGCACAATCTATTTCTCAAAAAGAAGAGTCCAAGATCTTTTCTGAATCCTTTTGCAAGTCAATAAATCCACATACAGGCGTCTTAAGCTTTATCCTTTACTCAGTGCATCCAAATGCTCTCCTTCGCCTACCTTTCCAAAGGCCCCGAATGCCCTCCTCCCTGGCAATGGTCTTGTAGGCATCCAGCGTGCCTTGGTAGCGCTTGCTGCCCTCCATCCGGGCCTGTGCTTGGAAGCGCACTTTCACCACGTCCGTCGGCTGGGCCACCGCGACCGCCATGGCTCCCGTGGTGCAGCCTGCAAGGAGGCGGCTGCCGATCCCAGCATCTGGCCAAATTAAAGAGACAACCGTTTGGTTAAGAATAGGCAACACAGGATCAGAACACACTCACTTACCCACAAGGGAAAAATACATTCTCCCTAAGCATCTCCTAGAGCAGGCCAAAACACCTGGAGGTTTGCCCATGCCTGATCTATAGCAATCTATTTTTGTCTGTTTGTACAGTTGATGGATGGGTGGGTGGGTGGATAGATAGACAGATAGGCAGATGGATAGAGTGAAAGAGATAGTTGATGGATGAGTGGATGAATAGGGGGTGGATGGATGGATGGATGGATAGATGGATGGGCAGATAGGCAGATAGAGTGAAAGATAGTTGATGGATGGGTGGACAGATGGATAGATGGATGGATGAATGAATGGACAGACAAATAGGCAGATGGATAGAGTGAAAGAAATAATTGATGGATGGGTGGATGGTTGGACAGATGGATAGATGGATGGATGGACAGACAGATAGGCAGCTGGATCGTGTGAAAGAGATAGTTGATGGATGAGTGGATGAATAGGGGGTGGATGGATGGATGGATAGATGGATGGGCAGATAGGCAGATAGAGTGAAAGATAGTTGATGGATGGGTGGACAGATGGATAGATGGATGGATGGATGGACAGACAAATAGGCAGATGGATAGAGTGAAAGAGATAGTTGGATAGGTGGATGGATGGATAGACAGATGGATAGTGTGAAAGAAATGATGGATGGGTGGATGGTTGGACAGATGGATAGATGGATGGATGGACAGACAGATAGGCCGCTGGATCGTGTGAAAGAGATAGTTGATGGATGAGTGGATAGGTGGATGGATAGACAGATAGAGTGAAAGAGATCGTTGATGGATGGGTGGATGGTTGGACAGATGGATGGACAGACAGATAGGCAGATGGATAGAGTGAAAGAGATAGTTGGATAGGTGGGTGGATGGTTGGACAGGTGGATGGATGGATGGACAGACAGACAGGCAGATGGACAGAGTGAAAGAGATAGTTGATGGATGAGTGGATGGATAGGTGGATAGACAGACAGATAGGCAGATGGATAGAGTGAAAGAGATAGTTGATGGATGAGTGGATGGATAGGTGGATAGACAGACAGATAGGTATGGATAGAGTGAAAGAGATAGTTGATGGATGGGTGGGTGGATAGGTGGATGGATGGATAGACAGATAGACAGGTGGATAGAGTGAAAGAAATAGTTGATGGATGGTTTGATGGTTGGACAGATGGATGGATAGACAGATAGACAGATGGATAGAGTGAAAGAGATAGTTGATGGATGGGTGGATAGACAGACAGATAGGTATATGGATAGAGTGAAAGAGATAGTTGATGGATAGGTGGATAGACAGACAGATAGGTATATGGATAGAGTGAAAGAGATAGTTGATGGATAGGTGGATAGACAGACAGATAGGTATATGGATAGAGTGAAAGAGATAGTTGATGGATGAGTGGATGGATAGGTGGATAGACAGACAGATAGGTGGATGGATAGAGTGAAAGAGATAGATGGATAGGTGGATAGACAGATGGATATGGATAGATGGTTGGATAGTTGATGGATAGGTGGATAGACAGACAGATAGGTATATGGATAGAGTGAAAGAGATAGTTGATGGATGAGTGGATGGATAGGTGGATAGACAGACAGATAGGTATATGGATAGAGTGAAAGAGATAGTTGATGGATAGGTGGATAGACAGACAGATAGGTATATGGAGGTGGATGGATGGATAGGTGGATAGACAGACAGATAGGTATATGGATAGAGTGAAAGAGATAGTTGATGGATGAGTGGATGGATAGGTGGATAGACAGACAGATAGGTATATGGATAGAGTGAAAGAGATAGTTGATGGATGGGTGGGTGGATAGGTGGATGGATGGATAGACAGATAGACAGGTGGATAGAGTGAAAGAAATAGTTGATGGATGGTTTGATGGTTGGACAGATGGATGGATAGACAGATAGACAGATGGATAGAGTGAAAGAGATAGTTGATGGATAGGTGGATGGTTGGACAGATGGATGGATGGACAGGCAGATAGATAGAGTGAAAGAGAGATTGACAATGAGTGGGTGGGTAGATGCATAGACAGATAGTTGGGTATAAGATATAAAGATGCTAGAAAGAGGTGATGATTACAGATACATAGAATCATAGATTGATAAATAGAATTGTAGACACTTAGAATCGGATTCGGAAGGGACCCCCAAAGGTCATCCAGTTCAACTTTGTTCCGCCATGCAAGAAGACACAACCCAAGCCTTCTCAACAGGTAGCCATCCAGCCTGTGCAGATGGATAAGAGAGGGCAACGATAGATAGACAGACAGACAGACAGATAGTGGAAATAGATGGATGAGTGAATCAGTGAGAGAGTGATGAGCAGGTAATTGAAGGATAACATTGATAGTCCTTTGCGCCTCGGTGCAGTGCAACATAGCAAGGGGAATTCAACCAACTTACGCTCTGAGCCTTTGGTGTAGAACTGCTTCACCGAATCGTAGAGTCCAATGCGGACCGAAGCAAAACTCATCTGGCGCTGGAGGCCGGCCACCAGGCCATTGTAAAGGCTTTTGGGCCCCTCGTTCTTCACCATGGTGGCCATGGTGCCAAAGACCCCCTTGTACTGGGCCGTTCTGGTGGTCACCGCCTGCTTCTTCTCTCCTTGGATCTGGACAGGAAAGAACAGAAAGGGAAGGCAATGCTTCAGAGTGAGTGGGCAGCAGAATGGGGGCCAGGGATCGCTTTTTATTCCATCCATTCACCTACCTATCTATCCACCTGTCCGTCCATCCAACCAACCAACCAACCCTCCCTCCCCCCTCTCTCTCCAGCCATCCATCCATCTTCTACATGTGAAAATAGAAGTCAAAATATATAGGTATGTGTGTATGTTTGCATTTTCCAACATGACTGACACATCCACAGTGGAACTCTCTGCCTCAGAGTTTGGTGGAAGCTCCTTCCTTGGAAACTTTTAAGCAGAGGCTGGATGGCCATCTGTTGGGGTTCTTTTATTGTGCTTTTCTTGCATGGCAGGGGGTCGGACTAGATGGCCCATGGGGTCTCTTCCAACTCTATTATTCTATGATTCTGTGGGGGAGTTTGAATACCCTCTCAGCCATAGAAATGCCCCGGATGGACTTGGGTAAGTCACACTAGCCTCAGAGGAAAGCAATGGCAAGGAAGGGGAAGGGAGAAAGAAAGAGAAGGAAAGAAAGAAAGAAGGGAGAAAGAAAGAAAGAAAGAGAATGAAGGAAGGAAAGAAATAAGAAAGAAAGAAAGGGAAAAAGAGAAGGAAAGAAAGAAAGAAAGAAAGAAGGGAGGGAAGGGAGAAAGAGAGAGAGAAGGAAAGAAAGAAAGAAGGGAGAAAGAAAGAAAGAAAGAAGAAAGAAGAAAGAAAGAGAATGAAGGAAGGAAAGAAATAAGAAAGAAAGAAAGGGAAAAAGAGAAGGAAGGAAAGAAAGAAAGAAAGAAAGAAAGAAGGGAGGGAAGGAAGGGAGAAAGAGAGAGAGAAGGAAGGAAGGAAGGGAAGGGAGAAAGAAAGAGAGAAGGAAAGAAAGAAAGAAGGGAGAAAGAAAGAAAGAAAGAAGAAAGAAGAAAAGAGAATGAAGGAAGGAAAGAAATAAGAAAGAAAGAAAGAAAGGGAAAAAGAGAAGGAAGGAAAGAAAGAAAGAAAGAAAGAAGGGAGGGAAGGAAGGGAGAAAGAGAGAGAGAAGGAAGGAAGGAAGGGAAGGGAGAAAGAAAGAGAAGGAAGAAAGGAAAGAGGGAAGGGAAGGGAGAAAGAAAGAGAGAAGGAAGGAAGGAAAGAAAGAGGGAAGGGAGAAAGAAAGAGAAGGAAGGAAGGAAAGAGGGAAGGGAGAAAGAAAGAGAGAAGGAAGGAAAGAAAGAAAGAGGGAAGGGAGAAAGAAAGAGAAGGAAGGAAGGAAAGGGGGAAGGGAAGGGAGAAAGAAAGAGAGAAGGAAAGAAAGAAAGAAAGAAAGAGGGAAGGGAGAAAGAAAGAAGAAAGGAAAAAAGAGGGAAGGGAGAAAGAAAGAAGGAAGGAAGGAAAGAAGGGAGGGAAGGGAGAAAAAGAGAAGGAAGAAGGGAGGAAGGGAAGGAAGAAAGAGAGAGAGAGAGGGAAGGAAGGAAAGAGGAAAGGGAAGGGAGACAGAAAGAGAGAAGGAAGGAAGGAAGGAAGGAAAGAGAGGTAAGGAAAGAGAGGGAAGGAAGGAAAGACAGACAGAAGGAAGGAAGGGGGAAAGAGAGAAGGAAGGAAAGAATGGGAAGGGAAGGGAGAAAGAGAAAGAAGGAAGGAAAGAACGAAAGGAAAAAAGAAGGCAAAGGAAGGAAAGAAATAAGGGAGGGAGGGAGGAACAAAAGAAAGAAGGAAGGAAAGAAGGAGAGAAAGAAGAAAAGGAAGAAAGAGAGAAGGTAACAAAGATGGAAAGCAATGACAAGGTCGCACTGAACAAAACTTGCCAAGAGTGACAGTTTCTGCAACAGCAGCAGCACTTCAAGGAAACCTACTCTGTGAAAGTTGGTCCCTTTACTCATGTGCACAAAGAGAAGCCCAACCACAGGGCTGCCTGAGTCACTCTTTCTAGGTCAGAGTTGAACATTGTTCCAAAGCCTCTTTGTCATATTGAAAGGCAAGGAAGATAAGGCCAGGCCTTGTTGAATCACATCTCCTGACACCGGCATGTGCTGCCCAGTTGCTGGCAATGCTGAAATCAGTGCTTCTGGGAACTTACAGGGAAATGAATCAAGGCCCTGGGGTGGCTCATAACAATAAGCCTGCAGCAAGGTTTCTTTCAAAATAGGGGAATGAGGGTTCAAATTGACCTGGCAAGCATTGCATTCAGGCATGGCAAATTCAGCCCTCTAAGTGTTTTGGACTCCAACTCCCACAATTCCCAACAGTCTACCGGCTGTTAGGAATTGTGGGAGTTGAGGTCCAAAACACCTGGAGGACCAAGGTTTGCCCATACCTGCTTTAGGTGGTCACACACACAAACATATACAGATACATAAGCCTTACGCATCCCATTTTGATTTCCAGAAAACAAGGCAGCTTGGCAATCAAGGCAGTTTCATCCATAACACGGTCCTAAGCCAAAGTCTCCACTTGAAGACAACCAACCGCGCAGCAATGCAAAGCTCACCTGCAACCTGACTTTGGCGGTGTCCAGCGGGAAGGTGATCAGGTCGGCAATGCAGGCGGCTGTTCCGGCCCCCACAAACTTCACGGTGGCCGTCGGGGGGATATCCGTGGGCTTGAATCCAACCATCTTTGTCAAGCTTCCCACAGATTATTTGGAAAAGAGGAAGGACTCGAAAGCAGAAAACTGCTGGGTGCTGATGTAGCAGAAGATGAGACCAATGAACTCTGCCCCTGTCTGGAAGGAAGGAAGGAAGGAAAGAAAGAAAGAAAGAAAGAAAAAAGAAAAGAAGGCAGGGATGGAGGGAGGAATAAAAGAAGGAAGGAAGGAAAGAAAGAACGTAAAAAGGAAGGAAAAGAAAGAAAGAATGGAAGAAAGGAAGACAGAAAAACAAAAGAAGGAAAGAAGGAAGGAAGGAAGGAAAGGAGAAAAGAAGGAAGGAAGGAAAGAAGGAAAGAAAAAGGAGAAAGAAAGGAGGGAAGGAAAGAAAGAAAGAAAGAAAGAGAAAGAAGGGGAAAAACAAAGAATGGAAGAAGGAAAGAAAGAAGGTAGGAAAGAAAGAACAAAAGGAGGGAAGGAAAGAAACAAGGAAGGAAGGAAAAAAGAAGGAAGGAAGGAAAGAAAAGAAGGCAGGGAGGAAGAGAAGGAAGGAAAGAAAGAAATAGCGTAAGGAGGAAGGAAAAGAAAGAAAGAATGGAAGAAAGGAAGGAAAGAAAAAAGAAGGAAGGAAGGAGGGAAGGAAAGAAAGAAGGAAAGAGGCAAGGAAGGAAAGAAAGAAACAAGGAAAGAAAGAAGAAAGGAAGGAAAGAAAGAAGAAAGGAAGGAAAGAAAGAAAGAAAGAAGGAAAGAAAGAAAGAAAAGAAGGCGGGCAGGGCGGAAGAAAAGAAGGAAGGAAAGAATGAATGAAAGAAGAAAGGGAGGAAAGAAAGAAAGAACGTAAGAAGGAAGGAAAAGAAAGAATGGAAAAAATAAAGAAAACCAAAAGGAAAGAAAGAATGAAAGAAGGAAGGAAAGAAAGAAAGAAAGGGAAGGAAAGAAAGAGCGGAAGGAGGAAGGTAAGAAGGTAGGAAAGAAAGAAAGAACAAAAGAAGGAAGGAAGGAAGGAAAGAAAGAAAGAAAGAGGTGTTATTTCCTGTTTAACTATGCGGCCCGTACTTTGAAAATAATTGTTCTACTCCAGAAAGTTTGTTTTTGTGGCTACCACCAACTAGGTTGTATTGGTGGAGACTTTTTGAGATATTCATCAAAACACTTTAGAAAAATGTGCTATAGCAGGACGTCCCTCCCGCAGAAACAAGGTTTTGGCAGGTTAATAAACTTTTCCCATGTTTTTATGATAGACCCAATTAGACCCAACAGTCTAATTGGGTCTATCATAAAAACATGGGAAAAGTTTATTAAACTTAGGAAATGACATTGATAACCTAGGAACAAAAAGCCTGTTACATAGTGCAATACAGTGTTACTCCCATATCTCCGGAGCACTGTGTGCCAGGACTTTGTGTGGACGTGGGAAACCACAGATAATAGCAAATGCTATTGCAATAAAGCATTTCTGGCCCAAGAATATGATGGGATTTCGAAAACTCCTAAACAGTAATGCATTTTGCAAAAAGATTAACAAAACTTCCAAACAGGGTTGTCAATATTGGATAGACCAAAGGTTTGACTCTAGACCAGTGTTTCCCAACCAGTGTGTCATCAGGTGTGCCGTGGGAAATGGGAACCTCCAATACCCTTTCTTCCCCCTCCTGCCGAACACTTTTTCTTCTCCACTCGGGTGTAGGTGAACTACAACTTCCAAAGTCAATTCCCAAACAAACACTTTCAGTACTTTCTGTTGGTAATGAGAGTTCAATATGCCAGGTTTGGTTCAATTCCATTGTTGCAAGAGTTCAGGATGCTCTTTGATTGTGTGTTAACTATAAATCCCAGAAACTGTAACTCCCAAATATCAAGGTCTATTTTTCCCAAACTCCATCTGTGTTCACATTTGGGCATATTGAGTATGCATGCCAAGTTTGGTCCTGATCCAACATTGTTTGAGTCCACAGTGCTCTCTGGATATAGGTGAACTACAACTCCAAAACTCAAGGTCAATGCCTACCAAACTCTTATAGTGTTTTCTCTTGGTTATGGGAGTTCTGTGTGTGTCTTTCTACCATTCCTGCCAGGATATCTATGTTGTGTTCATCGAAAGAGGCCCAGGTTTCACACTGAGTGTATAAATACATTTAAAAACATATTAACTATATGTATTACTATGTTAGAGTGTCATTTTGGTTGGTGGTGTGCCCCAGGATTTTGTAAATGTAAAAAATGTGCCGCGGCTCAAAAAAGGTTGGGAAACACTGCTCTAGACAAGGCCATTTTTCCTGCATTCCTGGGTTGTTGGTCAGTAGCTCCCAGTATCTTTCAACTATAGTTCAGGCATGAGCAAACTTAGGCCCTCCAGGTGTTTTGGACTCCAACTCCCATAATTTCTAACAGCCTCGGGCCCCTTCCTTTCCCCCCTCATCCAAAAAGGAAAGGGCCGGAGGCTGTTAAGAAGGATGGGAGTTGGAGTCCAAAATACCTAGAGGGCCCAAGTTTCCCCATGCCTGAACTATAGTGTCCGGGGCTGATGGGAGCTGCTTATTTCTGATGTATTTTGTTTTGTATTTTATTGTGTTGTATTGTATTTTAAAAGGGCTTGGCCTCATGTTAGCCTCCCTGAGTCCCCATTGGGGAGATGGTGGCGGGGTTTAAATAAAGATTACTATTATTATTATTATTATTTCCAGAATGAGCAAAACACCATCCAACCTTTGTTATGATTTTGTAATAAACTAGCTGAACCCAGCCACGCGCTGCTGTGGCTGTTTCTCTTTCCTGTGTCCCAGTCTATATATATATGTGTGTGTGTGTGTTTTGTGTGTGTATGTATGTATACCTGTATATATGGATTTGTGTCTATGTGTACATATGTGTGTGCATATGTGTGTGTACTTATGTATATGTGTATATGTATATGCGTGTATGTGTGTGTTTTTGTATAGGTGTGTGTTTTTGTATATGTATATGCGTGTATATGTGTAGATGTGTGTAATTACAGATGTGTGTATGTATGTGTGCATGTGTATATTTCAGTGCATGTATATATGTGTGTATGTGTATATTTCAGTGCATGTCTATATGTACATATACGTGTGTGCATGTGGCGAAGACCAACACTAACATCCCTTTCTGCCTTTTATACTTCCTTTCTTCCCTCTCTCCCTGATCCCTCAGCTTTTTTCTTCTCTCTGTCCTCTTGCCTCTTCTCCCTCCCTCCCTACCACCAACATTCCGACACTCTAAACTGCCAGAGGGTGGTGGCTCCCAGCCACCTACATTCTAACTGAGGGAGTATTTGCATAATGCCTCTAATTGGCCAGCACCACCAACATTCCGACACTCTAAACTACCAGAGGGGGCTGGAGTGGGGGATCATGGGAGTTGTAGTCCATAATGTTTGTTTGGATTTGTGGCCGTTAGCTCTTTTTGGGGGTTGTGGTAAACATAACTCATAGGGTTTTCTGGGTATGTGGGCTGTTTTTGTGTGTCTGCCTTGTGTGGTTTTGCTGTCTATAGGCTACTTAGGAGGACAGCTCTCTTTTTATATATATAGATCTGTACATTTTAAAAAGCTTCCCAAGTGTCTAGGACTGTGTGATATATTGGCGCATAATGTGTGCCGATACCAGTTGGGTGGCCTTTTGCAGCTGACAGGTGGTGATTTTTTCAGCGCTGATTGTTTTTAAGTGCAGGCCAAGGTCTTGAGGCACTGTACCCAGTGTGCCCATCACCACTGGGATATTATTGTTATTGTTGTTATTTGATACATAAAAAGTCCACAGCAAACAAGATGCCTATCTGTGCTGGCTTTTGTACTCAATTACGCATCGAACACTTCCCAAGTGTCTAGGACTGTGTGATAAATTGGCAAATAATGCGTGCATATCCGAGTAGGTGGCCTTTTGCAGCTGACAGGTAGTGATTTTGTCAGCGCTGATTGTTGTTAAGTGCAGGCCAAGGTCTTGAGGCACTGCACCCAGTGTGCCGATCACCACTAGGACCCCCTTGATTGGCTTGTGCCATGGTGATGGTGATGATGATGATACTTTTATAGTATACCATATCATAGTGCTGTTGCTTAACGAATGATCTAAGAAGTTATTCCAACATCATCATCATCATCATTATTATTATTGTATTGTCAAAGGCTTTCCTGGCTGGAATCACTGGGTTGTTGTAGGATTTTCAGGCTATATGGCCATG
The DNA here is from genome assembly GCA_030556195.1 of Anolis apletophallus. Lineage (NCBI taxonomy): Eukaryota > Metazoa > Chordata > Lepidosauria > Squamata > Anolidae > Anolis > Anolis apletophallus. The sequence goes on along the minus strand of JARBWK010000004.1, from coordinate 201,663,756 downwards.
TTCTAGAAGCATTCTCTCCTGACGTTCTGCCTGCATCTATGATAAGCATCCTCAGAGGGTGTGAGACCTCACACCCTCTGAGGATGCTTGCCATAGATGCAGGCAAAACGTCAGGAGAGAATGCTTCTAGAACATGGCCATATAGCCCGGAAAACCTACAACAACCCATTATTATTATTATTATTATTATTATTATTATATACAATGAGTCAGTAATACTATAATACAGTTATTTACAGTATTTATACAGTATTTTTCTCACCCCTGGGGGGACTCAAAGTGGTCTAGACATATTGTTCTCATTAGTCTGTACTATTCAAAGTGCTGGTTTTGACCTATAAAGCTCTAAACGGTTCTGGCCCAGCTTACTTGACCGAACGCATCCACCCCTACATCCCGCCTTGAAATCTAAGATCATCCGCTCTCGCTCCCATCAACAGCTCAAATGCGTCTGGTGGGGATGCGAGACAGGGCCTTCTCGGTGGTGGCTTTGGAACACACTCCCAACTGAGGACAGATCGACCCCTTCCCTCCTGGCTTTCCAAAAGAAATTAAAAGCATGGTTCTGGGACCAGGCTTTTGGACAATAGATGCAAGCAGCAGTTTAAAGGGACAAATTGCAGTGGTGATATGACTGACAAGACTGGTTTTACTGTTTTAATCTTATGTATGGCTTTTAATTATGATACATGCAATTATTTTACATGCAATATTGCTAATGATATTGTGATATAATATAGTATAATATGAATGGTATATTGTATACATTGATACAATATAATACTACTAATGATATTGTGATATTATAATTGTGTATTTGTTTTACATGCAATATTGCTAATGATATTGTGATATAATATTATACGAGTATGGTATAATATATTGTATATACGTTGATACAATACAATACTACTAATGATATTGTGATATTATAATTGTAAATTTGTTTTAAATGCAATATTGCTAATGATATTATGATATAATAAAGTATAATAAGAGTATGGTATAATATATTATAGTACTACTAATGATATTGTGATATTATAATTGTAAATTTGTATTCCATGCAATATTGCTAATGATATTGCGATATAATGTAGTATAATAGGAGTATGGTATAATATATTGTATATACAATACGTTGATACAATATAATACTACTAATGATATTGTGATATTATAATTGTGTATTTGTTTTCCATGCAATATTGCTAATGATATTGCGATATAATGTTATATAGTGCAATGTGATGTGTAGTACCAATATTGTGCTATGGCCGTAATGTCGTTTGTTGTATTTCTAGTTTGCTGTGAGTCCAATTCGGGGTTGAGAAGGGCGGCATATAAATGTTGTGAAATAAATAAAATAATTTTTTTAAAAAATTTGTATATGTGTATGTATTTTTTAAAAAAATGAATTTACTATTGATGTTTGATTTCTTATTGTAATTTGTTGTTGTTTGGGCTTGGCCTCATGTGTGCCGCCCCGAGTCCCCATTGGGGACAGCGAGAGGATTACAAATAATTTATTATTATTTATTATTATTTATTAATTATTTATTAATTATTATTATTAATTATTAATTATTATTTCTATGCATATTTCTTAATACAGCTTATACATACAATCATTAAGCATGTGAACATTTTGCATGAGAATGAATGTAGACTATGAATGACTCTGATAATCACCTACTTTTGACCTTTTGAGACATGTACTAATTACCTGATTCAAGTCTTGCAGGATGCTGGCCGGTGGGATCAGGATTCTCTAAAGGCGTCCCGTTCTTCGAATTTGGTCAACGCCACCACGGTCCGGCTGCCTTGCTTTTCCATAGAAAGACGGGCTGAAAGATGGCACCGAATAACCATACTGCAAAGGCGAGAAGGAGCAGAGAAAGGCCTGAATGCAGAGGCGGCACGGCAGCTGGGTTTTATACCCTTCCCAGGATGGCTAGGAATGATGCCGAGCCAGGACCAGCCAATGGCTACACTCCGACAGCTCTGGCCTGGCCTTCCCACACCTTCATTTGCATGCAAAGCCAATTAGGCATTCACAGCTGATTGCACTCCAAGGAGAGAACCAGCTCAGGCTGGCCAAAGATTTGCCCCTTTCAGCAAAAGTGAGCAGGAAATCCAGACTCATCTTCAGCACCGCGATAAGCCAGCCAGATAACAACCGCACTTGAATAATGTGCCCATCGATCACTAGATAAGAGAAACCCTTGCAGGTGAACTTTGGAACCATAAGTCGAGACACAAAAGGAACTTCTTGCTTTCACAAGCCTCTCGACCTTCCTAATGCCGTGACCCCTTGATATCGTTCCATTATATGTCCCAGTGACCCCCCCAACCATAACATTATTGTCGTTGCTACTTCCCAACTGCAATTTTGCAATGTAAATATCCAAAATGCAAGGTGTATTTTCGTTCACTGGACCAAATTTGGCACAAATACCCCATACGCCCACATTTGACTACTGGTGGGGTTGGGGGTGCGGATTGATTTTGTCCATGTGGGAGTTGTAGTTGCTGGGATTTATAGTTCACCTGCAATCAAAGAGCATTCTGAACCCCACCATGTAACTAAACTAAACTTGGCACACAGAACTACCACGCCCAACAGGAAATGCTAGAAAGGTTTGGTGGGCATTGACCTTGAGTTTTGCAGTTAAAGTTCACCTACGTTCACAAAACACTCTCGACTTAAAGAATGATTGATCTGGACTAAACTTGGCCCAAATACTAAATATGCCCAAATGTGGTGCAGTTTGAGAGAAATAGACCTTGACATTTGGAGGTTGTAGTTGCTGGGACTTATAGTTTACCTACAATCAAAGAGCATTGTGAACGCAACCAACATCCAGAGAGCACTGTGGACTCAAAGAATGATGGATCTGGACATAACTTGGCACGAATACTCAATAGGCCCAAATGTGAACACTGGCGGAGTTTGTGGGAAATAGACCTTGACATTTGAGGGTTGTAGTTGCTGGGTTTTATAGTTCACCTGCAATCAAAGAGCATTCTGAACCCCACTAACGATGGAATTGAAACAAACTTGGCACACAGAACACCCACGACCAACAGAAAATACTAGATAGGTTTGGTGGGCATTGACCTTGAGTTTGGGAATTGTAGTTCACCTACGTCCAGGAAACACTCTGGACTCAAACAATAATGGACCTGGACCAAACTTGGTCCAAATATTCAATATGCCAAAATGTGGTGGAGTTTGGGGAAAATAGACCTTGACATTTGGGGGTTGTAGTTGCTGGGATTTATAGTTCACCTACAATCAAAGAGCATTCTGTACCCCACCAACGATGGAATTGAAAAAAACTTGGCACGCAGAACTCCCATGACCAACAGAAAATACTGGAAGGATTTGAGTTTTGGAGTTATAGTTCGCCTACGTCCAGAAAACACTCTGGACTCAAACAATGATGGATCTGGACCAAACTTGGCCCAAATACTCAATATGCCCAAATGTGGTGAAGTTTGGGGAAAATAGACTTTGATATTTGGGGGTTGTAGTTGCTGGGATTTATAGTTTACCTACAATCAAAGAGCATTCTGAACCCCACCAATGATGGAATTGAGTTTGATGGAAGTGTAGTTCAACTATATCCAGAGAGCACTGTGGGACTCAAAGAACAATGGATCTGGACATAACTTGGAACGAATCCTCAATATGCCCAAATGTGAACACTGGTGGAGTTTGTGGGAAATAGACCTTGACATTGGGGAGTTGTAGTTGCTGGGATTTATAGTTCACCTACAATCAAAGAGCCTTCTGAACTCCACCAATGATGGAACTGAACTAAACTTGGCACACAAAACTCCCACAACCAACAGAAAATACTGTAAGGGTTTGCTGGGCATTGACCTTGAGTTTTGGAGTTGTAGTTCCCCTACTTCCAGAGAGCACTGTGGACTCAAACAATGAAGGATCTGGACCAAACTGGGCATGAATACTCAATATGCCCAAATGTGAACACTGGTAGAGTTAGGGGGAAATAGACCTTGACATTTAGGAGTTGTAGTTACTGGGATTTATAGTTCACATATATGTATACACACACATACAAACATTGAAGAAGGTAGATAGAGATACGTAGATATCCACCATGGTCTAGACAGGTCAACAGTCTGACTCAGGATAAAGTCCCTTTGCTAGATTTGCTTATTAAGGCCTGTTGACCAGCATGTGCTAATAATCTCTTAATTGGATCCAGGAAGCATGCATCCAGGCTGGGTTTTAATTGAAACAGGCATCGCCTATTTAAGGACCTCCAACAGAAATTAATTAAAATGCAGTTGAGTCTTCTAGTTGAGACAAGTCAAGTTTTCTCACCCATCTCCTGAGCTAATTTATTATTGTTTTACTTTAATTTTTATCCTGATTTTCTCCATATATATATATATATATATATATATATATAACTCAAGGCAGATAGCAAAAAACATGGCTTTAATAATGAGATAACTGAGCCAAAAGTAGTTCGACAAAATTAAAAAAAATATAGTCTAGTATAAGCTGCTTCCTGCCTGGGAGAATCCTTTGTTGGGAGGTGTTTGCTGGCCCTGATTGTTTCCTGTGTGGAATTCCCCTGTTTTCTGAGTGTTTCTTTTCATTTCCTGTCAACCAGAGAACTTGACCATATAGGTTGAAAACCATGCTGAATCCCTTTGGGGAGATAGGGTGGTCTTCAAATATTATATTATTATTATTATTATTATTATTATTATTATTATTAGAAACACAGCAATACGAGTCCACAGCAAACAAGATCACTCTGCTGGCTGTTGTATTGGATCGCTTCCCAAATGTCTAGGACGGTGTGATGTATTGTGTTTAAGTGCAGGCCAAGGTCTGTAGGCACTGCTGGGACCTTCCCCTCTCGCCTTCTTTTTGGACCATCGAACAAAACTAAAGAGGAAACCGCCTTATTTCCCTTATGAGAATGATATACCCATCTGTCTCTTCTCTCCTTAACCACTACTGGCCTTTCTTTGGCTTCTCATCCTTTACACCTGCTCCTCTCTTGAAGGTCAGAGGACACCTGAAATCATGGAACATAGGTTTGAAAAGGGATCCCCAGAGGTCATCTAGTCCAGTGTCAAGACGAATGAAGGTAATCTACAGGTAAAGGCATCATTGGCAGGCAGAAATTGTTATGAAAAACTAATTTTTTCAAAAGTTGTTATGTATAAATAATATTATTAATTTTTATTATATTAATTATATACTATTATATTTATTTAGAAATAATATACTATCTTTTCTATATTATTCTTTATTTATATTTTATATAATATATTAATATACTATATTATTTTATATATAAATTATTTTATTATACATATATAATTATTATATATTTATGTGTAAATAAATACACATAATAAATAAATAAATACCTCTCTACGGAGGTAGAGAAGATCGGGATATAAAAGTTTTAAATAATTTAAAATATTTATTTATATTACTATTTATTTATATTAACATATTATATTGATATATTATATTAGATTATGTTTATATAGGCTATAGATAATTATTATATTATATTAGTATATATAATTGTTATTTTCGTAAATATTTATATATAAATAGTTTACTATTTATTTATATTATTTGTATTACCACATCTTATTATATTATATGTGTGTGTATATATATTACACTGTATTTTTATATTACTACTATTTATTTATTTATTTATATTATGTGTGTGTGTGTATATATATATATATATATATATATATATATATAATTCTTTTATATTATATTATATTACTAGCTGAGGACCCGGGGGTGCCCGGGTTATTTAAGGAAGGCATTGTGTGCCAAGGTTGGTCCGTATCAGTTGTTCATTTGGCTCGCAGTGGTTTTGGGAAGGGAGTGAAGGTACTTCAAGTCCCATAATCCATGGTCCATCCTCCTCCAAATTGCACCAGGATGTAGGGGGTTCTGTGTGCCAAATTTGGTCTTGGTCAGTCATTGGATGAGGGTCGCAGCAGTCTCAGGAAGTGAGTGAAGGTACTTCAAGTCCCATCATCCGTGGTCCATCCTCCTGAAAACTGCCCCAGGGTGTAAAGTGGGTCATGGGGGCTCTATGTGCCAAGTTTGGTCTTGAGCAGTCATTGGATGAGAGTCGCAGTGGTCTCAGGAAGTGAGTAAAGGTACTGCAAGTCCCATCATCCATAATGCGTCCTCCCCCAAAATGCACCAGAATGTTGAGTTGGCCATGGGGGCACTCTTTGCCAAGTTTTGTCTTTCTTGGTAATTGGATGAGTGTCGCTGTGGTCTCAGGGAGTGGAGGTACTTCAAGTACCATCATCCATGGTCCATCCTACTCGAAGCTGTACCAGCATGTAGTGTGGGTCATGGGAGTTCCGTGTGCCAAGTTTGGTCTTGATCAGTCATTGGATGAGGGTCGCAGCGGTCTCAGGAAGTGAGTGGAGGTACTTCAAGTCCCATCAGCCATGGTCCACCCTCCTCCAAACTGCAGTAGGATGTAGAGTGGGTCATGGGGGCTCTCTGTGCCAAGTTTGGTCTTTATTGGTCTTTGTTGAGGGCCACAGTGGTCTCTGGGAACAGAGGGGTTGGAAAGTACTCCAAGTCCCATCATCCATGTCCGTGCGCCCCAAACCTCACCATGATGCAAAGGCATTCATGGGGGTTATGTGTGCCAAGTTTGGTCTTGATCAGTCATTGGATGAGGGTCGCAGCGATCTCGGGAAGTGAGTGGAGGTACTTCAAGCCCCATCATCCATGTCCGTGCGCCCCCAAACCTCACCATGATGCAAAGGCATTCATGGGGGTTATGTGCCAAGTTTGGTCTTGATCAGTCATTGGATGAGGGTCGCAGCGATCTCGGGAAGTGAGTGGAGGTACTTCAAGCCCCATCATCCATGTCCGTGCGCCCCCAAACCTCACCATGATGCAAAGGCATTCATGGGGGTTATGTGTGCCAAGTTTGGTCTTGATCAGTCATTGGATGAGGGTCGCAGCGGTCTCAGAAAGTGAGTGGAGGTACTTCAAGCCCCATCATCCATGCTCTGCTCTTCTCCAAACTGCACCAGGACATAGAGTGGGTCATGGGGGCTCTGTGTGCCAAGTTTGATATTTATCGGTCTTTGTTGGGGGCCACAGTGGTCTCTGGGAAGCAAAGCGCTTGGAAGTACTACAAATCCCATAATCCGTGGTCCATCTTTCCCAAACTGCACCAGGACGTAAAGGGCATCATGGGGGTTATGTGTGCTAAGTTTGATCCAGGTCCGTCACCCGTGCTGGTCAGAGTAAGTGAGTGAAGGTACTGCAAGTCCCATCCTCCATGGTCCACCCTTCTTCAAACTGCACCAGGATGTAGAGTGGGTCTTGGGGGGGGTGGGGGAGAGAATCTGTGTGCCAACTGTAGTCCTGTTCTGCGATGCCTGTTTCAATTAAAACCCATTGAGGAAGCCTTACTGTCAATCCAGACTGGGGGCTAGTCAGGAGAATCAAGTTGAGGAAGCCTTACTGTCAATTCAGGCTGAGGTCTAGTCAGGAGAATCAAGTTGAGGAAGCCTTAATGTCAATCCAGACTGGGGGCTAGTCAGGAGAATAAAGTTGAGGAAGCCTTAATGTCAATACAGACTGGGGCTAGTCAGGAGAATCAAGTTGAGGAGGCCTTACTGTCAATTCAGGCTGAGGCCTAGTCAGGAGAATCAAGTTGAGGAAGCCTTACTGTCAATTCAGGCTGAGGCCTAGTCAGGAGAATCAAGTTGAGGAAGCCTTACTGTCAATTCAGGCTGAGGCCTAGTCAGGAGAATCAAGTTGAGGAAGCCTTACTGTCAATTCAGGCTGAGGCCTAGTCAGGAGAATCAAGTTGAGGAAGCCTTACTGTCAATTCAGGCTGAGGCCTAGTCAGGAGAATCAAGTTGAGGAAGCCTTACTGTCAGTTCAGGCTGAGGCCTAGTCAGGAGAATCAAGTTGAGGAAGCCTTACTGTCAGTTCAGGCTGAGGCCTAGTCAGGAGAATAAAGTTGAGGAAGCCTTAATGTCAATCCAGACTGGGGCCTCGTCAGGAGAATCAAGTTGAGGAGGCCTTACTGTCAATCCAGACTGGGGCCTCGTCAGGAGAATCAAGTTGAGGAAGCCTTACTGTCAATTCAGGCTGAGGTCTAGTCAGGAGAATCAAGTTGAGGAAGCCTTACTGTCAATCCAGACTGGGGGCTAGTCAGGAGAATCAAGTTGAGGAAGCCTTACTGTCAATTCAGGCTGAGGTCTAGTCAGGAGAATCAAGTTGAGGAAGCCTTAATGTCAATCCAGACTGGGGGCTAGTCAGGAGAATAAAGTTGAGGAAGCCTTAATGTCAATCCAGACTGGGGGCTAGTCAGGAGAATCAAGTTGAGGAGGCCTTACTGTCAATTCAGGCTGAGGCCTCGTCAGGAGAATCAAGTTGAGGAAGCCTTACTGTCAATTCAGGCTGAGGCCTAGTCAGGAGAATCAAGTTGAGGAAGCCTTACTGTCAATTCAGGCTGAGGCCTAGTCAGGAGAATCAAGTTGAGGAAGCCTTACTGTCAATTCAGGCTGAGGCCTAGTCAGGAGAATCAAGTTGAGGAAGCCTTACTGTCAATTCAGGCTGAGGCCTAGTCAGGAGAATCAAGTTGAGGAAGCCTTACTGTCAGTTCAGGCTGAGGCCTAGTCAGGAGAATCAAGTTGAGGAAGCCTTACTGTCAATTCAGGCTGAGGCCTAGTCAGGAGAATCAAGTTGAGGAAGCCTTACTGTCAATTCAGGCTGAGGCCTAGTCAGGAGAATCAAGTTGAGGAAGCCTTACTGTCAATTCAGGCTGAGGCCTCGTCAGGAGAATCAAGTTGAGGAAGCCTTACTGTCAATTCAGGCTGAGGCCTAGTCAGGAGAATCAAGCTGAGGAAGCCTTACTGTCAATTCAGGCTGAGGCCTAGTCAGGAGAATCAAGTTGAGGAAGCCTTACTGTCAATTCAGGCTGAGGGCTAGTCAGGAGAATCAAGTTGAGGAAGCCTTACTGTCAATTCAGGCTGAGGCCTAGTCAGGAGAATCAAGTTGAGGAAGCCTTACTGTCAATTCAAGCTGAGGCCTAGTTTGTAAAATCAGCTAAAGGAAGCCTTTTTGTAAAGAACTCTGGCACCTTTGAGATTTGGAATGTTGTAATGCTGGCTAATCCATGGTCCAGCCTCCCTCAAACTGCACCAAGACGTAAAGTGGGTCTTGGGGGTTCTGTGTGCCAAGTTTGGTTTTGTTGTCTCATTGTTGGGGGCTGCAAAGTGTTTTGGACTTAAACTCCCACCATGCCTGACTGCCTCAGGCCTTTTCCTTACCCCCCTCTGGCACTTTGTTCGTGTTGGCTGGCCAAAGGGAGTCCTTTATGCAAATGATCCCACAGTGGGAGCCAATCAGAAAGCTGCCACATATCCCTCCGGACACATACATACAAACATTCCGCTTTATTAAGGTATACAGAGATACAGATATATATACAATTGTTAATTTTATTATATTATATATAAATGATATATTTATATTATTACCATTTGTATTATCTCATTTTACCTTATTATATTATGTTTTTATATATAAATAATATATTTTAATTGTATTTTATTATTTACTTATTTACAACTTTTATAGCCTGTCCTTCTCTACCTCTATGGAGGGACTTATTTACGTTATTATTTATGTAGATAGATAGATAGATAGATAGATAGATAGATAGATAGATAGATAGATGATAGATAGATAGATAGATAGATAGATAGATGGCCTTTCAGACGCAGTGGGACTACAAATCCCATCCAACTTGTGTTTTAAGTAGAGATTGCACACAGCATGCTGTAAGATTGGGATGGAAGTCCCACCCACATGCCATTATGTAATTGGATTGCATTTCCCATCTTCTTGTACTTATTTGGAGCAGTTTTTAGGAATGATGGGAGTTGCAATCCCACATAATCAGGAGAATGATGTGGACTGAGTGGATTTCTGCTAATCCAGGTTGGCTTTACCATTAGTCAAAGCATGGATCTGCACTGCTATACAATTCAGCGTGAATCTGCATTATATGGCCAATGTAGAACCATATAATACAGTTTGAACTGCAGTATATGCAATCTACAGTGACCATGTAATGCAGATTCAAACTGGATTATTTAAAGTGTAGATCCAGCCTGATTCTGTTGTTTGTTGGGAGAAAAATCCTTTGGAAGCCCTGAGATATCAGACATATTTATTTGTCCCATTTGTCTACCCACCTCCAAAATCAAAACCCTATTCTGGAACGTTTTGCATTCCTCTTGCTTTGCACAAACCTATGCAAATAGTCATTGATCAATAGTAAACTGAAGCCTGTTGGGATATTGACTTGTGTTGTTTTTTTCCATTACTCAAACAATGATGGATCTGGACCAAACTTGGTACGCCCAAATGTGAACACTGGTGGAATTTGGGGAAAATAGACCTTGATATTGGGGAGTTGTAGTTGCTGGGATTTATAGTTCATCTACAATCAAAGAGCATTATCAACCCCACCAACGATAGAATTGGGCCAAACTTCCCACACAGAACTCCAATGACCAATAGAAAATACTGGAAGGGTTTGCTGGGCGTTGATCTTTAGTATTGAAGTTATAGTTCACCTACGTTCAGAAAACACTCTGGATTCAAACAATGAAGGATCTGGACCAAACTTGGCCCAAATACTCGGTATGCCCAAATGTGGTAGAGTTTGGGAAAAACAGATCTTGATATTTGGGGGTTGTAGTTGCTGGGATTTATAGTTCACCTACAATCAAAGAGAATTATGAACCCCACCAATGACAGAATTGGGCCAAACGTCCCACACAGAACCCCCATGACCAACAGAAAATATTAACCTTGAGTTTTGGAGTTGTAGTTCACCTATATCCAGAGAGCCCTGTGGACTCAAACAATGATGGATCTGGACTAAACTTGGCACAAATACTCAATATGCCGAAATGTAAACACTGGTGGAGTTAGGGGGGAACAGACCTTGACATTTGGGAGTTGTCGTTACTGGGAAGTATAGTTCATATACGATCAAAGAGCATTCTGAACTCCACCAATGATGGAATTGAACCAAACTTGGCACACGGAACTCCCAGAATCAACTAGAAGGGTTTGGTGGGCATAGTGGGTACTATGGTGGGTACTAGAAGGGTTTGGTGGACATTGACCTTGAGTTTTGGAGTTGTAGTTCACCTACATCCAGAGAGCTCTGTGGACTCAAAGAATGATGGGTCTGGACATAACTTGGCACAAATACTCAATATGCCAAAATGTGAACACTGGTGGAGTTAGGGGAAAATAGACCTTGACATTTGGGAGTTGTAGTTGCTGGGATGTATAGTTCACCTACAACTAAAGAGCATTCTGAACCCAACCAACGACAGAATTGAGGCAAAATTACCACACAAAACCCCAATGAACAGAAAATGTCGTGTTTTCTGATGCAGGTAAACAATAAAGAACATGTAGTTTACTCTCCATAATTCAGAACAACATATATATAATCATGTGATCAGTTGCAGCGACTCACATAATGTCCTTTTATGAGAGATTTAAAATTGGTCTTTCTTTGTCCATGTGGATAAACTCCTTCAGCAGCTCATGAAGCGAGAGCACACTCCAAACTCTGCTTTTCTCTGCTTTTCTCCAAACACATGCATAGCTCAAGCCTGAACAAAAATGTAACAGTATCCAAAAGTCCCAGGCTCAGCCTGCTCCCCGGGCTTAGCCCGACCAATCAGCTTTATGCATCTTATTTTACAGTTGACACACATTAACTGATTTCTCACATGCTCCAACATACATGCATCCCAGAATAATGTCAATCATCTCTGGAGAGCATCATGGGTTGCTGTATCTGTTTAGATATCGTCCAATAGCTCGAGAGAAAGCGGCAGGTTTGCTTTCTGCTGCCCTTAAGAGTAGGATCAGGTCTAATGGTTTTAAAGAACGGGAGGGAAAATTTCGATGGAACATTAGAAGAAATGCATTGACCAAAGCCATCAATAAAAGCACTCCTTGCTGCTATGAAGGTCATTGGTTTCTTGCAAAACACTCTCCACTTGGTGATTTTCCAGGTTTTACAATGGAATGAACTCCAACAGGGATAAGAACAGCCTAAAAATATTAACTTGGGATTTTCAGCTTGGATCATGGAAACAGGGGTGGTCTAAGGTTATTTTATATGGTAAGCGAACATTACTTTGGCACCCCCTTTGTCTCCGCCCCCTTTCCCTTTGTCTCCGCCCCCTCTCCCTTTGCCTCCGCCCCTTGCCTGCCCAATTGCTTCACATGACGTGTTTACAGGCTTCTGCGCCTGTGCATGCCCAGAAGCTCCTGCAGGCGCAGAAGCCGAAGCCTGTAAACACGTCACGTCAGCACTCCGTCCGTATTCAGCATGCAGGGGGCGGAGGCAAAGGGAGAGGTTAAGCCTCACATGACGTCACGTGACGTGTTTACAGGCTTCTGCGTCTGCAGGAGCTTCTGCGCATGGTCAGAAGCTCCTATAGACGCAGAAGCCGAAGCCTGTAAACATGTCACGTCAGCACTCCGTCCGTATTCGGCACGCAGGGGGCGGAGACAACGGGAGAGGCTAAGCCTCTCCCTTTGCCTCGGCCCCCTGCGTGCCGAATACGGACGGAGTGCTGACGTGACATGTTTACAGGCTTCAGCTTCAGCACCTGCAGGAGCTTCTGGGCATGCACAGTGGCTCCGGAGCTCAACTTCAGCTCTGGAGCCACTGCGCATGCCCAGAAGCTCCTGCAGGCGCTGAAGCCGAACGCTGTAAACACGTCAGCACTCCGTATTCAGCCCCCTGCGAGCCGAATACGGACAGAGTACTGACATGACGGGTTTACAGGCTTCGGCTTCAGAGCCTGCAGGGGCTTCTGGGCATGCGCAGTGGCTCTGAGCTCGGCTTCAGCTCCGGAGCCACTGTGCATGCGTTAAAATCTCCGCGCATGCCCAGAAGCTCCTGCAGGCCAGGCGCTGAAGCCGATGCAGCAGCAGGGAGGTTTGCTACGGTGGCACGGTCAGCGTGGCAGTGCCCTTCCCAGAAGATGGCGCCCTTCCCAGAAGTTGGCACCCTACGCGTCCGCTTACTTCGCGTATACGTCGGACCGCCCCTGCATGGAAAAAATATGCGTTCCGGTACCCACTGGCCCTTTTGGCATGCTAAGCAATCAATTTTAAACTGTACATTATTGCTACAGTATGGGTGCATCTACACTGTAGAGTGAATGCAATTCGATACTACTTTAACAAACATGGCTCCGTGCAAAGAAAGCCTGGGAGTTGTAGCTTGATGAGGCACCAGCAGTCTCAGGCAGAGAAGTTTCCATTCCTTGCAAAAGTCCAGCTTCCGGGATTCCATAGCGTTTAGACACGGCACTTAACAGGCTACCAACCTGTATTAGTTCTATAGCAGTGTTTCTCAACCTGGGGGCGGGACCCCGAGGGGGGGGGGAGGTCATGACAGGTGTCATGAAAGTGGAACAACAACAAAAAAAACCCCCAGGGCTATTGTTGAAGGTCTTGGATGAGAGAGAAAGAGGAATTGCTGTCCTTATTGCTGTCTTTCTCTACAGTGCAGGTTTCTTCGTTTGCTAGAGAGATTTGTCTCTGCCTCTGAGCAAAGAGAAAGAATAAGGGAATTTGCATTGAATTTACAATATATTATAATATTAGCATAGCACAATATTAATATTATATATTATATTGTATTACATTGTATTATTATATTGTATTAAAACATTTTTAAAATATACTGTATATATATATACACACACACACAATATTATTAGCATAGTACAATAATAATATTATATATTATACTGTATTGTTATTTATTTATTTATTTATTTATTTACAGTATTTATATTCTGCCCTTCTCACCCCGCAGGGGACTCAGGGCGGATTACAATGTACATGGCAAGCATTCAATGCCATAGACACACAACACACATAGACAGACAGTCAGAGGCTATTTAACATTCCAACTTCTGGCCACCAGGGGAGCTGTCACCTCACCATCCATCTGTGACACTGATGAAGTACTTTCCACATACCCCGCATGCTTTTGCTGGAGATTTTGCTCATAAATTTTGTTAAATTAGCCTCCCCACAAATAGGTGGTACCTAAATTTCCTACTTGACAGATGCAACTGTCTTTCAGGTTGCAAAGGTTGACAACGAGCTACACAATTGGCCGGAAGCTCACTTCGACCTGGGCTATCTTCGAATTCATGACCTTTCGGTCAGTAGTGATCTTTAATGCAGCTGATACCCAGCCAGCTCTGCCACAGTCCCGGTGTATATATTATATTATTAGCATAGTACAATATTAATATTATTATACTGTATTATTGTTAGTATTATATTTTATTACATTACAGTATCATACACATACTTACCTATCAATTTGAATCCTTTGGCCTGCTCAGTCTGAATGTGGTTGAACCTCCTAAGTCGAAATAAACTGCAACTCTTCATTCTTTATCTTAGTTTCTCTCTCTCTCTCTCGGTATTGTTATCAGTGCGTTTGCTTTTTGACAGTCTCCTCTTTTTAGCTCAAATATTACGCATCATTGGAACCTGGAGCCTGTAGCGGAGCAATTAATATAATTGTTTCGTTTTGCCTCTTGCTCCCATGGCAAGATCGGTTCATCAAGGCTTTCCATCCAAAGCCGCACCTCACATTTTCGCTTCTTTGCTCCCCTTGAGAAGTCCTTGGAGAAATCCGGCCATCCAAAAGGCAAGGCCTGTGCTCAGAAAGGGGATTCCCAGGCTACCTGAGCCAGAACCATCATCCTTTTCAGCTGCTCGAAAGACACAAACATCACCACGTTCCAGGACCCCAGCCTCAGGAATGAAGGGATGAAACTGAAGGAGAAGAAGACAAAACAAAGGAGGAATCCCATTAAGCCACAGAGTTCAGCACCTGGACAGCGCCCAAAGGGCCTGGAGTGGATTCATTGCCATACTGACATGGAAGCCACCAGCTAACAACAACACTTTATTTATATTCCGCCCTTCTCCCCAAGGAGACTCAGCTTGGATTACAGCATATAAACAGTTACAGCAGTGTTTCTCAACCTGGGGGTCGGGACCCCCAGCGGGGTCGCGAGAGGGTTTCAGAGGGGTCGCCAAAGACCATCAGAAAACATGTATTTCTGATGGTCTTAGGAAGCCATTTGGCAGAGAAGGTTGAAGATCTCTCCGCTTTTCCTTCTCTTTCTTTTTTGGAAACAGACTGCAAATTCTCCCACCTAAAGCTCTCCTCTGCTGTGATTGGCAGGCCTCCCAGCCAAGGGGAGGGCTGTGTCTGAGACTCCAAGCGGGAAGGGGAGAGCAGGCGTGCTTGGTGCATGGCAGCATGATGCGCATCTGTGGGTGAGGGAGAGTGTGTGAGGTGGGATGGAGGCTCATGCCATCTAGTTCCTTCAAGGCATGAGGGTTCTGTGTAGGAAGTTTGACCCAATTCTATCATTGGTAGGGTGCAAGGGGCTCTTACATTGTAGATGAACTATAAATCCCAACAACTCCCAAATGTCAATATTTATTTTCCCCAAACTCCACCAGTGTTCACATTTGGGTATATTGAGGATTCGTGTCAAGTGTGGTCCAGATCCATCATTGTTGAGTCTATAGTGCTCTCTGGATGTAGGTGAACTACAACTCTCAAACTCAAGGTCAATGCCCACCAAACCCTTCCAGTATTTGCTGTTGGTCATGGGAGTTTTGTGTTCCAAGTTTGGTTCAATTCCATTGTTAGTGAGTTCAGAATGCTCTTTGATTGTAGGTGAACTATAAATCCCAGCAACTACAACTTCCAAATGACAAAATCACACCCCCAATACAGTTATGAAGTAGCAATGAAAATAATGTTATGGTTAGGGGTCACCACAACATGAGGAACTGTATTAAAGGGTCGCAGCATTAGGAAGGTTGAGAAACACTGAGTTACAGCCAAACATACAATGTCTTGTTACAATGAAATACAATGAGACACAAATACACAGGCAAAGGCTTCTCCTTTCATTTCTGGCTCTGGAGGTGGTGCTCATCTCTGGCTCTAAGGGAGGTGCTCTTCTCTATTTCCAAGCCAAGGAGACTGTGTTGTTCTTCATGACCTCTCTCCATGAACCAGTCTGATCTCTTAGATCAGGGGTGGGCAATTATTTTTTCCAAGGGGCCACACGAGAGCCAAAAAATATTATGGAGGGCCGCACCTAAAGGTGGAACTACATTCTAATCTACTTTATTTATTTATTTATTTACTTACTATATTTACTATATATTACACATCATTAATATTAACATATTAATATATCAAAATATGCATATATTAGTATTAATATCATAATTATTATATTATAGTATATATATATATACATTATAATATATTGCAATATAATATAATATAACATTATATTATATTATTATAAGAAATTTCCAAAGAATTTAAAACAAATAATGGTTAAAAAGTTAAGGGAAATTTTTTTAGATAAAATGGGGGATTGGATAAAAGTAGGAACGAAGAAGGAAATGATTATGGAAGAATTTAGAGAAATAAAATTGACATGGTTCCATTGTATACAATTAGAACAATGGTTTAAAAATTGGCTAAAAAATAATAAGAAAGGAAATAAGGTTAACCAATTTGAACAAATAATACAAAATGGGAGGGATGTAGAAGAGCACGAAAACTTGAAAGGAATAACTAGCAAAATATATAAGATAATAATTGAAATAAAGGAAGGAAAAACAAAAAAATAACACCCTTAAGGAGATCTGGGAAGAAGATTTAGGGATAAAAATAAAGGAAACAGAGTGGCAACAATTGTGGAGACAAAGACATCTTAAAAATTGATCAATAAGGATTAAAGAAAATTATTATAAATTAATATGGAAATGGTACCTTACACCAGTAAGAATGGCAAATATAAATAAAAACTACTCGAAAAACTGTTGGAGAGGATGCCAAGAAACAGGAACATACATACATATGTGGTGGCAATGTAAATATGTAAGCAAATTTTGGGTGAAAGTATTTAAAGAAATAGAAGATATAATGAATATTAAAATAGAAAGAAGTCCTAGTATAGCTTTATTATCATTATATAATAGTATACAATTGGGAAAAAAGGATAAAGATGGTACAAGATAACAAACCTATTAACAAAAGCAAGACTGCTTATAGCAAGGAAGTGGAAAAAGAAATAAATATACAAATAGAGGAATGGTACAAGGAAGTATGGAAACTGGCAATAAATGACAAGTTAACATGTATATATTGTATAATATTGTGTTGATAATGATAAAACAATAAAAATATTTTTTTAAAAATAATAATAAAAGCCACTAAAATAAAATTCAAGAAGACAAGGTGCGAACCAAGATGAAGGCTGACATCCTCAAGAGAGGAAGGATCCCAAGATGGAATGGCCCAATGGACCCAACCCAGAGGATGGCAAAGCGGACCCATCCACCACAGCAGCAGAGCAGAATAGAGCAGCAGACGATCGGAGGCTGCAGGCCTCCGCCTGCTCTCGCCCCCAGCCGTTCCTCAGCTGATCGCCCTGCTATGGAGTGCCTGCCATCCCTGGAGGCGATCCGGGCCTGCAGGGGGAGCAGTCGGCAATCTGAGGCGGCTTATTCAACCTGGCGACTTGGAAGATGATCAGCCTCCGCAGGTTGCTGAGTGCTCCTGCTGCAGGCCCGGATCACCTCCAGGGATGGCAGGCACTACAAAGCCGCCGCTCCTTCGGCCTGTCTGCCAACACAGGCCCCACAGAGCCTGCGATGGGATGGCGGCAGCGGCACCCCTTCCTCTTGGCCCTGCCCCCAATGCCCTTCTCCCCAGGCTGGACAAAATCGGCTGCCGGCCCGCATCCGACCCGCGGACCGTAGGTTGCCCACCCCTGTCTTAGATCCTCCTTTTGCCCTTGCCCTTATCACAAGCTTGTCTTGTGGGCACAAGGGAGAGAGCCTTCTCCTCTGTGGCCCCTCGACTTTGGAACTCATTGCCTGGTGAGATTAGAAAGGCTCCCACCTTAGAAGCTTTAAAGAGGGATCTTAAAACCAGGGTTTTCCGTAGCGCTTTTGGAGAGTAGCCATACTACCATACATAGTTGCACTCCCTCAATGTGTTGTCCCCAGAGTATATTTTCCCCCCTGTACAAAGGTCTATTTCCATGACCCCGCTTCTTTATAAGTTTCTCTCTTACAAACTAGATGCTCCATTCCTATCTCACCCTAAATTTATTTTTTTTAGTATTTTATCTCACATTTGCGGTCCGCTCATTGTTATTTTACTGTGTATGATTTTGTTTTGTATTTTATATTGTTTTTGTGTTCAATTATTGTATGTATTTCATTGTGTTGTTATTGTGTTTTAGTTTTTAGTCTACTGTAATATGTTGTTGGGCTTGGCCTCATGTAAGCCGCCCCGAGTCCCCGTCAGAGAGATGGTGGCGGGGTATTAAATAAAGTTTATTATTATTATTACTATTATTATTGTCCATAGACACATCCTGGTTGTGTTGTCATGAATGACTTTTCAATAACTTTAAAGCATAGGTTCTTTTTATTGCAATTTCCAGTGTGAGAGGGTGCATCCGATTACAGAAAAACATTTAGACAAAAGAATGACATTGGACATACAGACATACAGATTCTATGCAACTACATTGGATCAGGCCCGGATTAACAACTTTTTGCACTTTAGGCCACACTTTGGAATTACGCCCCCTCTACTACTGGCACTGAAAGTTGTTGTTTGGGATCTGGGAAGAGATGGTGGGGCCCAAGCCGCGCCTGCCTTTCCTTCCTTCCTCGCCTGGGGGCTTGGGGGCCATGGTGAGGTGGCCATCTGCCGGGGCTGATTAGGATCCCCATGCCCCAGGGAGGGAGAGTAGTGGGGAGAGGCCTGTGGGGGCTTTCCTTTCTTCCTTCAGGGGGGTGGGGCTCCCTGGAGATAGAGAGATACCCACCTGTCTCCTTCAGGGCTGCTGCTCCTCCTCCTCGGTTGCAACCCGAGGCTCAGGAAGAACCCCCCTCTGTGGACTTCCACCTCCAAGCAGGCCCTCGCCTTCCTATTGGCCGAGTCTGCCCGGAAGGGAGGGAGGCTCCCCGATTGGCCAGTTGCCGCTCTTCAGCTTTGATTGATGGGTGTCACAAGGCGGGAGGTGGGGGCAGGAGGTGAGCTCGGAGGTCTCACTCCTGGCCCCGCCCACTCCCTGCCTCCCAGGGAGGGAAGAAGGGAGGGAAGCAAACAAGGAAGGCGGGCCTGGCGGAGGAGGAGGGAGGGAGTGATGTCACTCCGGAAGGCCCCGCCCCCAGCTGAGTAGCGGGAGGGAGGGAAGCCGCCGCTGCTGCTCCTCGCGCTGCGTGTCCTGCCTTGAGACCAGGCTCGGCCCTCCCTCCAGGGCCTTTGTGCTTCAACTCCCGCCATTCCCAAGGGTTGGCCACGGAGGTTTTTTTTTTAAAAAAAAATTAACTTTTTTTTTTGGTCTGTGAATTGCGTCCCCCTTGGCTTGCGCCCCTAGGCCATGGCCTAGGTTGGCCTTATGGGTAATCCGGGCCTGCATCTGATTCACAATTACATGGCTAACAAACAAATGAAGGGGAATTATATTGTCACTCAGCATTCACAACACATATACAGTACATGCACTCATCCTCATGCGCCCAAATTTTATTATATCCTTTTCTCCCTCTTTGGAGACGCACCTACTTAGGCCACATCTTGCTTTCCTGAAGCCTGCCAACGCACAGTTCCAAAACTTCCATAACTCCATAACTCCTCTTACCCTAAGCACAAAGCCAAGGACCAGATCTCTGTTTTCCATATAGCAGAACCTGACTCCCTGCACAAAATCTAAGACTCAAAAAGTGCATTTCTTCCTCTTCCCTTGAGAAAGAAGCCCCAAAGTGACCGGATTGATCCCTTGCAAATCTGCCACTCTCCGAATACACCGTGTCTCTCTTTCCCATGGAGCAGAGCAGAGCGGGTGAACCAGAGTCCTCAGGTCTGTCACACTTTCAGGATTATTAGATTGAGTCTTTTATAGGAATATTCTGCTGATGTCATCCCAAAGTTGTAAATTAATGATAGACTTAATCCATCCTGGATCCATCTCAGTTTCCTATCAGTTCATATCGGAGTTTGCTTTTCAGTTCTTCTTGGCAACTTTTAATTACAGTCCAGCAAGCAGGTAGTTAGACATTGCAGGCCTCGGACTTTTACTGGCGTTTCCAAAATTATTGACTCCATCCAAACATCCTTCCATTCTTCCATTCATTCCCACACATCATATTAAATACACATTTCTCAACTCTGCATATTAAATTTTTGTGGCAGTATGGCCGGCATGACTGCTTGGAGCATCTTTTGCCTTTTCCCACTGAAGTGTTACCTGTTGATCTACACACATTTGCATGCTATCGAACTGCTAGTTTGACAGGAGCTAGGGCTAACAGCGGGAGCTCACCCAATCCCATGGATTTGAACTGCCAACCTTCAGGTCAGCAGTACAAGGGTTTAACCCAGTGTTTTTCAACCTTTTTTGAGCTGCGGCACATTTTTTACATTTACAAAATCCTGGGGCACACCACCAACCAAAATGACACAAAATGACACTCTAACACAGTAATACATATAGTTAATATGTTTTTACATGTATTTATACACTCAGTGTGAAACCTGGGCCTGTTTCGATGAACACAACATAGATATCCTGGCAGGAATGGCAGAAAGACACACACGAAGGTCTTGCTCAACAGCTGTCAGTCTCTCTCTGTGTTCTTATGCATCAATAAGGAAGGAAGGAGGGAAGGAAGAATGGAACCAAAGAGCAAAGAAAGGGAGGAAAGAAACAGGTAGAGAAGGAAGAAAGAAAAGGGGAAAGAAGAAGGAAAAGAAAAAGAGGGAAGGAAGGAAAGAGGGAGGGAAGGAGGGAAAGAGGGAGAGAAGATTGGCCACAGCAACATGTGGTGGGTACAGCTAATAAATTTATACAGCTTATATATATATATATATATATATATATATATATATATATATATCTCCTGTGTGTATATATATATACTGTATATATATATATACATACTGTGTGTATATATATATATACTATATATATATATATATATATATATTCCAATTTCCCACAGCACACCTGATGATCGCTCATGCACACTAGTGTGCCACGGCACACTGGTTGGGAAACACTGGTTTAACCCATTGCACCACCATATTACAATTGGAATATGAATGTTTCTCATTTGAAGGAACTCTGATGTGACATGGAGCTTGGAAAGGTTAACTTTGGCAGGGGGGTGGGGTGTGTCATAGCCCCCAGATGTGGCCTTGATAGCTAGGGATAGAGTTCAAAAAGGGGGCATTCTGAAGTTCTGAAACACACCACAGCCTGGAGGTTTCTCTCTGTGTCACACAAACACATATCCAAGCTGTCTGCATCTCTGTCTTTCTGTTTATCTATCCATCCATCTTTGAATTACGGCATCCCGAATCCCGCAACCAGTGTGCTAGAGATAGGATTCAGCATAGGATACGAAGTCTTGTTAAAACATGAATGGTGCTTTTAGAAAGGGAGGTTTCATTTTGTACCCGGGAATAGCAACACAGAGCACCATGACAATAGTTTCCCTCTGTTTACATTGCTCCATTGTGGAAGTTGAAGTCCAAAACACCTGGAGGGCCAGCATTTGCCCATGACTGCTTTAGACGCTACATTAGGAAAAGAGTCACAATACCCAAGCCATGTAGTATTGTTTAGTAATTACAACACCAGTATCGCTCACCCTTTGTAAAAAGCTGTGGGTCCCTCTTTCATCACCATGGTCAGCGTACAGTTCAGGGCGTTTTTGTACTGTCCCGGGATGGAGTTCATGTACCGCGTTTTCACCACGTCCACGGGAGATGCCACCACCGTCGCGCAGAAACCGGCTCCGAAGGCAGCAACAAAATGGCACGGAAAATTGTCTGTCGGAGACACGAAAACATCAAATTTAAGAATTTGGGAAAATCAAATCTGGGTGCTATCTTGCCCTAGGAAACCTCTCCATGCAGAGATCTTCTCACCTGTCATCAGATGGTGTTCGAGCAGCGTCTCCTTTATAAGGTCATAGGTTACCATCTCCCCGCAGTTGACAATGGCATTGCGAGTGATGTTTGGCAGTGTTCCTGCAAGGAGCAGAAGCAAAAGGGTCAATTGTGGGATTGCCACCAAGATTAGGGAGGTATCGTCGTCATCCTTCCACCACCAATATCCTCATTGTGTTGGTTGTTGCAGTTTCTATTATTTTATTCGTTTATAACTTTTTCACCATCATGAAGACCCAACAGAACTTAGAGAACATCAACATCAATTTTTAATCGTTGTTGTTGAGTGCCTTCGACTTGTTTATGACATGGACATTCCCATAGTGAGGTTTTCTTTGCAAGGTTTGTTCAGAGAAGGTTGGCCTTTTTCTGAGGCTGAGAGAGTGTGGCTTGCCCAAGACACCCCTCCCCCAATAGGCTTCTATTGGTTATCTCCAGAATCATAGCCCTACACTGTGCCAACTCCCAGAAGACATATATTCTATATATACAAGATTACACACACACAAACAGTTCAAATCACAGGAAAGCGGATTGCACCTGAACATCAAGAACTTCTTAACCAAAAGAACTGTTCAACAGTGGTATGCTTAACAGTCAAACTACAATACTGGCTCCTAAAAACATTCTATCTATCTATCTATCTATCTATCTATCTAAAATACACACACACACACACACACTAGCTTGGGGACCCAGCGGTGCCCGGGTTATTTGAGAAAGGCATTGTGTGCCAAGGTTGGTCTTTGGTACTTCAAGTCTCATCATCCACGGTCCACCCTCCTCCAAACTGCAGTAGAAGATAGAGTGGGTCATGGGGGCTCTGTGTGTCACGTTTGGTCTTGATCATTCATTGGATGAGGGTTGCAGCGGTCCCGGATGGTGAGTGAAGGTACTTCAAGTCCCACCATCTGTGGTCCATCCTCCTTGAAACAGCACCAGGGTGTAGAGTGGGTCAAGGGGGCTCTGTGTGCCTATTTTGTGCCTTTACTTTTCCCTCTGTGTCACCTCTTAGAATGTTGGAATGTAGATGGCCAATCAGAGTCCTTTATACAAATACCATTTCAGTGGCAACCAATTCTCTCTGGGGCCATAGAATGTTTGAGTTCTGAGGCTGGCCAATCAGTGTCCTTTATGCAAATAATCCCACAGCAGTAACCAATCGAAACGCTGGCACATATTCCTCCCTCCGCACCACCGCACCACCCACAAACACTGACTTTTATTATATACATAGAAAGATAGATACATATATATATATATACACACACAGACAGACAGACACACACATGCGATATACACACACACACACACATATACATATATACACAAGATTCAAACTACAGGAAAGGAGATTTCACCTGAACACTAAGAAGAACTTCCTGACTGAAAGAAGAGCTTTTCAACAATGGAACCCTCTGCCTCGGAAGCTTCTTCTTTGGAGGCTTTTAATCAGAGGCTGGATGGCCATCTGTCGAGGTTGTTTGATTGTGCTTTTTGTGAATGGCAGAGGGTTCACTGGATGGTTCATGTGGCCTCTTCCAACTCTACAGTCTATATTTCTACAAGATCGGTTTATAATGCCATACACTTTGGCGTTATTGGATATTATTATTATTATTATTATTATTATTATAAACACAAGATGAGTCCACAACAGACAAGATGGATCACATGTCAGACACTTCCCAAGTGTCTAGGACTTGTATCGGCGAATAATGCGTGCAGACTCCAAGGTAACCTTCTGCAACTGGAAGGTGGTAATTTTGTCAGTGCCGATTGTGTTTAAGTGCAGGCCAAGGTCTTGAGGCACTGCACCCAGTGTGCCGACCACCACTGGGACCACATTTACTGGCTTGTGCAAGAGTCTTTGCAGTTCAATCTTTAAATCCTTGTATTGTGTCAGCTTTTCCAGTTGTATCTCTGCAATCCTGCTGTCACCTGGGATTGCAACAGCAACGATCCATACTTTTTAAAAAATCACGATTGTGAGGTCAGGAGTCTTGTGCTCCAAAACTCTGTCAGTCTGAATTCGGACGTCCCAGAGGAGTTTGACGTGTTCATTCTCTGTAACTTTTTCCGGCTTGTGATCCCACCAGTTCTTTGTCACAGGCAGATGGGATTTGTGGCACAAGTTCCAATGAATCACCTGAGCAACGGTGTTGTGCCTCTGCTTGTAGTCTGTCTGTGCAATCTTCTTGCAGCAGCTGAGGATGTGATCTATTGTTTCATCTGCTTCTTTGCAGAGTCTACACTTGGGATCTGTCGTCGACTTTTCAATTCTGGCTTTGATGACATTTATTCTGGATTGTTCTTATTATTATATTATTATATAATATAATATTATTATATTATATTATAATAAAATATGTTTATTTATACATTGCTTTTTCTCTCCACAAGGAGTCTGATAATATGATATTACACAACACAACCACTAAAAGACAGTTGTGCTCTGCCCCTGAAAGTCTGACAGAATAGGAAAGTTTTCATTTCCTTGCAGAAGGAGAACAAGGAGCTCGATTTCCTAGGGCAGGCCTTGTAAAGCGACCAAGGAGGTCTCCCCCTTCACCTCCCCTGAAAACATGCCAGGGAAGGTGATGGGACTGAAGGAAGATAAGCTTACCCTTCCAGAGGCCTCTGAATCCTTCCTCCCTGGCGATAGTCCGGTAGGCATCCACAGTCCCGTTATACTTCTTGGGTCCACCTGCAAGGCTGATGTGTGCTTGGAAGCGCACTTTCACCACATCTGTGGGCTGAGCACATGTGACTGCCATGGCTCCAGTGGTGCACCCAGCGAGCAACCGGGTGAGGATGCTGGCATCTGCGGTTGGAAGTGAGTAGGAGAGAAAGAAAGACATTTTGATCATTTTAGTCGCCCTCCTCTGGACACATTCCAGCTTAGAGTCAATATATCTCTTCAATTGTGGTGCCCAGAATTGGACACTGCGATTCCAGCTGTGGTCTAACCAAGGCAGACTAGAGCATGGGGAGCATGACTTCCCTGGATCTAGGCACTAGGCTCCTCTTGATGCAGGCCAAAATCCCATTAAATAGGCGACATCATTCCAATTCAGTTCTCATGTTCCCTTCTCTCAACTTTTTCTTCTTCAAACTAAACACCCCCATCTCCCTAAACTCTTCCTCATAGTCCTTTGACCATTTTGGTCACTTTTCTCTGGACACATCCCAGCTTGTCAATCCCAGATGTGACCTGGTGCCTTCAGGTTATTGAGGCCTTAATAGCACGTTACTTTCAAGCATCAGGAAGTTTTTTGGAAGCTCTGAATGCAATTCCAAGGTTATGGGCCCAGGCTGCTTCAGACTTACTGTCAGACCCCTTGGGGGTGTAGAACTGCTTCACGGAGTCGTACAGCCCGATGCGGATGGAGGCGAAGCTCATCTGGCGCTGGAGGCCGGCCACCAAGCCATTGTACAGGCTCCTGGGCCCTTCCATCTTGACCATGGTGGCGATGGTGCCAAAGACGCCCTTGTACTTGACATTCTTGGCCGCTCTAGAGGACTTGGATTCTCCTTGGATCTTCAAAGATAATAGAGATTACACTACGTAACACAGTTTTTGTTATAGTTAATATGTTTTTATATGTATTTATACACACAGTGTGAAACCTGGGACTGTTTCGATGAACACAACATAGATGAACCTATATAGATAAGTAATTTGAGCATTGGAGTTATGGGTGCATCTACACCAGGCATGGGCAAACTTGGGCCCTCCAGGTGCTTTGGACATCAACTCCCACCACTCCTAACAGCCTCAGGCCCCTTCCTTTCCCTCCTGCTTAAGCAGCTGAGGGGGAAAAGGAAAGGGCCTGAGGCTGTTAGGAGCGGTGGCAGTTGGAGTCCAAAACATTTTGAGGGCCCAACTTGGTCCAGACCTGGTCTAAAATTTTCAGAGGGAAGAGATGTAGCACTCTGCCCCCACCTTTGCACCTGGAGCACACACAGGAGACTTTTGAACCTCAGTATGGGAAGCAGGGCTCTCTCCGTGTTGTGACTCTCCTTCACGCGCAGTCCTGCCCTCCTCAGGAAACAAGGGAGAAGGAGAGTTGGCCTCAGTCCAAAGGAATGGGCTCCTTCCGGTCCTCACCCGCTCTCCGTCCCGGGTTCCATTGTCGTCAAGTTGTGAGTGGGGAGGAGGAGACAGGCTGCGTCCCCTTCGGCGGCAGCGGGGCCCTCGCAAGCTAGCTTGGGCGGCCCGTCCAGCTCCACGCTCCACACTTTGCGCAGCTGCTTCTGCCGCCAGTCCGAGGCGCGTGGCTCCCTGGCCAGCACGACTTCTCCGCCGCTTTTGCCGCCGCCTCTGCTCCTCGCCAGCTTCGGGCTCCGAGCAGCAGTGGCGGAGGCGGCGGCAGCAGCTAGGGCTTCGTTCCCCACGAAAGAGGCGGAGAGGCGGTTCGAAGCCATCCCTAGTCCTGGTCCTCCTCCTCCTCCCAGTGCTGCTGCCGCCATTTTCTCTGGCCACGGATCACATCACATCCCACGAATGTGTCCCGAGAGCGCCGACGGCAGACAGCGAGCAGCGCAGGACGAATGGCACTGAATGGAGCAGCAAAGGGAAGACCCAGCAGAGGCAGGGAAGGAGGAGGAGAGAGGAGGGGGGCCGAGGGCCAAGCCAGGGAGCGGGGCCAGGAAAGAGAGGTTTTACCGTGGAACACCAGGTGATAGCTCACGGAACACTAGTGTGCCGTGGAACAGAGGTTGGGAAACACCGACTTAATCCACTCATCATGTCCTCCTGGTTCATTGTTTCCCACTTGGACCACCTCCTTCGCTCTCATTGGCTAAGAGCTCGAAGCAGTGCTGGCTTCCTGACTGGCTCCCAGCTGATGACTCCAACCAATCAGCGTGAAGCTGGCAGAGGGGTGGGGGCAGGAAGTTTGAACTGTGACAGCTCTGTTTTTTTTAATAAGAATGCAATGTTTTACATTGTACGGTATGTCAGCTTTTGGGTAAATGATTGCGGCTTGACATCCACTCCAGCTTGAACGAAATAAACAACTTGGTGGCGTTTCTTCAACTTGGTGAGATCTTTATTTGGGAAATTCAGGGAAAATTGGATTGGCTGCTTCCTATCTCGCCAGGGCTATGCCGGATCCTCTTTGGTGGGTCTGGCTGGTCTCTGCCTTCACGGCAAGACCCCCAAATTCCTGTTCGATATCACAAGTATTATCAAAGGAAAGGTAGGGTGTATCTACACCAGGCAGGGGCAAACATGGAGTTGAAGTCCAAAACCCATGAAGGGCTGAAGTTTGCCCATACCTGATCTACACTATAGAATTAATGTTGTTTAACACCATAGGAAGGTGCAGAGGTCAGCAATGCAGGCCGCCGTCCCAGCGCTGAGAAACTTGACTGTGGCCGATGGAGGGATCTCCGTGGGTTTTAAGCCAACCATCTTGGTCTCCTGAACTGAAGGGACTCAGCCGGAGCTACATTCAATCTGCGGTTGCTGCGTTAAGAAATAGCTTTATCCGGGCAATACGTCTGTGAAGGAGAAAATTTACATTATTAGTATAGTATAGCTCCAGATCTATGGCTTTGTGTGAAATCATGGAAAATTGCAAACCCTATTGAAAAGGAGGACCTCTGGCTCAAGAATACTGCCGTGCCGTTGTGTTGTCAAAGGCTTTCGTGGCTGGAATAACTAGGTTGCTGTCAGTTTTCCGGGTTGTCTGGCCCTGTTCCAGAAGCATTCTCTCCTGACATTTCGCCCACGACTATGGCAGGCATCCTCAAAGGTTGTGAGGTCTGTTGGAAACTAGGTAAGTGGGGTTGACATATCTGTGGAATGATGTCCAGGGTGGGAGAAAGAACTCTTTATCTGTTGGAGGCAAGTGTGAATGTGGCAATTGGCCACCTTAATTAGCATTGAATAGCCTTGCAGCTTTAAAGCCTGGCTGCTTCCTGCCAGGGGAAATACTTTGGTGACTGTATAGGGAAGCTGGTGAAGAAACACAAACTACAAACTATCTACAGACCTACTAAGAAAATCCAACAAATGCTCCATTCAGCAAAGGAGTCTACCGCATACCATGCAGCTGTGGACACGTTTACATAGGAACCACCTACACAGCAGCATTGCCCAAACACAAATCAAGGAACATGAAAAGCACTGCAGGCTATACCAATCAGAGAAGTCAGCCATAGCAGAGCACCAGATGAACCAACCTGGACACAGCATATTATCTGAGAACACGGAAATGGTGAACCACTCTCACAACCACCATGCCAGACAACACAGAGAAACCACTGAAATCCACAATAGGCATGTGGACAATTTCAACAGAAAGGAGGAAACCATGAAAATGATCTAAATCTTTTTTTTTTAAAAAAAAACAACTCTAAAATTAGTACAGTAAATAAAGTACAAGAATCCGAAAAATGGGAATTCCAGACAGGAAACAATCAGGGCCAGCTAACACCTCTCAACAAAGGATTCCCCCAGGCAGGAAGCAAGCCAGGCTTTGAAGCTGAATGGAGAATAAAGTCACTTATTGACCTTGGAAATGATGATTGGTTATATCACCTGAACCCGATCAAAATCTGAGTCAAAGGGCAATACTTACTGGACATTCGATTCCGTAGTGATCTTATCACTTGATGGATGAGGGCCAGAAAATATCTGTTGGAAAGAGTATGTGTGTGTGGGTGTGTGTACGTACCTGTTTTTCCTAGCTGAAAGTTCTATAACTAGAGTTACATTTCGGTCTATTAAAAAGGGGGAGCATTAATTAGAACGACTTGTAACTACTGTATTTCTTTGCTGCCAATACACAATTAATTGTAAGACATTTACTTTCAGTAACATCAATGGATATTTATACATATAGAATCATAGCGTCCTGGAGTTGGAAGAGACCTCGTTGGCCATCCAGTCGAACCCCATTCTGCCAAGAGGCAGGGAAATTGCATTCAAAGCACCCCAACAGATGGTCATCCAGCCTCTGTTTAAAAGCCTCCAAAGAAGGAGCCTCCAACACACACACACACACACACACACACACATATACAGTATGTATAAAAATAAATTAGCTGTGGACCCGGCAGTGCCCGGGTTATTTGAGGAAGGCATTGTGTGTCAAGGTTGGTTCCTATTAGATGTTTATGTGGCTTGCAGTGGTCTCAGGAACTTAGTGAAGGTACTGCAAGTCCCGGGGGCCTAGTCAGGAAAATCAAGTTAAGGAAGCCTAACAATATCCCATGAGCTGAGGCCTAGTCAGGAAAATCAAGTTAAGGAAGCCTTTCTGTCAATTTTGGGGCTGGTTTGTGTTTTATAGGGGCTTTAGTGTTGTTTGGGAAGTGAATGACGTGAAGATACTGCAAATCCCATCATTCGTGGCCCCTCCTGCCCTAAACCACACCAGGTAGTGAAGTGAGCCATTGGTCGCCTGTTTGCCAAGTTTGGTCCTGATCTGTCAGTGCTGTGGGCCTCAGTGCCTGACTGCCTGAGGCCTTTCCCTTTCCCTCTGAGTCACTTTAGAATGTTTGAATGTGGTTGGCCATTTGGAGGCACTTATGCAAATTCCATTTCAGTGGCAACCAATCCCCTCTGTCTGGGGCCATAGAATGTTGGAGTTCTGAGGCTGGCCAATTAGAGCCTGTTATGCAAATAATCCCACAATGGCAGCCAATCAAAACACTGGCACATATTCCTCCCGTCGCTCGCTCGGCCGCACCACCGCAAACACTGACTTTTATTATATGTAATAGAGAGATAGATAAGATGTGTGTGTGTGTGTGTGTGCATTCAAAGCACCCCAACAGATGGTCATCCAGCCTCTGTTTAAAAGCCTCCAAAGGAGCCTCCACCATATATGTGTGTGTGTGTGTGTGTGTGTAAATATCTCTAAAAATGCACCCCATTTTTAGAGATATTTATATGGGGGTAAATACGTGTCAACAGCCTCATCTACATTGCCATACAGTGCAGTTTGAAACTGTCTTATACCATCAGTGTAGAGTCATAAAATGCTATTGAACCACCTTATATGAGTCTACACTGACCATATAGTACGGTTTCAAACTGCGTTACATGGCAGTGTAGATGGGAGTGTTAGAATTGAAGGAATGCAAGAGTTACTTCCAAGTGTTGCTTTTGCTCTAAAGCCGGGCACTTGCACTTTGCATTCAGAGTAATGGGAAAGCGGCAGAAAGCAATGTATGATTGTAGACTGTACAATTCACTCTTTTGGGGTTGTTTTATACGTAAGTCACCATATACATTGATAATCCCTCTTATCCACAGGGTGACATTTCAAGAAGATGTCTGTAATCCTGGAGGGAATCAAACCCTCTATATACTTAAGTACGGTATGTTTGTTTCCTACACAGAAAGCAAACACAATAATAGCTTGAGGGTACCTAACAATAACGTATAATAATTATAACAATATACTGTAATCAGAGTTGTGTGTATAACGTGCAAATAATAACAAAGAATAATTATACACTGTAATAAGAGTTGTGTGAATATAGCGTCCTTATTGTTTAGATCTTTATAATATTATTATTTATAATTATATTATATTATATTATCTCTAAATATAATATAATATAATACGAGGGTTGAATGAAAAGTAATGCCTCCGCCTTCGTTACTTGGGTTTGGATGGGAATATTTTAATCAAATGCAGAAATAATCCTTAGAATGTGCTCTTTAACTACCACTATTCACTTTTCCACATAATCACCAGACAATTGGATACATTTCTGCCAACCATGAACATGTTTTCTGAAGCTGTCATGGAAGAAGTCTGTGCACTTTCATTTCAGGCGCCAGCATCCTGGGTACCCATCGTGCACAGATCTTCTGATATCCAAGCAAAGCCGTTCTCTCAAGGTCTTCATCAGAAGCATAATGATGTCTCCACAGATCTTTTTCCATTATCGGGAACAGATGGAAGTCAGGTGGTGCTCAATCTGGAATGTATAGAAGATGCTGTGTGATGGTGAGATCCAGTCTCTGAAGTTCTGCTGTGGTGTGCTTTCATTTCAGGCGTGAGCATCCTGGGTACCCATCGTGCACAGATCTTCCGACAGCCAAGAAAAGCAATAATGTGACCCACATGTTCTTGTGAAATGCCGATTATGCTTGAAATTTCTTTCTGAGTGATACAAAGAACCTCCTGAATCAATCTGTCAACTTTTTGCTTGTGAAACTCGGTGGTTGCTGTCACAGGACGTCCAACTCTTTGTTTGTCACGCAAGTCAGATGTTCCCAGCTCAACATCTTTAAACTTACTCGCCCAATGACACACAGTACTCACATCAACACAATCCCCATAAACAGCTTGCATTCTCTGCTGAATCCCCTTTGCAGGCCCAGATTAACACTTTTTTGCACCCTAGGCCACACTTTGGAATTACGCCCCCTTTAAGCCAACCTCCTGCCACCTCCAAGGTCCCCATTCCCACCGGCTGGAAAGCTCCACTGCGCTCTGAAGGTCTCCTCAGGAGTCGGGAGGCTTGGGGAGAGCGCAGCGGGAGCAAACTCGCTCCAAAGGCACGCACGAGAGAGAGAGAGAGAATACGAGAGAGAGAGAGCGCACGAGAGAGAGAGAGCGCACAAGAGAGAGCGCACGAGAGAGAGAGAGAGAGAGAGAGAGAGAGAGAGAGAGAGAGACGGAGGGGACGGAGCAGAGACTTTGCCGGGAGAAGGAGCGGGGAGGGTCATGAGAAAGGGGGAAAGAGGGGCGCAGACCAGTTTTGGGTTTTTTTGTCCGTGATCTGCACCCCCCCCCCCGGCTTGTACCCCTAGGCCATGGCCTCGTTGGCCTTATGGGTAATCCGGGCATGCTCCTTTGGGGTGACACCTTCTGCTGTCAAGAATTCAATGACTGCACGTTGCTTAAGTCGCATTGATCGACTGTCTGAGCAGGGTTCCATATTACGCACTTTAACAACACAACCATTCAATGCTAAGGCTTCCCGCCAAAATGGAACTGTAGAGGAGAGTCTACTGAACAAGCCAGTACCTGCCGCATACCAGTACTGCCATCTGTTGAGGAGTTATGAAGGTGGAGGCATTACTTTTCATTCAACCCTCGTATAATTATAATATAATATAATTATAATATATAAGAATGCCAGGGGAATACCTTTATCTTTACTTATAGTTTAGACCAGACAGGTGTTCTGGCCTTCAACTTCCACTATTCCTAACAGCCCATACCTGGTTTAGATGCCTCCTTGACATAAGGCACTTGCTGTAACCAAATTCCTCCTAAGTCTGAATTCAGCCTTTGAACCCACCAGCAGCAAAGAAGATAAACATTCCTTACTTGATCCTGGCTTTTCAAGCTTGTAATCGGAGCAGCTTTGAGAGTATTCCTGCTGGAAAATCCTATCCCAAGTAGTATTTAGAAGATGTTGAGCAATCTATGGCATTGGTTTCCGCATCTACCTGCAGCCTCTCTTGCTTCTCTAAACCACTTTGCATCTTTTTCCTGGATCCTTGCTTATATAAGACTTGGGGGGGAATTTGAGCTGAGTGCGGATGGATGAAAACAGATATCAGTCACAGGTTCAGCGAGTGCGAGAACACACACACATAAACATACCTCACCCCTCTGTCCTGGAAGCTTAAAATAGGGCCAGGCTGGCTACTCACATTTGCAAACATCCTCATCCCATGATGTAGATGTGTACCACTGAGAATTATTAAGTCACTAGCTGAGGACCCGGCGGTGCCCAGGTTAATTGAGAAAGGCATTGTGTGGCAAGATTGGTCTTTATGAGTTGGTTATGTGGCTTGCAGTTGTCTCTGGAAGTTAGTGAGGGTACTGCGAGTCCCATTGTCCATGGTCCATCCTTCTCCAAACTGCACCAGGATGTAGAGTGGGTCATGGGGACTCTGTGTGTCAAGTGTGGTTTTGATCAGTCATTGGATGAGGGTCACAGCGGTCTCTGGAAGTGAGTGAAGGTACTGGAAGTCCTATCATCCACGGTCCCCCCTTCTCCAAACTGCACCAGGATGTAGAGTGGGTCATGTGGGCTCTGTGTGCCAAGTGTGGTCTTGATCAGTCATTGGATGAGGGTCGCAGTGGTCTCTGGAAGTGAGTGAAGGTACTGGAAGTCCTATCATCCACGGTCCCCCCTTCTCCAAACTGCACCAGGATGTAGAGTGGGTCATGGGTGCTCTGTGTGCCAAGTTTGGTCTTGATCAGTCATTGGATGAGGGTCGCAGCGATCTCAGAAAGTGAGCGAAGGAACTTCAAGTCCCATCATCTGTGGTCTGTCCCACTCAAAACTGCACCAGGATGTAGAGTGGGTCATGGGCACTCTGTATGTCAAGTTTGGGCCTGGTCTGTGATTTGCAGGGGCTGCAATGTTCTGTGGGAAATGAATCGGGTGAAGGTACTGCAAATCCCATCATGTGTTAGCCATCCTGCTGTAAACCGCAGCAGGTTTGTAAAGTGGGCCATTGGGCCTCTGTGTGCCAAGTTTGGTCCTGACCCGTCATTGGTGTGGACCACAGTACTCTAAGGAAGTCAATGAAAGGACTGCTAGTCCCATCATCCATGGTCCATCCTCCCTCAAACTGCACCAGGATGTAGGGTGCATCTTAGGGGGTCTGTGTGCCAAGTTTGGTCTTCTTATGTTAGGGGCCTAGTCAGGAAAATCAAGTTGAGGAAGCCTAACAATATCCCATGAGCTGAGGCCTAGTCAGGAAAATCAAGTTAAGGAAGCCTTGCTGTCAATTTTGGGCCTGGTCTGTGATTTATAGGGGCTTCAGTGTTGTTTGGGAAGTGAATCAGGTGAAGGTACTGCAAATCCCGTTATTCGTGGCCCATCCTGCCCTAAACCACACTAGGTTGTGAAGTGGGCCATTGGGCCCCTGTGTGCCAAGTTTGGTCCTGATCCGTCATTGCTGTGGGTCGCAGTGACGGACTGCCTGAGGCCTTTCCTTTTCCTTCTGTGTTACCTTAGAATGTTGGAATATAGATGGCCAATCAGAGTCCTTTATGCAGATAGTCTCTCAGTGGCAGCCAATGCCCTCTGTCTGGTGCCTTAGAGTGTTGGAGTTCTGAGGCTGGCCAATCGGAGTCCTTTATGCAAATAATCCCACAGTGGCAACCAATCAAAACGCTGCCACATATTCCTTCGCACCTCCGCAAACACTGACTTTTTTTATATGCACTAGCTTGGGGACCTGCCGGTGCCCGGGTTTTTTGAGGAAGGCATTGTGTGCCAAGGTTGGTTCCTATTAGATTTTTATGTGGCTTGCAGTGGTCTCAGGAACTTAGTGAAGGTACCGCAAGTCCCATTGGCCATGGGCCATCCCCCTCCAAACAGCACCAGGATGTAGAGTGGGTCATGGGGGCTCTGTGTGTCACATTTGGTCTTGATCATTCTTTGGATGAGGGTTGCAGCGCTCTCGGAAGGTGAGTGAAGGTATTTCAAGTCCCATCATCTGTGGTCCATCCTCCTTGAAACAGCACCAGGGTGGTGAGTGGGTCAAGGGGGCTCTGTGTGCTAATTTTGGTCTGTATTGGTCATTGGGTGAGGATCGCGTTGTGAAGTGAGCCCCTGTGTGCCAAGTTTGGTCCTGATCCGTCACTGCTATGGGCTGCAGTGTCTGACTGTCTGAGGCCTTTCCTTTTCCCTCTGAGTCACCTTAGAATGTTGGAATGTGGATGGCCAATCGCCCTCAGAACTTTATGCAAATAATCCCATAGTGGTAACCTATCGAAATGCTGTCACATATTCCTTGGCACCTTCGCACCTCCCAGAAAATGAACATTCTATGTGTAACGGGGAAAAAACTCTCATTTGGCTAACTCAAGCATTCAGTTGCATTCTGTTTTGCTGGCCAATCAGAGTCCTTTATGCAGATAGTCTCTCAGTGGCAGCCAATTCCCTCTGTCTGGTGCCTTAGAGTGTTGGAGTTCTGAGGCTGGCCAATCAGAGTCCTTTATGCAAATAATCCCACAGTGGCAACCAATCAAAATGCTGGCACATATTTCTCCGCACCTCCCACTCTCCGCACCTCCGCAAACACTGACTTTTATTATATACATAGATAGATACATAGATAGAAAGATAGACTTCTTGTTGTCACAGCTCTGTTGTAAGTTGGTTGTTTGTAACTCGGGACTGATCCAAAAAGAACAATAAACAGTACAATGTATGTATCATCCATATGGGGATGGTTAGTAAATACTAAATAGTCTATATCAAAAGCTACATGCCTTCAGTCCCCCATGCTACTGAGCCTGGCCACAGTTAGAGGGGTGACATCGAAGTCTGCCAAAAAGGGAAGGATATCCCCTGGGACGGAACCAGAAGGGTATGAGGTAAGGGCCTGCTATCCCCAAAGCAAAAGATCCAAAAATATAAAAGATAAACAGTGAAATGCATATATAGGAGCTCTAACAAATGCCACAATACCAAGGGATGAAAATTCCCATTCAAGTCCCACTACCGTCAATGTAGAGCCCCCCAGCCAGTCCAAGGACGTGTCGGGCCGAGGTGAGGCTGGAGCGGCAGCTGGACGCGGCTGCGGAGAACCACGCCGACTCCGCGGGGGCCTCTCCGGGCTGCTGGCGTGCGGCGCGGTCCGATGTCGTGGGACTGCCCGGCTCTGTGTTGATACACTAAGACGGGAAGAAGGCCGCCGCGGCGCTCATTGTGATGACGTCCACCAAGCGCCTGGGAGGGACTGGGAGAAACAGCCGCCAGCTCCAGGAGGTGGAGCCGGATGACGTCACGCAGGGAAAACCCGGCGAAGCGGCGTGTCTCCAGAGAATGAGGACATGATGCGGGGAATCCCCGATGGAGGGAGGTAGCGGGGGTGGGGGTGGATCGAGGCCTGGCAATCCCTGGGTCTCGTCTGGATGTGGAATCCACCCCAACGTGGAAGAGCCCAGTAGAGTGTGTGGGGAAGATAGGCAATGAATAAACTCCAGCAGGTCTGTTCCGTCCCCGATTGGGTGCTGAGGCCCAACGTCGGCAGCCTTGTGGATGCACCACCCTTCCCACGTCCTGCCCAGGAAGCGATGGGTGGCACCCAAAGAGGGATACACAAATGTCCAAACCCACACGGATGTATGGAAAAATATCCAAAATAAGTTTATTGCACACAACAGATAACCGTGTGTTTCAGGCAGTTAAAGGAATACCGCCCAAGCACCAATACATTAGTGCCAGAACAATAACAATGAATGCCCGAGTACTCACCTCGGCCCGACACGTCCTTGGACTGGCTGGGGGGCTCTACATCGACGGTAGTGGGACTTGAATGGGAATTTTCATCCCTTGGTATTGTGGCATTTGTTAGAGCTCCTATATATGCATTTCACTGTTTATCTTTTATATTTTTGGATCTTTTGCTTTGGGGATAGCAGGCCCTTACCTCATACCCTTCTGGTTCCGTCCCAGGGGATATCCTTCCCTTTTTGGCAGACTTCGATGTCACCCCTCTAACTGTGGCCAGGCTCAGTAGCATGGGGGACTGAAGGCATGTAGCTTTTGATATAGACTATTTAGTATTTACTAACCATCCCCATACGGATGATACATACATTGTACTGTTTATTGTTCTTTTTGGATCAGCTCCAGTGTTGTTGACTGTTCTTCACAAGTTCACCCCACTTTTGTTGTTGTAACTCGGGACTGCCTGTGTTCCGCCGTGTGGATGGATCCTAAAGCGCTTCCAAGAGATGCTTGTCCAACTTCTGCTTGAAAGGCCCCCAAAGAAGGAGTGTCCTGCCCTGGAGACTAGGACGCAGAACAATGGCTTCAAACTACAGGAAAGAAAGGAGATTCCACCCGAATACTAGGAAGAATTTCCTAACTGTCAGAGCTGTTCAATAGTGGAACTCTCTGCCCCGGAATGTGGTGGAGGCTTCTTCTAAGCTGGCTTTTAAACAGAGGATGGATGGCCATTTGTTGGGGTTGCTTTGAATGTGATTGTCCTGCTTCTTGGCAGAATGAGGTTGGACTGGATGGCCCACCAGGTCTCTTCCAACTCTAGGGTTCTAGGATCCTATGATGTTCCAAGGAAAGCAAGACCGAGTTTCCTAATTCCCAGAGACCCGGTGTCCCCCATTGACTTTGCACTGAACAGTTCACCAACACAATTTGCTGACTCCAAAGACTCAACCCTTGCCTTACACAACCTGCCTTTCCTCTGAAGCTTAAGATCCAAGAGGTCTGGTCACCGTCGGCCTTAAAAATAGACCTTTGACACATTAAGGGGGCCTGGATTCTACCCAGGGTTCAAGCATGTCACACCTGCTTCGGCTATTTAGAAATAGAAGCAGCTTCCACGAACTGTAAGGAGAGGAGATTAAGGGGAAAGGAGCTGACGGAAGGAAGGCCTCCCTCCCTCTCTGGGTGTAAGCAGCTTTTATGCACAACGCGTCCCCTGTGCCATGAGCTCTGGGGCAGCACATGCCGGGGTGACAATGGTTTGAAAGGTTAAGATAGGCTTAGTGATCACCAGTATCCTTCTGTGTTTAGCTATATGTTGCGACTATGAAGTCAACCGGGTGCATGTATGCTCGATACCCAGATTGCTCAGCTTGAGTGCTGACCGCTGGACCAACGGCGATCTTCAGTTCATGGCCTAGATGGTCAACTCTGTGATTCTATTATTGCGTGTGCAAGCGTGACACACCTTGCGCCAAGAAACATGCAGACACATTGGTTGGATAAGTGGTTGGATAATATTGGCCACAACTCATTTATTGAAAGCAGGAACGAAGGGGTTGGCGGCCATGCTTGGGTCCTGGATCATGGTAGACAGCCCCCACAAATGCCTTGAGGTGATAGCAAGCCAGGGGTGCGAGCGGCCAATGCCTGTCCACGGAAACTCAGCACCCCAGTGGGCCTGGGCGTTATCCCCCTAACTACCTAGGGGTGATAAGCCAACCTGATCCAGGGGCAAGCCACAAGCCACACGCCGGACACGGAGCTGCGACAATAACATAACACAATATAATGCCCTAAACATGGTACAAAAAAGAACAGATACACAAACAGAGCAAAACCAACAATGCAATGAGTAGGGAGGGTGGGCGGCAAAAACAGCCTGCCTCCGAATGAGGCCAGGCAGTCCCAGGCAGCACAAGATACCTGCCCGGGCGGAAATCTGAGCCAGCCGGAACAGGGAAGGGGCAGGGCGAAGCCAGCCCCCTCATTGGCCGGCTGGCATGTATGTGAGGAGACCTTCCCGCCATCTGGGGGGCTTCTGGGAGCAAGAAGCTCCCCCGGGCAACAAGATGGCGGGAGGGCAATGCTGCTCCACAACCCGTCGTGGCTGGTAAGTCAGCCACGCCCATTCTATGAATAAGATTTGCCTGCTTCTTGGCAACATGGGATTGGATTGGATGGAGAACAACTGCATGATACTACAGAAATAACAATCACACTAAATATCAGAATTGATTATATAGAAAAACATAGTATATCAAATAAGCATACAAAACCAAATCATTCCAGACGGAGTCCATATGGCGAGTCTATAATTCAATCGTCGGAAGCGCTTCCAAGAGGCGCCAATGCGCCTATTTATAAAGTTCCAACTAGTTCGGGGAAATCCACACCAAACAATATATAAATGTCACCAAATGATAGTAGGAAACGTTCCCAAGAGGCGCAAATGTGCCTATTTGTAAAGTTCCAACTGGTTCGGGATAATCTGTAGCAAAAGATCGCTGGCGTCACAAAGTAGTAACGATAAGTTCCATACTATTCGGTATATCGGTGTATCGCCTTTCTCTTTGGGGAAACTCATGGCGACTTCTACTCCAATCAATATAAGGCTCCGTCGGAATAAGCAATGCCAGGACGCAGGGGGAAAGACCGATGAGTTTCCCCAAAGAGAAAGGCAAAGCTGTAGTTTACGCCAGTGTTTCCCAACCTTTTTTTGAGCCGCGGCACACTTTTTACATTTACAAAATCCTGGGGCACACCACCAACCAAAATGACACATAGTGACACTCTAACACAGTCATACATATAGTTAATATATTTTTAAATGTATTTATACACTCAATGTGAAACCTGGACCAGTTTTGATGAACACAACATAGATATCCTGGCAGGAATGGCAGAAAGACACAAACTTCCCACACAGAACTGCCATAAACATCGTAAACAGCTCCCTTGAGCAAGGAGTCTTTCCAGAGTGCTTAAAAGAGGCGGTGGTAGCTCCATTACTGAAGAAACCGTCACTAGACCCGGCGGTTCCCTCCAACTGTGCTGTTCATTGTTTTAACTGTGTTATTAATTACTGTACTGCTGTTGTTTTTAATTGTTTTTAACTGCTTATTGCCTGTATTTTACTGTGCCCTTCGGCTCCTGTAAGCCGCCGCGAGCCTCAGGGAGTCGGCGGCATAGAAGCCCGAATAATAAATAAAATAAATAAATAAATAACCAAGAGAAAATACTGTAAGAGTTTATTGACCTTGGGTTTTGGAGTTGTAGTTCACCTATATCCAGAGAGCACTGTGGACTGAAACAATGTTGAATCAGGACCAAACTTGGCATGAATACTCAATATGCCCAAATGTGAACACAGATGGAGTTTGGGGCAAAGTATACCTTGACATTTGGGAGTTACAGTTTTTGGGATTTATAGTTAACACACAATCAAAGAGCATCCTGAACTCTTGCAACAATGGAATTGAACCAAACTTGGCATATTGAACTCTCATTACCAACAGAAAGTACTGAAAGGCTTTGCTTGGGAATTGACCTTGAGTTTGGAAGTTGTAGTTCACCTACACCCAGAGAGCACTGTGGACTCAAACAATGTTATGTTATGTTGTTGTTTGTTTTTCTATCCAGAATCACAATGTTGGAAGGAGGATCGCCACTTTAAGGTCCCTAAAACAGGCATGGGAAAACTTCGGCCCTCTGGGTGCTTTGGGCTTCAACTCCCACCATTCCTAACAGCCTGAGGCCCTTTCCTGATTAAATGGCTGAGGGGGAAAATGGAAAAGGGCCTGAGGCTGCTAGGAATGGTGGGAGTTGGAGTCCAAAACACCTGGAAGGTCCAAGTTTGCCCATGCCAGCTTTCAACAGAGACCTCTTCCTCCCCCTTTGCGCCCTTTCTTCCCCCTCCTGCCAAACACTTACTTTTTCTTCTACACTGCCGCTTCTGCCGCCATTTTGATCCGAGGGGGCAGCGTGAGCATGTTCAGGAGGGGAGAGGGGAGGGAGGAAGACATGACCCGTGCGGGCCAAATCCTGGTCGGGTGATAAAGCCAGCAACGGCAAACGAAGTCTGGACCAGTTATACTGCATCAGCATTTCGTTGGCGTAAAGTACAGCTTCGCCTTTCTCTTTGGGGAAACTCGTCGGTCTTTCCCCTTGCGTCCTGCCATTGCTTATTCCGACGGAGCCTCATATTGATTGGAGTAGAAGTCGCCACGATACACCGATATACCAAATAGTATGGAACTTATCGTTACTACTTTGTGACGCCAGCTATCTTTTACTACGGATTATCCCGAACCAGTTGGAACTTTACAAATAGGCGCATTTGCGCCTCTTGGGAACGTTTCCTACTATCATTTGGTGACATTTATATATTGTTTCGTGCGGATTTTCCCAAACTGGTTGGAACTTTATAAATAGGCGCATTGGCGCCCCTTGGAAGCGTTTCCGATGATTGAATTATAGACTCACCATATGGACTCCATCTGGAATGATTTGGTATTGTATGCTTATCTGATATACTACGTTTTTCAATATAATCAATTTTGATATTTAGTGTGATTGTTATTTTCGTAGTATCCTGCAGTTGTTCTTTGGCTTTGATAGCCCTTCTCTTGTGTAGTGCAGCATTGGATTGGATGGCCCACAAGGTATCTTCCAACTCTATGATTATGATTCTATATAATCAGGCAAAGCTCCATCTTAGCCTTGGTTTCAATTTGGCTGAAGGCTACTCTTATTTCTTTTTTTGAGAGAGTTGCAAGCTGGGTAGATGCAGGGAATGCTTTGGATGGAAAGGACAGAGCAGGGGAGAGCAAAAACACCGCAACAGTGGGTGTATTGTAGAAGAAAGAAAATATCTATCTATATATATAAAAAAGAGAGCTGTCATCCTAAGTAGCCTATAGACAGCAAAACCACACAAGCCAGACACACCAAATCAGCTCACATACACACAAAACCCCACAAGGTATGTTTACCACCCCCAAAAAATAAATAAAAATTAAACATGACCAAAAATACAAAAACCAATTGGACTACAACTCCCATGATCCCCCACGCCACCCCCCTCTGGCAGTTTAGAGTGTCGGAATGTTGGTGGTGCTGGCCAATTAGAGGCATTATGCAAATACTCCCTCAATTAGGATGTAGAGGTTGGGAGCCACCCCCCTCTGGCAGTTTAGAGTGTCGGAATGTTGGTGGTGCTGGCCAATCAGAGGCGTTATGCAAATAATCCCATAGTGGCAACCAACCAGAAAGCTGGCACATATCCACATACATACAAACATTCACTTTGTTGTCCCAGGCCTGGGAATACAGTGGGACAGGACTACATACAACAAAAGGAAGATACAAATCCCAACTCATCCTGAGCAAACTGCTAAAGGTCTCTTAATGTTATCAACAAGAGGCAAAATGGCCGTCTGTCAAGAGTCCTTTGATTGTGCTTTCCCACCATGTGGGTAGAAGGGGTTAGCCACAGACTATGGCACAGCAACGCGTGCATGGGTCAGCTAGTAAGATATAAAATATAATATAATAACTAGTAGTGATCAAAGACCAAATACAGTAGTGTTGAATGAAGAAATGAATATATTTCAAGTATGCAATCTGCACAACCACTCATGGGATTGTGAGAATTATGGTATTCAAAATCATTAATACACGATATAGAACACCATAACAGTTACATTGATATGATAAATCACATGCAGCTGAAATACATAGATTATTGAGAGCAGCCATGTGAGCCATTTATTAATATGTGAAAGGATGTCCTAAGGAAGAGGGGGCAGTCCTTGTTTTCTGCTGCTCTGGAAATTAGGACTCAATGGAGACACGGGTTCAAATGAGTTTGGTTCAATTCCATCGTTGGAGTTGAGAATGCTCTTGGATTGTAGGGGAACTATAAATCCCAGCAACTACAACTCCCAAATGACAAAATCAATACACACACACACCCAACCCCACCAGTATTCAAATTTGGGTGTATTGGGTATTTGTGCCAAATGTGGTCCAGTAAATGAAAATGCATCCTGCATATCAGATATTTACATTATGATTCATAACAGTCCAAAATTACTGTTCTGAAGTAGCAACGAAAACAATGTTATGGTCGGGGGTCACCACAACATGAGGAAATGTATTAAGGGGTTGTGGCATTAGGAAGGTTGAGAAACACTGCTCTAGAGTCTATACTTCTCTTGACTAGAATTGTATTGGCCTTTTTTGGCTGCCGCATCACACTCTTGGCTCATCTTCAGCTTGTGGTCCACTAAAACTCCTAGATCCCCTTCACGTGGACTGTTTTCAAGTCAGGTGTTACTCATAGTGGGATCTATTGTGTACTACGCTTTCCCATATGAGCAGACAATAAGATCTTTGGTATTTACGAGGGTTGAATGAAAAGTAATGCCTCCACTTTCATTACTTGGGTTTGGATGGGAATATTTTAATAAATCAAAGGCAGAAATAATCCTTAGAATGTGCTCTTTAACTACCACTATTCATTTTTCCACATAATCAGAAGAAAATTGGATAAGAGAAATCGTACATTTCTGCCACCAATGAACAAGTTTTCTGAAGCCGTCACGGAAGAAGTCGACGCTCTGTTTCCTCAACCAGCGTCTCACAGTTCTCTCAACGTCTTAATCAGAAGCATAATGATGTCCCCGCAGATCTTTTTTCATTATCAGGAACAGATGGAAGTCAGACGGTGCTAAATCTGAACTGTATGGAGGATGCCGTACGATGGTGAGATCCAGTCTCTGAAGTTCCGCTGTTGTGGCATGAGATGGCATCTGACATTTCAGGCATCAGCACCCTGGGTACCCATTGTGCAGAGATCTTCCAATAGCCAAGCAAAGCAATAATATGACCCACACGTTCTTGTGAAATGCCGATTGTGCTTGAAATTTCTGAGTGATAATGACGATCGTCTTGAATCAATCTGTCAACATTTTGCTTGTGAAACTCGGTGGTTGCTGTCACAGGACCAGGGGCGGATCTTAGTGGAGGCAAAGTAAGCTGCCGCCTCAGGGCGCCATGTGGCCAAGGGCACATCTGGCTGGTGTGCAGGCGGGAGGCTCCGTCCCTGGCTTGTCCTTTTCATCCTCTTGGGAGTGCTCTGTTTTAACCTTCACGCATGCGCCATCGGGTTGGAGCGCTTCTGGTGGAAGGAGTAGCGAAACGCACTCCCAAGAGGCCGAAAAGGACAAGCCAGGGAACATTTTGCAGCCAGAGGCGGGAGGCTCTGCCCCGGCTGCAAAATGTTCCCCCATCCTTTTCATCCTCTTGGGAGTGCATTTCGCTACTCCCTCCACCAGAAGCGCTCGGTCCCAATAGCGCATGCGCGAAACTAGCTTTTTACTAACATGCGTACTCCGGCGCGCATGCCATCATCACCACACTGAAGTCCCAGGGGGCCAAAAAAAGGATTGCTTACTACAATTTTTTACCTTTGTCCGGTCCAACTCTTTGTCACAGTCTACTAAACATCTTTAAACTTACTTGCCCAACGACACACAGTACTCACATCAACACAATCACCATAAACAGCTTGCATTCTCTGATGAATCTCCTTTGGGGTGACACCTTCTGCTGTCAACAATTCAATGACTGCACATTGCTTAAGTCGCATTGACGGACCATCAGCGCAGGGTTCCATACTTCGCACTTTAACAACACAACCGTTCAATGCTAAGGCTTCCTGCCAAGATGAAACTGTAGAGGAGAGTCTACTGAACAAGGCAGCACTTGCCACATATCAGTATTGCTATCTGTTGAAGAGTTACGAAGGTGAAGGCATTACTTTTCATTCAACCCTTGTACATAGAACATTTTTTTCCATCTGCTGAAGCTTGTTTTGCACAAAGGATCTGAGTTGTAGAATGCTTTCTGGCAGGGCTCTTAATGCAGGCCTGCAGCTGAATTGCACGAATGGAGGCGAAAGGTGCGAGGATTTTGAAATTTGGACCATGTTTAAGGTAACAGTGAAGTCACTGCCCTTGAACGCAGGAACAAAACAAGAGGACAATACCACCAGATTACCATGACACACAAATATTTTTTTTGCAAGCCTTGTGGAAATTTCTGTTTGCGATCTCGACTGTTGCTGCTGCTCCTCTTTCTTCCAGTTCAAAAAACACAACAGCAAAGCTTTGGTGGCTTCTGGACTTTGGAAAGGAGCTGGAATACTTGGTGGGCCTTGGGATAAAAATATAGGTACAATATCTGCTTTAGGTTGAATAACCCATGTAACCCAGCATGCCCTACTCCTCCTGACAGCCACCCTTCTGACCCATTCCTCCTGACC
This sequence comes from Anolis apletophallus, assembly GCA_030556195.1. Taxonomy (NCBI): domain Eukaryota; kingdom Metazoa; phylum Chordata; class Lepidosauria; order Squamata; family Anolidae; genus Anolis; species Anolis apletophallus. The sequence continues at coordinate 201,619,077 of JARBWK010000004.1, read as the reverse complement.
TAAAGCACAATTGTGTGTATGTGTGTGTGTGTGTAAATATTATATATATATATATATATATATATATATATATACACACACACACACACATATACATATACATACGCTCTATTCTTTTTGAGTGACATCATAACTCAAAAACCGCTGGACTAATTGCCACTAAATTTGGCCACAAGACACCTATTAACCCAAAAAGTGACTGTCACTCAAAAAAACTGATTTTGTCAGTTATAGTTGCTGGGATATATAGTTCACCTACAATCAAAGAGCATTCTGAATTCCACCAATGACGGAACTGAACCAAACTTGGCACACAAAACTCCCATGACTAACAGAAAACACTTAGAAGGGCTTGGTGGCCATTAACCTTGAGTTTGAGAGCTGTAGTTCACCTACGTCCAGAGAGCACTGCGGACTCAAACAATGAAGGATCTAGACCAAACTTGGCACGAATACTCCACATGCCCAAATATAAACACAGATGGAGTTTGGGGAAAATAGACCTTGACATTTGGGAATTGAAGTTACTGGGATTTATAGTTCACCTACCATCAAAACGCATTCTGAACTCCACCAACAATGGAATTGAACCAAACTTGGCACACAGGAGTCCCATGACTAACAGAAAACACTAGAATGGTTTGGTGGGCACCGACCTTGAGTTTGGGAGTTGTAATTCACCTACATCGAGAGAGCACTGCGGACTCAAACAATGAAGGATCTAGACCAATCTGCTAGAGATCCCTGTGTACAACTAGTGGGCCACTGTGTGACACAGAATGCTGGACTAGATGGGCTGAGGCCCGATTCAGCATGGCTCTTCTTATGTTCTTATGTTCTTAAACTTGGCACAAATACCCCACATGCCCAAATAAAAACACAGATGGAGTTTGGGGGAAATAGACCTTGACATTTGGAAGTTGTAGTTACTGGGATTTATAGTGACCAACAGAAAATACTGGAAAGGTTTGGTGGGCAATATTCTTGAGTTTTGGAGTTGTAGTTCACCTACATCCAGAGAGCATTGTGGACTCAAGCAATGGTGGCTCTGGCACAGATATTCAATATGCCCAAATGTGAACACTGGTGGAGTTTGGGTGAAATAGACCTTGACATTTGGGAGGTTGTAGTTGCTGGGATTTATAGTTCACCTACAATCAAAGAGCATTCTGAACCTCACCAATGGTAGAATTGGGCAAAACTTCCCACAGAACCCCAATGACCAAGAGAAAATGTGGTGCTTTCCAATGGTCTCTGGCGACCCCTCTGACACCCCTCGTGACCCCCCGGGGTCCTGACCCCCAGGTTGAGAAATACTGTTACAAAGACATTGCAAGCAGATGCACTCAAAGTAAATTTAGTTTGACTTTTTTTCTGATTTTCTCTAAAGTGTGTGCTTTAGAGCAGTGTTTCCCAACCAGTGTGCCGTGACACACTAGTGTCCCGTGAGTGATCATCAGGTGTGCCGTGGGCAATTGGCACTCTCCCCCCTCCTAGCAGCCCCCTCACACGTTTCCAAGAAACAAATTGAGCCTCTCCGCTTGGAAATGTTTTTTTTTTTACTATTTTACTGGATTTTTAGATAGTTGCCCTACCCCGGAACTGTTTATAACAGTTTCATGACAACCATAGTTTTCTGGAAGCAAGTTTCACTCAGGGTGAAATTTCCAAAAGGTCTGGAGAACAAGCTCTATGAGGAGCGGCTTGAAGAGCTGGGCATGTTTAGCCTGAAGAAGAGAAGGCTGGGGAAAAACATGATAGCCCTGTATAAATATGTGAGAGACAGTCATATATATATATATATATATATATATATATATATATATATATATAGTTCATCGAAACAGGCCCAGGTTTCAAACTGAGGGTATAAATACATTTTAAAACATATTAACTTTATGTATTACTGTGTTAGAGTGTGCTTTTGTGTCATTTTGGTTGGTGGCGTGCCCCAGGATTTTGTAAATGTAAAAAACGTGCCGCGGCTCAAATAAGGTTGAAAAACACTGCTTTAGAGAAAATTAGCTTTATCTGTCTTGTTGCTAGATCATGGTTAACTTTATATTTCCGACTACAACTCCCATCTTCCTGAAACCAGCCACATCCAAATAGCACAGTGCCTGGGCAAAATTCCTTTGGATTACTATTACTAGAAGGCACCACCAATCCGTTGCAAAGCCCTTAGCAATATTTCCTTTTTGGACTACAACTCCCAGCTCCTTTCCCTAGTCTGTTCTTGTCGCCTTCCTGTTGTGTTGGACTGCAGCTCCCATAACTCCTGCAAATATATGCTGATTTCTATCCACTCAATGACAGACCCCGCTGTTTGTAAAAAAGTACATCCCTGCCCAAGGAAATGCAAATACACGAATTGTTGTCCTGCCAAATTCCAGCCGCAGATGATAAACAATGGATGAGAAGGAAAACAAGGAGCTGCAAAATATATCACGGCTGGCATTCTCCCTGGAATCAGCTTATCTGCCTTTTTCCATCCCCATCGCAGTGTTGCAAGGTTGTTCTTTGGATCGAGATTTTGTAATGGAAAGCCTGGGAAGGGGTTGAACCGAGGGACCCTTCTTGGGTTGCCGGGACGTCCAGTTCAGAAGCAGCATGTCACTTGTTTATGGGACTCCGAGCTCTGCGATAGGATGTGTGCCAAAACCCAGTTGTGGGTCTGATGAAGAAGCAGATTCAAAGACTACCCCCATTGTTGGAGCCGAAGGGCTCGGACAATGCGTTTGCAACTAGGAAGGGCGAGAAAGAGGCCAAGGACGGCAAGAAAAAACATTGCCAAGTGCCACAGCCATTGTTGAGCATCTGCAGGTCTCGATTTCATGCTTCTAGCAGAGAGATACTTACACAAGACCTTGCGGAGGACCCACAATGTCCACACTCAGTGATTTGGAAAATTAAGACGTGTTGAGAGAATGTACCAATTCTTCAGAGCTCTGCCCTTTTCTAGGTCAAGGAGCACAGTATGGCAAAAGAGGAACAAAAGGGAATTATTTAGCTGGACTCAGGTGGGCATCTGTCCAGGGAGAAAGGCTAAGGCTTAACAGCAAGATTCTGGGGATTCAGCCTCACTGGTCCGTAGCTTGGGGGCAGGCCCGGATTACCAGTTTTTTGCGCCCTAGGCCACACTTTGGAATTACGCCCCCGCGTGTTGTGCTCCCTCCTGCCCCTCCCTCCCTCTCTTGGACCCCCCTGTTGCAGCGAGTGGGCTCCAAAACCACCGCCTTAGGGAAGGAGGCTGAGTCCCGCTTGACCCTCCCACTAGACCCCACTGACCCGGATGTTGCTCCTGAAGGCGGGCCCGGCCACTTGGCCTGCTATTTCCCCGCTGGGGGTCGCTGCCACCTTTCCTCCTCCCTCCCGCCTTTCCTCCTCCTGCGCATGCGCTGCGGCCTGCATCTGGGCCACGGGAGGCCACTTGCCTGAGGGGGGCATTCTCGCGAGACGTGTCAACAGCGCTCTCCCTCCCTCCCTTGCTTGCTCCCTCCCTGGCGCCTCAGCTGCACAGCTCGCTCCTCTCCTCCGCCAGCGCCTCCTGGGCCTTCCGCGGAGCATGTTGCGCCCGTTGTCCCTCCCTCCTGGCCTTATGGGTAATCCGGGCCTGCTTGGGGGTCCTCCTGGATTCAATGCTGTCGCTTGATGCTCAGGTATCAGTGGTGGCCGGGAGAGCCTTTGCACAACTCAAACTTGTGCGCCAGCTGCGACCATACCTCGTGAAGTCTGACTTGGCCAGGGTGGTCCACGCCTTGGTTACATCCAGATTTGACTGTCGCAATGCACTCTATGTGGGGCTGCCCTTGAAGACAGCTCGGAAATTACATCTGGTACAATGGGTGGTAGCCAGGCTCCTTACTGGAGCAAACTATAGGGATCATACAACGGCCCTATTCAAACAGGTTCATTGGCTGCTGATAAGTTGCCGAGCCAAATTCAAGGTGCGGGTCATCACCTATAAAGCTCTAAACGGTTCAGGCCTCGCCTATCTTCGCGATCGCATCTCCATCTATGAACCGGCACGAACTCTAAGATCCTCTGTGGAGGCCCTCCTCTCACTCCCACCACCGTCACAAGAGAGATGGGGACGAGAGAGATGGCCTTCTTGGTGGTGGCCACCAGCCTCTGAAACTCCCTTCCAAGGGAAATAAGATAGGCCCCATCCCTCCTCACTTTATGTAAGAGTTTGAAGACTTGGTGCTTTCAACAAATCTTCGAGAGTGACCAGTGCTAGCTCAGTCCAGACACTGTCTGGACATGACCTTGCCCCCTATATATTACCCTGGTCATTCTTCTAACAGGCCCTGGAAATAGCCCATCTCGCTTTTGTCGCTTACCTATTACAGTACTGTACCTAAATGCCGGTCCTATCTTATTTCAATTTGTATCAGTCTTGACCCGGCCTTTTTAATTGTTCCTGACCCGTTCTTTTTCCATGCCCTAAGATAGTGTTTCCCAACCAATGTGCCGGGGCACACTAGTGTGCCGTGAGCAATCATCAGGTGTGCCGTGGGAAATTGGAACCTCCAGGAAAGGGGGGGGGGGGGAAGAGTCTAATGTGTTGAAGTATAAAAACCCTAAGAAACCTACCTCGATAAAGACACAAAATTACAAACACACCCCCCCTCCCAACCTGTTGTCTACTTGGTCTATCCCTCTCCATGCATTGGGAAGGCCCGCCTCCCTCAAGTAGAGACCTCCTCTTGCCTCCTGGGGGTTCTGTGTGGGAAGTTTGGCCCACTTCTATCATTGGTGGGGTTCAGAATGCTCTTTGTGTGTTAACTATAAATCCAAGCAACTACAACTCCCAAATGTCAAGGTCTATTTCCCCTGAACTCCAGCTGTGTTCATATTTGGGCATATTGAGTATTCATGCCAAGGTTGGTCCTGATCCAACATTGTTTCAGTCCACAGTGCTCTCTGGATATAGGTGAACTACAACTCTAAAACTCAAGGTCAATGCCCACCAAACTCTTATAGCATTTTCTCTTGGTTATGGGAGTTCTGTGTGGGAAGTTTGTGTCTTTCTGCCATTGCTGCCAGGAAATCTATGTTGTGATCATTGAAACAGGCCCAGGTTTCACACTGAGTGTATAAATACATTTAAAAACATATTAACTCTATGTATTACTGTGTTAAGAGTGTCATTTTGTGTCATTTTGGTTGGTGGTGTGCCCCAGGATTTTGTAAACGTAAAAAAATGTGCCGCGGCTCATAAAAGGTTGAAAAACACTGCCCTAAGAAACAGACATGAAGAGCAGGCAGGATTTTTCTTTCAATAGTTATGAGTTGTTGAGTAATTCTATGCTCATGTTGCTGTTACTGTTATTTTCTGTTCATGTTGTGACTCTGTATGTTTTGATGTTGTTGCTTGGAAACTGTCCTGAGTCCCCCTGGGGAGATAGAACAGTATATAAAGACTATTATCTCTCTAGTGATGGTGGTTTTCCTTTTTGGGGTCTCCTCCTTTTATTTAATGTCGAATTATTTTGTTCCCACTGCAGGATGATTTTGAACTGGGAAAGCCCCTCTTGTTTCTGCCCTGGGGTGTGGTGGGGGCTCCTTCGTTGGAGGCTTTGAAGCAGAGGCTGGGTGGCCATCTGTCAAGGATGCTTTTTAAAAAAAATCGAACAATAGAAGTTTATTTACAAATGGGAAAAAGGCTATTCCCCAAAAGCAGTAGAAAAGATGCTATGAAATAGCAGTAGTCCATAGCTAAAGAGGTCAATAGTCCAAAATAGCAAGATACATGATATCCAGGAAGTCAGGAACATAAGCTTAAATCCAACCGCATGAAAACAGGAACTTTTCCAAGACAAAACTCTTTCAGGAACAAAGGGAAACACAGGAGACAAGATACATGAACATGAGAGCTGATCCAGGAACGCCATGGCCAGATTACCCTTAAGGCCAACATAGGCCATGGCCTAGGGGTGCATGCCGAGGAGGGCCGCAGATCACGGACCAAAACAAAAAACAAAAAAACTGGTCCACGCCCCTCTTTCCTTTCCCCCTTTCTCATGCCCCTCCTCGCTCCTTCTCCCGGCAAAGTCTCTCGCTCTCTGGGCTGCCCGCGGGTCTCTGGCTGGCCTGACCTCCTGTTTCCATGGCGACTCGCCCGGTTCCCCCGGCGGCAGACTGTTAATTCCTGCAGCCAGAGCCAAGCAGCAGAGTCCGGGAGAGGGCGGTGGGATGGAGGGGAGGAGTAGTAGTAGGAGGCAACTAGGAGGAAAGAAAGTAAAGGAGGAAGAGAGGGAAGAGAAAGGTCGTTGCTTGGGTGGACCTCTCCCAGGTCCCCAGCACGAGACCACACCAACCCAGGCTCGCTCCTGCGCTCTCGGACCAAACCGGGGCAGCCTGCTTGGCCAAAGGGAGCCGTGGGAGGGAGGGAAGTATCAAGGCCAGGGTCTGGCTCTCCTGCCTTCGGGAGCAGCCAAACAAAAGTCGCATAAACCCCAACCTGAATCCCCCTTCACTCTGCGGGAGCGCACGCCAAACGGACATCTCTCTCTCTCCCTTGCTCTCTCTCGCGCCCTTGCTGTCTCTCGCTTGCTTTCTTGCTCTCTCTCTCTCTCTCTCTCTCGCACGCCTTTAGAGCGGGTTTGCACCCGCTGTGCTCTCCCCAAGCCTCCCGAGGAGACCTTCAGAGCACAGCGGAGCTTTCCAGTCAGTGGGAATGGGGACCTTGGAGGTGGCAGGATGGTGCCTACTCGCCTTTCTCTTCTGCTCTGGAGGCACCATGGCAAAAGCCAGCCAAGCGTGGGTCGGAGTGGTGTGTGTGGGGGGTGGGTGGGTGGGTTAGAGGTTGGTTTAAAGGGGGTGTAATTCCAAAGTGTGGCCTGTGGCGCAAAAAGGTGTTAATCTGGGCCTGAGGAACGCTATTCTATGGCAACATTGTCTGCTCTGAATAGGCCAGGAAAACATCACCTAATTTAAGTCAAACCTGACCAAGAAGCCATGAAGTCATCCCTTCGACACCTGGGTTTCAATATCTTCTCATAGAGTCTTTCTGACCTTCTAATTAGGCTTTCCTTTGCTCTCTCAGTGCAGAGGCCTAATCTGATATCACAGGAAAACCCGAGAAAGCAGATATCCTAGGAAATCGGAATCTCAAATATCCTCTATCTCTTCTGCAGATGACAGCCCTTCTCTGATCTACGGGCTGCAATTCTACCTGAGCTTCCGCCTGATCACACACAGATTCGTTGAAGAATCCATCATTCCCCTCATCCTCTCAGGCTGAATCCCCAGAATCTTGCTGCTAATACCCAACAGTAGCCTTCAATCCCTTGTTATGCCCTTTCCCCATGTTTACTGTGCTGTAGAGTCCCCACTTGCTAATGATCACTTGCTGTCAGGGGTGCTTTGAATGTGATTTTCCTGTTCTTGGAAGACTGGGGTTGGACTGGATGGCCCACGAGGTCTCTTCCAACTCCAGGAATCTATGTTTAAAAGTGGGGATATGAGTGTTGGATGAAGAGATCAGGGCCATAGAAACCTATTAGGTCAGTGGCCATCCAGTGTCTGTTTAAAAGCCTCCAAAGGAGGAGCCTCCACCACACTCCCTCCGGGGCAGAGAGTTCCACGGCTAAACAGCTCTCACAGGAAGTTCTTCCTAATGTTCAGATGGAATCTCCTTTCTTGTAGTTTGAAGCCATTTTTCCGCATCCTAGTCTCCAGGGCAGCAGAAAACAAGCTTGTTCCCCCCTCCCAATGACTTCCTCTCACATACTTATACATGGCTATCATGTCTCCTCTCAGTTTTCTCTTCTTCAGGCTAAACATGCCCAGCTCTTTAAGCTGCTCCTCATAGGGCTTGTTCTCCAGACCCTTGATCATTTTAGTCGCTCTCCTCTGGACACATTCCAGCTTGTCAATATCTCCCTTCAATTATGGTGCCCAGAATTGGACACAGTATTTCAGATGTGGTCAAACCCTCGACTTCCCTCGATCTAGACACTATAGTCCTATTGATACAGGCCAAATTCCCACTGGCTTTTTTTGCCGTTGCATCACATTGTTGGCTCATGTATAACTTGTTTATTTATTTTATTTATTTGCCATGCTTCTATACCACCTCTCTCAGCCCGAAGGCGACGTGAGGCGGTGAACAAGCGGCAACAAGTGCCCATATACAAAACATCACAAGATAAAAAGTCATATAAAAACATATAAAATTAACACTTAAAAACTACAAAATACAAATCTCAGCTCCACAATCTTAAAATCAGTTTCCGTTTCGTCATCATAGTAATCCTTGATCTCGATTAAATTTCGTCTGCGAATGCTTGCTCGAAAAGCCAAGTCTTGACTTTCTTACGAAATGTCAGGAGGGAGGGGGCCAATCTGATGTCACTAGGAAGGGAGTTCCAAAGCCAAGGAGCCACCACTGAGAAGGCCCTGCCTCTCGTCCCCGCCAAGCACACCTGCATGGCAGGCGGGACCGAGAGCAGGGCCTCTCCGGATGATCTTAAGCATCTTGATGGTTCATAGGGAGAGATGCGTTCGGACAGGTAAGTTGGACCAGAACCGTTTAGAGCTTTAAAGGCCAAAACCAGCACTTTGAATTGTGCCCAGTAGAAAACTGGTAGCCAGTGGAGCTGGCACAACAGGGGAGTTGTATGCTCCCTGAGTGCTGCTCCTGTTATCAACCTGGCTGCTGTCCGTTGGACCAATTGAAGCTTCCGAGCAGTTTTCAAAGGCAGCCCCACGTAGAGAGCAGTGCAGTAATCTATACGGGATGTAACCAGAGCATGGACTACCGTGGCCAAGTCAGACTTCCCAAGGTACGGGCGCAGCTGGTGCACAAGTTTTAATTGTGCGCATGCTCCCCTGGTCACCAAAACCTGGGGTTCCAGGCTCAGCGATGAATCCAGGATCACACCCAGACTGCAAACCTGCGTCTTCAGGGGGAGTGTAATCCCGTCCAACACAGGCTGTAACCCTATTTGGCCTTTCGACTGTTGTCCACGAGGACTCCAAGATCTGTTTCACATGTACTGCTTTCTAGCCATTCGTCCCCCATGAGACATTATGAGAAATACTCTTGGGATCACAAAAATATACATGCATTTTTATTGTAAAAAAAGTGAATCACAATGGTAAAAAATACTTATAAATATATCAATACGGTTTCATTTGTAAACAACACTTTTCAAGGAGTGATGTGTCTTTAAAAATAGGTCTTAAAATGGAATAATTTATATTCACAAAGCCACATACCTTAAACAAAAAAAAAGATATTCACATTTGAATGTGAGTAGTGATTATAGGGCAGCCCATTTTGTGCAAAAGGCCATGATCATTAATATTTCTGCACAACTTTAATCTAAAGCTTCACATTGACATTTTGCAGGTTGTCCAAACAAACACCAGGCCTGTGTTTAAGGAGAAGATGGTTATCTTGAGGAAGGAAGACATGCAAAGCCTATTCCCGCTCATCATCTCCAGCTTCACTCTGGATTGTGTTACACAACACTGCACGTGTAAGAAGAGCAAGAGCAACAATCCGATTTCCTTCAAGAGAGGCAAGCTTTTCCGTCCAAGCTGACATTTTGGGATTGAAACAAATGATTTGAGAGGTGGGAAGAAGAAAACCAAATTGGTTCCAGTCACACAGCAAACCATGTACCGTAGGTCTCCAGAGATGTTGAACTGCAAATCCCACCAACCATAGTCAGTGGTGAGGAATGCTGGGAGGAATACCCATTGGAAAGTCACACAATTCCCATGCTGGATGTATACAATGATATCTGTGTTTCTGACTTTAAAGATGTTTTTGATACCCATCAGCCAGTAAATACAATGGTGAGGGATTATGGGAATTGTAAGGCTGCAGATTAGAGATGGGATCAAGGGATAGCTGATCTGAAGCAAGAAGAAATGGAGGAGATGGGTGTTTGGAACATGTTGCATTTCAGCTGTATTGGTGCTCATGTCATGATGGAAGCATGGTATACAATGTGTGAACTTCTGCTTTCCACAATGGGAAACTGGCTAAACAATGACTGGAAGGCTCCTCCCAAGTGGGCCAAGGCCTTTAAGGATACTTGGAAATGTGGGGAAACGTGTTATGGATAGAGTAAGGCACAGAATTAGTCTATGAAGTGGAAATAATGCCAGCAACGGGGAGCGAAACCTGACCGGAAGAGAGAGCATCAGCAAAACTCTGACTGATTGACCCAGTTTGTATCTGACTAATCCAGAGTTCCTGTCTAAAAAAGGACAAACAGATCTTGCCAAATGCGAGAAAATAATCCATCTTCCTTACACATAGTGAATGACGGCATCTCTTTGAGATGGCAGAATCACCTTGGCAAATGGAGGGCTCCTATGCGGATGCAAGCATCACTTCTGCTGTGGGGCTGCAAGCACTGGGCTCCCAACCGCAAACTCAAACCAAATAGCCTTTGCATCCAGCCCCAGATGGTGACTCCTGCTGAAGGTTTCAGAGCTTGGTTCTCTCTCTGTGCTATGTCCTTTTGGAGAACTGCATGGAAAATATCCTCGCTATCCTTTTCGTCTCTTCTTCTGGCAGCTCGGCCGGCATCAGGCTCAGCTTCTGGCGGCTCTGACTTCTGGGAGGGATTCCTGCAGCAACAGCAGCAGCAGCAGCATCCCCTCCGCCACAACTGCCACTGGTTCCAGGCTGAAAGAGAATAACGTGACATTGAATTTGATGCAGGACCCAAAGATCTGCACCAATTGATCACCACTGCAGTCGTCCTTTTGGAAAACCTCTTCCTTTGCTTTTAAGAGAGTAGGTATGTTTAGACTGGAGAGGGGACATGATAGCTCTCATCTGAAAGGATGCCCCATTGAGGAGGGGTCAACTTGTTTTCTGCCGCTCCAGAGACTATGACATAATGGAGCAATTGGATTCTAATAGCAAGAAAACAGATTCCACCTAAAGATTATATAATAATAATGATAAAATTTTATTTATATATTGCTCTATCTGCCCAAGAGAACTCTGGGCGGTTTCCAAGTAACAAACGTTCGCATAGTAGCACAGGACAGCACTTTAGTAGTTTTAATGGAAAGTTGGTGAATAGGGCTCAATGCTTTTATGGATGGAACACTGTTTTTAACATAGGTGAATGCATAGGATGTGTGAATATAATTGTATTTTAATGTATTGTAGTGTCAAATGCTTTAGGGTTTTATATTGTGTTTTATACTGCAATTGTGATGTAGGCATCAAATTATGCCTTTTGGAAGCCGCTCTGAGTCCCCCCTCGGGGGTTGAGAAGAGCGGGGTAAAATGCCATAAATAAATAAATAAATAAATAAATAAATAAATAAATAAAATAAACGGCAAAACATACAGAATAAACAACATAAGCGTAGAATTATCAAAACAACCTAGTGTATAATTATCAAAACAACACACACACACGTGTGTCTTGTGTGTTTGTGCGTCTAAATGTAATGTGTACATTGTAATCCGCCCTGAGCAGTACCTTCACCTGATTCACTTCCCAAACAACACTGTTGCCCCCATAAATCAGACCAGGCCCAAAATTGACAGCAAGGCTTCCTTAACTTGATTTTCCTGATTAGGCCTCACTTAATGGGATACTATTTAAGGCCTGAATTGACAGTAAGGCTTCATTAACTTGATTTTCCCGACTAGGCCTCAGCTCATGGGACATTGTGTATGGCCTGAATTAACAGTAACCAACCTTGGCACACAGAGCCCCTATGACCCACGCTACATTCTACTGCAGTTTGGAGGAGGGTGGACCATGGATGATGGGACTTGATGTACCTCCATAGATTATGGGATTTGTAGTACTTTCAAACCCTTCATTCCCTACAGACCACTGCGGCCCAGAACCAAGACCGATAAAGACCAAACTTGGCACACAATGCCTCCATCCGACTGCAGTTTAGAGGAGGGCGGACCATGGATGATGGGATTTCAAGATTTCAATGCCCCCATGACCCACACGCCATCCACTGCAGTTTAGAGGACCATGGATGATAGGATTTCAAGTACCTCCACTCACTTCCCGAGCCCGCTGCGACCCTCATCCAGTGATTGGGGAAGACCACACTTTGCACACAAAAGCCCCCATGACCCACTTTACATCCTGGTGCAGTTTGGACGAGGGCAGACCATGGATGATGGGACTTGAAGTACCTTCACTCACTTTCCAAGACTGCTGCAAACCTAATCCAATGACTTATCAAGACCAAACTTGGCACACAGAGCCCTTATGACCAACTCTACATCCTGGTGCAGTTCTGTGTGGGATGGACCATGGATGATGGGACTTGAAGTACCTTCACTCACTTCCCGAGACCACTACAAGCCAAATAAACAACTGATAAGGACCAAACTTGGCACACAATGTCTTTCTCAAATAACCCGGGCAGCGCCGGGTCCCCAAGCTTTTATTTATATATATATATATATATATATATATATATATATATATATATATATATAAAAATCCTGCCTGTTCTTCTTGCATACTGTTAGGGCCAAGATTAAATGGGCCTAGGAAATTAAAAAGGTCAGGGCTGGGCTGGGCTAGTGCAAACCAAAATATGGGGGACCGGGAAATGGGTAAAGTGCCACCAGCAATAGCAATTATGGGCCTGTAGCTGCTCATTTCCAGGGCCTATTAAAGGACCGTCCGGGATAATAGGTTGGAGGTATCATGAATGACTTTTCAATAACTTTAAAGCATAGGTTCTTTTTATTGCAATTTCCAGTGTGAGAAGATAGATCAGATTACAGAAAATCATTTAGACAAAGAATGACACTAGACATACAGACATACAGATTCTATGCAACTGTATTGGATTTAGAATTACATGGCTAACAAACAAACAAGGGGGAATTACATTTTCACTCAACGTTCATCCTCATGCACCCAAATATTTTTATATCCTTTTCTCCCTCCTTGGAGAAGCACCTGTTAGGCCAGACACTGCTTTCCTGCAGCCTTTCCAATGCATAGTTCCAAAACTTCTCTAACACCATAACTTCAAAAAGCCAAGATGCATCCATCCTTTCCCTAAACACAATGCCAAGGACCAGATCTCTGTTTTCCATACAGCAGAACCTGACTCCCTGCACAAAATCTAAGACTCCAAAAGCGCACTTCTTCCTCTTCCCTTGAGAGAGAAGCCCCAAAGGGACCAGACTGCTCCCTTGAAAATCTGCTAATCCATACGTACACTATTTCTCTCCTTCCCATGGAGCAGAGCATAGCGGGTGGAACACACTCCTCAGGTCGGTCATACTTTGAGCATTAATAGATTGAGACTTCTATAGGAATATTCTGTTGATGTAGGCCCAAAGTTGTAATTTAATGATAGACGTCTTCCATCCTGGATCCATCTCAGTTTCCTGGCCAGATGTTGACTCTTCTTGATTGGTGTTGACAAACACAAGGCTTGTGTTGACTTCCTTGTTAACATAAAGATTGTTGCAAACATTTCCTTAACTTGAATGAACCATTGTCACAGTTCTTATCAGAGTTTACTTTTCAATTCTCATTAGCAGGTTTTAATCACAGTCCAGCAAGCAGGTAGTTAGTCATTGCAGGCCTTAATATTTTACTTAAATTAAATTATTGAAATTGGAACTTAATCCAGACAAGACAGAGGTCCTCCTGGTCAGTCGAAAGGCCGAACAGGGCATAGGGTTACAGCCTGTGTTGGATGGGGATACACTCCCCCTGAAGACGCAGGTTCGCAGCTTGGGAGTGATCCTGGACTCATCGCTGAGCCTGAACCCCAGGTCTTGGCGGTGGCCAGGGGAGCTTTTGCACAGTTAAGACTCGTGCGCCAGCTGCGCCCGTATCTTGGGAAGTCTGATCTAGCTACGGTCGTCCACGCTCTGGTCACATCCCGAATAGATTACTGCAACGCACTCTACGTGGGGCTACCTTTGAAGACAGCTCGGAAATTACATCTAGTCCAATGGGCGGCAGCCAGATTACTAACTGGAGCTACATACAGGGAGCATACCACCCCCCTGTTGTGTCAGCTCCACTGGCTGCCTGTCCAATTCAGAGCTCAATTCAAAGTGCTGGTTTTGACCTTTAAAGCTCTACACGGCTCTGGCCCAGCTTACTTGTCCGAACGCATAAGCTTCTACGTCCCACCTCCTAATTTAAGATCATCTGGGGAGACCCTGCTCTCGCCGACTTCTCAAATGCGGTTGGTGGGGACGAGAGATAGGGCCTTCTCGGTGGTGCCTCCCCGTCTGTGGAACGCACTTCCAAGCGACATACGATCCACCCCATCCCTCCTGGTATTCAGGAAAAAAGTGAAATCTTGGCTATGGGACCAGGCGTTTGCACATCAGCACAATACAGCACTTTGGATTGATTGTAATGACAAGTTGATGGATATGGCTCAATGCTCCTATTATGGACAGAACACTGTTTTTAACTTAAGTGAATGTATATGATGTATTAATGTTAATTGTATTTTAATGCTCAATGTTTTTGGTTTTATATTGTATTTATACTGTGTTTTGGCATCGAATTGTTGCCTTTTGTTAGGCCGCTCTGAGTCCCCCTTCGGGGGTTGAGAAGAGCGGGGTAGAAATGTTGGAAATAAAATAAATAAATAAATACTGGTGCTTCCGAAAGTATTAACTCATCCATACATCATTCAATTCTTCCATTCATTCCCATACATATTAAATTCACATTTATGAAATCTACACATTGAATTTCTTATTACAGAGGTTTCTAACAATGTCCAGGGCTAGGATAATACTAGTCATTCTCAAAGGCTTGGTGAAACCACCAGGTTTTCAAGCTCTTACGAAAAGAGGGGAGGGATGGGGACTGTCTTATTTCCATCGGAAGGGTGTTCCAGAGGCAGGGGGCCATCACTGAGAAGGCCCTCTCTCTTCTCCCCACAAACTGTGCTTGTGACGGTGGTGGGAGCGAAAGAAGGGCCTCCGCAGAGGACCTTAGGGTTCGCACTGGCCCATAGAAAAAGATGCAATCACAAAGAAGAACGTTGTCTTGGTACAAACTGTTTGAGAGTGAGTCTCCGTCTCTGAAGGTTTTTTTTAAAACAGAGGTTGGATGGCCATCTGTCAGAAAGGTTTGGATTGGGTGTTTCTGAATAGCGGAATGGTGTTGGACTGAATGGCCCTTGGGGTCTCTTCCAATTCTATGATTCTAGTATATGATTCATATTCCAAATATGGCAACTTGCCCTATGCTGAAAATAATGGGTTGGAAAGCCAACATGATAGCTGTGTAACTCTTGTCAGTCTTCTGTTTAGTTAGCAGAGTGAACCTGGATTCACTCTGCTCTTAGGTTTCCTAAGGGACAAGTCAAGAGGCATCTTGTTCCCCCTCCATGCCGTCATCCAGGGCAAGAGCTGAAGGGGCAGCTGAAAAAACTCAGCAACCAGCTAAAGCCGGCTCCTATCCTTCTCCTGCTGTTGACCTCTGTACAGCTTTTAGTCAGCAAACGGTGAGACCAGCACTCCTTTGCCCCCGGCATCTTTCACCTTTTCACTTCCAGGCCCAGCCTGTGTCCTCTTTCAACACCAGGTGCCTTAAGCCCAAGCAGGACAGACAGGATCCAGCCTGTTCTTCAGCCTCCGTCCGCTTTCTGGGTCCTTTGAAGACTGGTCGCCTGGCTGACCGCCAGCGAGGGCAGCTGCCTCTGGTTCTGAGGCCGCCCTGGGCAGCCGAGGAGAGCGGCTCGCCCATCGACAAGCTGCCCCTCTGCTACACAAATGTCTTAACTGTGAAAGAAAGGACAACTGCCGGCAGCCTCTTGCAGTGGAAACAAACCACTTCAAGGCATACTGGGCTGCTAATGGAGTGTGGCGACCTCCCAGCTGGGGAAAGGCGATTTCTAGAGGAGAACAGATACCCTGAAAGCAGAAATCTACTCCATAAACAAACAACTTCATCTACTTGAGATCAAGTAGATGAAGTGTCAAGTTCAAGGCTGAATCAGTCCCACCAGGTCACTTTATGTGGCCCTTCTGATACTGGTCTGCAGTTCCTGTTATTAATACTTGGTTAATATATAGTGGTTCAGGGCTCCCTGATGGTGCAGTGGTTTAAACAGCTGAGATGCTAAACTCGCTGACCAAAAGATTGGTGGTTCGAATCTGGGGAGAGGGGTGAGCTACCACTGTTAGCCCCAGCTTCCGCCAACCTAGCAGTTGCAAATGTGAGTCGATCAATAGGTACCACACCTGCAGGAAGGCAACGGCTCTCCATGCAGTCATGGAGGTGCCTACAGACAACACTTAGAAATGGAGATGAGCACCACCGCCCAGAGTTGGATATGACTAGACTTAATGTCAGGGGAAACCTCTACCTTTACCTAGACCAGTAGTTCGATCAAACCCTAGGGGTTCGATGAGTCGGTATGAGGGGTTTGGTGAAGCCTCTGCCGTGGAGGTAAAGACACACTTGTGTAAAGTCGTGATGACATGCCCCGCTTGGCCATCACTTGCTGCAGATATTTTATCACTAAAGAAGGGTTCAGTGAATGTGCATATGAAACTGGTGGGTTCGGTACCCCAAAAAAGGTTAAGAATCACTGACCTAGACATTGGTTCTTTTTCCCACCCTGGATATTCCATCTATATATATAAAAATGGTCTTGTCGTTGTGAGTACCTTAAAAACAAAAAACTACGGGGCCAAATGATCCCAAATTTGGCAACACAATGTCTCACAATGCAAGGTGTCACGAACAATAATAAAAACCAAAAACGAACTAAAAAGAACTTACAAATCTTACTCTCTCCCTCATCCTTCCCTCCCTCCCTTCTCTCTTCCCCCATTTCAGGAAGGAAGGAAAGAAAGAAAGAGGTACCAAAGGAAGGAAGAAGAGAAAGTAGAAAAAAAAGGGAAGGAAAGGCAGGAAAGAGGTAAGGAAGGAAGGAAAGAGAAAAGGAAATAAAAAGTGAATGAAGGAAGGAAACAGGGAGGGAAGAAAGGAGACAAAGGAAGAAGTAGAGAAAGGGGGAGGGAAGGAGGGAAAGAGAGGAGGAAGGATGAAACCAAAGAGTGAAAGAAGGAATAAAAGAAAAAGGTAGAGAAGGAAGAAAGGAGGGGAAGAAAAAAGAGGAAGGAATAGGCAGTTACCTCTTTCATAATAGTCCAGATATCTACCTCTACTTCGAAAATTCTTACTATAGGCCACAGCAACGCATGGCAGGGCACAGCTAGTAGGCATATATACTCCACTTGCTTTACCATCAACAGATCCTCTTAAGATGCCAGACAGACAGACCTTGCCAATATGAGAATCAGGTGAAATGTCAGGAGGAAATGCTACTACAACACAGCCATACAGCCCAGAAATGACACAAATCCCCAGCTCCTAGAGCAGGGGTCGGGAACCTTTTTGACTCAGAGAGCCATAAAAGCAAAATATTTAGAAATTTATTTCAGTGAGAGCCATATAATATATATAATATATTTTAAGACTGAAGTCAACAAAATGTGAGTCTATACGTACATACTATGAGAAAAGGATTCCCCCGGCAGGATGACGGGGCACTTCAGACCTGGCTCTGCAAAAGGCATGCTCAGGACTCTGGGAAGGAAGAGAAGACGGAAGGAAAGGAGAAGGAAAGAAAGAGGAAATAAAGGAGGGAGGGGGAGAGGAAGAAAGAAAAGAAGAACAAACTATGGAAAAGGAAGAAAAGACAAGCAGGAGAGAGACAAGGAGGGGAAAAGAAAGAAGGAAATGGGAAGGGAGGAAAGGAAAGGGTGGGGAAAAGAAAGGGAGTGAGGAAAAAAGTAAAATAATGAAGGGAAAAGAAGAAAATAAAGAAGGGGAGAGAGAGGGAAGTGAAAAGAAAGGAAGGAGAAGGAAAGGAAGACTTGGGGGGAGAAGAATAGAAGAGAAAGGAAGGAAGAGGGAGGGAGAATGGAGGAAAGAAGGAAGGGGATAAGGAAGGGGATGTGGATAAGGCAGAGCCAAAATACACAGATTTACTTAAAAAAGAAGGCACAAACTATATGTTGAAAGATCAAGATGAATTGGGTCAGTGGAACCTAAATTGGTTTCAAATCGGCCAACTAAATAGAAGATTTAAAGAGGATAAGCAAATAGGATGGGAAGGGCCTAATCTAACTGGCGAAAAGATCTGGCTCCACTCACAAAAAAAACCCCGTGAGCTTACTGTATACATTTCTGCTAGAAATTGAAAATGAGGAGAAAAAAACGATTGACGAGTACATACAAAGATGGACAAAGAATTTGGGCTATAACAGTGACTCTGCTGAATGGGAAAAGATTTGGAAGGTAAATCAGAAATATACATATGCCAATAGCCTAAAAGAAAATACATATAAAATGTTTTATAGGTGGTATCTTACCCTAAACCAATTGGCAAAGATTTATAAAAACAAAAACGATGTTTGCTGGAAATGTAAGCAAGAAAGGGGAACTTTCTACCACCAGTGGTGGACTTGTAAAGTCACAAAAAAAATACTGGGATATGGTTCATAAAACTACTTTAGAAATCTTGCAATTTAATTTCCCGAAACAACCAGAACTATATCTTTTAAATATTACAGGCTGCATGAAGGACAAAGAAGCCGAAAAATTACTTCTATTTCTTATAATTTCAGCAAGGATTACATTTGCTAGATACTGGAAACTTCCTCAAGTTCCAGAGGAAGACGAATGGCTAATTAAGGCTACCGAACTTGCAGAAATGGACAAACTCACATGCCTCCTCCGGACCGGGTCACCTAGAAGTTATAACCTCACATGGTCCCCGTTTGTAAAATTTATGAAAGAGAAGAAGAATTTAAGTTTAAAAGGTTTCTATATTTGACATGGGCTCATAAATAGCTCCCAATATGACGTCTGGATTATGATAATGCAAATTTGGTTGAAGATGTGAAGTCAACATCCTTTTATTCTTTCTGTATTGCAACTCTTGCTTCTCTTATGTCTGTTTCTTCTCTATCCCCCCCCTTTCCCTCCCCCCAATCCCTTTTAATTCTACTTACGCTAAGTGATGTGAAATACAGCTCCCGAAATTCTAGGGATCAGGATAAGGCTACTCCTGTTATACTCTATTTCATGGTTCCACCTTAGTGTAAGATTTTAACTTTTGTGACTGTACATACTCTTTGCTTTATTTCAATAAAGATTTTTTTTAAAAAAAAATTTTAAGAAGGAAGGGGAGTGAGGGAGGGAAAAGGAAGAAGGGTAAAGGGGGATGAAGAAGAGGCGGCGATGGCGGCGCAGAAGTGGCAGTCGTGGCGCATTTGCGTCAATCCTCACCACTGCATGCTGGGAAACTGAGGCCTGGGCTGCTCTGGAGAGCCAGATGCAATCATGAAAAAAGCCACATCTGGCTCCCGAGCCATAGGTTCCCTCCCCCTGTCCTAGAGGAACCCTGTATATTGTATCTGCAAAGCAAATCTAGGCTGCCCAAACTCAGAAAATTTCCCAGCACCAGGCAGTGGATTCTTTCAGCAGCATTGGCTTATGCCTGACCTGTTTTCAAGCTGCAAATTCCTTCTCTTGTTGCCCCTCCATAGTTTCCAGAGCACCACTTGGAATCCCTCCAAGCCTGGCTTCTCCAGGTTCATTTTAGGACGGGGGTGGAAAGGACAGTTCAGCACCTGCCCTGCCTGGCCCATCCTTTATAGAGGATTCAGTCTGATAGGAAAGGACGCACAGATTCAACACTGGCGGCTTCCAAAGAGTTTGGGGTCACATAAACGTATCATCACATAGTTGGAAGAGACTACAAGAGAGCCATCCCATCCAGCCTCCTTCGACTAGGCAGGAAGACACAATCAAAGCATGCCTAACAGATGTACAGAGAAGCATGCCTCCAGAGAAGGAGGCTCCACTGGACTCTTAGGCAGCAGCATATTCCACTTTGAACTGCTTCTACCCTTTGGAAGTTTGTCCTAATCTTCAGGTGGAATCTCTTTTCCTGCAGTTTGAATCCATTGTGTCTCCAGAGCAGCACAAAACAAGCCTGTTCCATCCCCAATGGGACATCCTTCCAGATATTTCAACATGGCTCCCATGCCCCCTTCTCTCTGTCTTCTTTTCTCCAAGCTAAACATACTCAGCTCCCTAAGTAGCTCCTCAAAGGGTTTGGCTGCCACAACTTTGACTGTTTTGGTCATTGTATTGTCGAAGGCTTTCATGGCCGGAATCACTGGGTTGTTGTAGTTTTTTTCGGGCTGTCTGGCCAAGTTCTAGAAGCATTCTCTCCTGACGCTTCGCCTGCACCTATGGCAGGCATCCTCAGAGATTGTGAGGTCTGTTGGAAACTAGGAAAATTGGGTTTATATATCTGTGGAAAATCCAGGGTGCGAGAAAGAACTCTTGTGTGTTGAAGGTAGGTGTGAATGTTGCAATTGGCCACCTTGATTAGCATTAGATGGCCTGACAGTTTTTAGGTGTGGCTTGTTAATGCCTGGGAGAATCCTTTGTTGAGAGGTGATTAGCTGTTCCTGATTGTTTCTTGTCTAGAGTTCCCCCGTGTTTGAGTTCTGTTCTTTATTCACTGTTATAATTTTGGAGGTTTTTTAAAATACTAGTAGAGAGATTTTATTCGTTTTCATGGTTTCTTCCTTTCCGTTGAAATTGTCCACATGCTTGGAGAACACGGTGAAATGAGGCATGCCCCCACCTTAGAAAGTTTTATACCAAATAAATAAATAAATAAATAAATAAATAAATATATCCTGATTGCATCAAGTATCTTGCAACTGTCTCTAGGTAAAGGACTAGGAAAAGAGGGTCGATCACACAGGGGCCGAGAGTCTCTTGGCTTGGCAAGGAATCTTCTACATAAAACACCTCTTGCCAAGTAGTCTTCATAATGCCTCAAAGATATGGATCTAGTGCCAAAGTTTGTGTTCATGAACGTGTATGTGCCTTCAAGTTACCTGTCCCAAAATTGTGAACTGCATATATTTCATAGGTTTTTCTTAAGGAATACTCAGTGGCAGTTTCTCATTATCTTTTTCTGAAATAGGAGCCACAGCACTTGGTAAATATCAGAGCAGGCATGTAGCCGGGGGCTTTGGGGGGTTTCAGCCCTCCCCCAATTCTGAACTGAACTTTATTATTTATGAGTCGCCCTCCACAAGTGTGCTCCGGGCGACTTACACAGCTAGCAATGCAGTACTAGAGTATTAAAACATTAAAATATTAAAATGGCTAAAAATATCGGACTCGGAAGGTTCCGGGTCGCTGGTTGTCGTATTATGCATAGGCTTTCCTAAATAGCCATGTCTTAAGTGCTGCCAAGAATTGGGGCAGGTCAGGACTGGCTCTTTGGTCTGGCGGTAGAGAGTTCCACAGGATGGGGGCCGCAAAAGAGCAAGATCTCTGTCTCGTGGACTCCAGATGAGCCTCTCTCGGACCCAGGATACAAAGGAGGTTCTCGTTTGCTGGCCGTGGTGCTCTTGGGTGGGTGGGTAGGGTCAAGCGGTCTTTTAAGTATGAGGGACCCTGGCCCCGCAGGGCCTTGAATGTCAGGGTCAGAGTCTTATAAAGGACTCTGTGTTCGACCGGCAGCCAGTGCAGACGCTGCAAGGATGGTGTGATGTGACATCTCATTGGTATTTTTGTGAGGAGCCTGGCGGCAGCATTCTACACAGTCTGGATCTTACGGGTTAATGACCGAGGAAGGCCCACATATAAGGCGTTGCAGTAATCCAGCCTTGATGTAACCGTGGCGTGGATTACTGTAGCTAACGCCTCCTTTGGTAGGTAGTCCGCGAGAGGGCCTCACTGGTACATTATTTAAACTGTTATGTTTATTCATATCACTATCTGATCATCATGCTCAATATATCCCATATGCACGGGGTATTGGGATAATGATACAAAAGGTTTGCTAGGGTAGACCCACTCTCACACAGACTCAGCTCCCCCCAAATCAAATTCAGCCCCTCCCGAATCAAAATCCTGGCTACGGCCCTGTATCAGAGGTCTCCCATCCAAGTCCTAACCAGATCTGACCATGCTTAGCTTCCAAGAACAGACAGCCCCTGGTCCTTTCAGAGTATAACCTGTCAGTTGTTTTCGAATCTCTGTTCAGGGCACCGTGTTGAAAAATCCTTCACTCATTCCTGTGCACGGAGTCTCGGTGATTAGTATAGTTCTCTATGAATTGGAAAACCAGGGTTCTGATTCTGCTGCAGGTAAAAAAGTAACCATTAGATATCTGCTAATGGAATCCAATGTTGCCTACTTCCTAAAGATTGATCTTGTCACCAGCTGCGCCACAGTCTCGGTGCTACAGCTCTATCATATACTAATGGAATTGGACACTACCATGAATGAGGAAAGTCAAGCCAATTGAACACAGCATATTCTCTGGAAGATCTCAAAGGTCCTTCTTTTGGGGACGTAATGGGGGGGGGGGGCATGTGTCATCGATCCCTTTGCAAATCTAGACTTGTTGATTATGGAAAATCCCACAGGATCATTTCACATCTGGCTCTGCCCACGCAAGATGGTCCCTCTTTTGCAAATGTTCCTTATCAGTTTCCATCCTCAAAAGGTCAAAGGGTGAGGATATGAACACACAAGTGCCTTGGCTTTTCTTAGGAGCGACAGCCAGCCAGTCATTTGCCCAGTGAAACCCACACCAGGTTCCTGCATTTAAGGGACTGGAGTAAACAACATTCTGAGACAGACTATAAAAAACATTAAGAAAACACTTGACGCCTTGAGAAAAGTTCTCCTCAGAGGAACCAACATTCACTTTCAAAGAAATCAGTCAAAATGTATAAATTAACATCTAAAATTTGCCTTGACTTATTTTCTATTATTGATTCCTTCCATTTGCAGCAGTGCTGTTGTCAGCCCCATTCAGAGAGCTGCTTCAGATCCTACAAACAAGCCAAGACTTTAGCTCAGACATGGGCAAACTTTGGTCCCCCTTCAGGAGTTTTGGACTTCAACTCCCACAATTTCTAACAGTCGGTAGGCTGTTAGGAATTGTGGGAGTTGAAGTCCAAAACACATGGAGGAGGGCCAAAGTTTGCACATACCTTCTATTTATTTTATTTATTTACAGTATTTATATTCCGCCCTTCTCACCCCGCAGGGGACTCAGGGCGGATTACAATGTCCATATACATGGTAAACATTCAATGCCATAGACACACAACATGTATAGACAGACACTCAGAGTCTATTTAACATTCCAGCTTCTGGCCACCATGGGAGATGTAGCTTCCTCATTCTTTGTATACTTCCTGGAGATTTTTATGGCCTCATAAATCAGTTAAATTAGCCTCCCCACAAAGTGGTACCTAAATTTCCTACCTGACAACTGTCTTTCTGGCTGCAAAGGTCAACAACAAGCTACACAATTTTGGTCGGGAGCTCACTCTGACCCAGGCTGGCTTCAGACTCATGACCTTTCGGTCAGTAGTGATCTTAATGCAGCTGACTCCCAGCCAGCTGCGCCGCAGTCTCGATGCTACAGCTCTATCATATACTAACTACCATGAATTAGGAAAGTCAAGCCAATTGAACACAGCATATTCTCTGGCAGATCTCAAAGGTCCTTCTTTTGGGGACATCATGGGAGGGGGCATGTGTCATCGATCCCTTTGCAAATCTGTGGACTGTGGACCTGTTTCCCAGGAAATGGGCCATCCAGTCCAATCCCCTGGCAAGAAGCAGGAATATTGCACTGAAAGCACCTCCGACAGATGGCCATCTGGCCTCTGCTTAAAAGCCTCCAAAGGAGCCTCCACCACACTCCAGGGCAGAGAGTTCCACTGATGAACAGCTCTCACAGTTGGGAAGTTCTCCCTCATGTTCAGGTGGAATCTCCTTTCCTGTAGTTTGGAGCCATTGTTCGTAGTCTCCAGGGCAGCAGGAAAAAAAGCTTGCTCCCTCCTCCCTAGGATTTCCCCTCACATCTTGACACATGGCCCTCATCATGTCTCCTGTCAGCCTTCTCTTCTGCAGGCAAAACATGCTCAGCTCTTTCAGACACTCCTCATAGGGCTTGTTCTCCAGACTCTTGATCATTTGAGTCATCCTTCTCTGGACACATTCCAGCTTCTCAACATCTCCCTTCAATTGTGGTAGCCAGAATTGGACACAGTGTGATTCCAGGTGTGGTCAGGCCCGGATTAACAAATTTTTGCGCCCTAGGCCACGCTTTGGAATTACGCCCCCCCGCACCCCCCCCCATCACTTAGACCCACACTAAAAATAAAACCTTATATTCTCCTCCCTCCTCCGGCATTTTGGACTTCAACACCCACGATGCTGATGCTGCTGCGGGCCCTGGGGAGCGGGGGAAGGCTTGCCGTGGGCAGCAGAAATGGAGTTCAGGGCAGGGCTTTCTTTCCGCTTTGCAAACCTGGCCCTGGATCTCTCTCTCTCTCCACTGAGGAGGCAGCAAAAGGCGGGAAAGGAGGCCACTCACCCAGGACGCTGCCCTTTCGGCGGAGGCAAGAGAAGAGACGGGGCTGCTGGTGCGCGCCTGGCCTCCGAGTCGCCACTCTTTGTCCTGTTGTGCCAAAATCCGAGGAGGAGGAAGCCGTGGGAACCGCGGGCAGCGAGGCTGGGGATATGCAGGCGCTCCTCTCCGCGCTTTGCCTTTCCTTCCTTGCCCGCTGCAAAGGCTGTTGGCGGAGGATGCTGGCGGGGCGGCCAAAGCGGGCGCCATTTCCTCCAGCGCGCTTTGGCCGCCCCGCAAGCATCCTCCGCCAACAGCCTTTGCAGCGGGCAAGGAAGGAAAGGCAAAGCGCGGAGAGGAGCCCCTGCAGATCCCCAGGCTCGCCGCCCGCGGCTCCCGCACCGTCCTCCTCGGATTTCGGCGCAACAGGATGAAGAGTGGCGGCTCGGAGGCCAGGCGTGCTCCAGCAGCCCCGTCTCTTTTCCTGCCTCAGCCGAAAGGGCAGCGTCCTGGGTGAGTGGCCTCCATTCCCGCCTTTTGCTGCCTCCTCAGTGGAGAGAGATCTCTCTCTCTCCTGCCCCAGGCCGCCACCGAGTCCTCTCCCTGCCCAAGTGGAGGAGGCCTCCCTCTGGGGCAGGCGCAGGCAGTCGGGCGCACTCTCCTCCGCCGGTGCCTGTCTGGGAGGGAGACCTCGCTGGAGGTTTCCTCCCAGAAGCACGCTCTCCCAGTTTCCTTCCAGAAGCACACTCTCCTGATGTTTCGCCCTCAGGGACAGGCTGAGACAACTTTTGGGGAGGGGGGTCCGTGATCTGCGCCCCCTTCGGCTCGCGCCCCTAGGCCATGGCCTAGGGTGGCCTTATGAGTAATCCGGGCCTGGGTGTGGTCCGACCAAGGCAGAATAGAGCATGGGTAGCATGACTTCTCTGGATCTAGGCACTAGACCCCTATTGATGAAGGCCAAAATCCCATTGGCTTTTTAAGTTGCCGCATGACATTGTTGGCTCATCTTCACCTTTCTCCCCATGAGGACTCCAAGATCTTTTCCACAAGTCCTGCTGTTGAGACAGGCATCGCCCCCCCCCCCAAATCTGTATCTTTGTACTTCATTTCTTCTGCCTAAGTGGAGTCTCTTACAATTGCCTCTGTTGAGCTTCATTTTGTTAGTTTTGGCCAATCATCTCTCTAATCCAGTGTTTCTCAACCTGGGGGTCGGGACCCCTGGGGGGGTCATGAGGACCTGTCAGAGGGGTCGCCAAAGACTATCTGAAAACACAGTATTTTCTGTTGGCCATGGGGTTTCCATGAGGGAAGTTTGGCCCAATTCTATCCTTGGCAGGATTCAGAATGCTCTTTGATTGTAGGTGAACTATAAATCCCAGCAACTACAACTCCCAAATGTCAAGGTCTATTTCCCCCAAACTCCACCAGTGTTCACATTTGGGGATATTGAGTATCAGTGCCAAGTTTGGTACAGATCCATCATTGTTTGAGTCCACAGTGCTCTCTGGATGTAGGTGAACTACAATTCTAAACTCAAGGTCAATGACCACCAAACTCTTCCAGTATTTTCTGTTGGTCATGGGAGTCCTGTGTGACAAACTTGGTTCAGTTCCATCGTTGGTGGAGTTCAGAATGCTCTTTGATTGTAGGTGAACTATAAATCCCAGCAACTACAACTCCCAAACGACATCACACCCAAACCCAACCAGTATTCAAATGTGGGCGTATTGGGTATTTGTGCCAAATTTGTTCCATTGAATGAAAATACATCCTGCATATCAGATATTTACATTACGATTCATAACAGTAGCAAAATTACTGTTATGAAGTAGCAAGAAAAATAATGTTATGGTTGGTGGTCACCACAACATGAGGAACTGTATTAAGGGGTCGCGGCATTAGCAAGATTGAGAACCACTGCTCTAATCTGTTTTGTGTTCTGCTCCTGTCTTCTGGAGTATTCGCTCTCCCTCCCAATTTGGTATCATCTGCAAACTTGATGGTCATGCCTTGTAACCCTCTTCTAAGAAGCTCATTCATTGATCTTCCTAAAAATTCAAGGACCATAGGGGAAAAAAATCTCTGGAGGCATCTAATCCACCATCCCATTTTTCCACAGAAAGAAGTCAAATGCCTCAAGGAAGCCCCTCAAAACAAGACAAGATGGCACCACCAAACACTGTCCATAAAGTAGAAGTAAGTACTTACTTTCACAGCAGGAGAAGTAGAAATGCTGAGTAGTCGCATGGAGGCTTCCAAATGCTGAGGTGGGAGGAAGAAGTTGGGGATGACAATGGGGTCCGATCTGAAGGACAGGTTTAAGGAGGAAACTTCTTGCTAATTAATGTACAGTGATATATAGTACGGCTTGAATATCCACTGAACCCGAAGACATGATTTCATTTATCAACATATCCCCTGTAGGCATTTTAAGGTCCTCCAGCATGACTCTGTGGTATGTTTGGGTCAGAGGTCCTTCATTCCAATAGGATTCGTATTATTAATGGTACTACACATCCACAAGAAGTCTGGGAATATTCCCCCCACTTATATTCTGATCATGTTGAACCTAAGCTAGTTCAACTGGAAAAGAAAGGAAAGTGTGGCTGCTATACTGGGTTCTGTGGGTACTAAAGGTTCTCTTTTATCCTTTCTGAAGCATAGCTGTTTTGCGTTAAAACAGTGGATGTAGCTCTGAATGAGACATGCCGCATTATCACAGGATGTCTACACCCATCACTACTGGAGAAATTATACGATTTGGCTGGTATTGCACCACCTGATATCCGTCCAGAAGTATCCGCCAATAATGAAAAGACCAAGGCAGTGACATCTCCGCCCCATCGTCTGTTCGGATATCAGCCACCAAGCTGACATCTATAGCTTTCTAAGATCTACAGAGACACTGGCAGGAACACCTCAGCAAGCAAGAGTCCAAAAGTGGCAGGCAAAAACCCGAACATCAATCCATGGCTGATACCGGATGACAAACTCCCTCCTGGGCATACAGAAAACTGGGCCACTTGAAAGGCGTTAAACAGATGCAGAGCCAAGAAATGGGCCTACAATGTGGAGTCCACAATATGTGAGTGTAGAGAAGAGCAAACCACAGACCATTTAATACAATGCAACCTGAGCCCTGCCACAGACACAATGGAGGACCTTCTTTCACTCACTCCAGAGGCACTCCAAGTAGCCAGCTACTGGCCAAAGGACCTTCTCGGTTGTGGCCCCCTGCCTGTGGAACTTGCTGCCCGCTGAGGTAAGATCGGCTCCGTCCCAACTGTCATTTAGGAAGAAACTGAAGTCATAGTTTTGGGACCAGGCTTTTGGAAAACAGACATAGATAGCACTTTGGACATGGAATTGGATATGGAATTGACTGGAATGGTGATACGGCTATTAATACTGTTTTAATGAATGTTTTACTTATTGTTTTAATGGTTATTATATTGCTTTGTTATATGTAGTGGATTGAATTGCTGTAAAATGTAAGCTGTCCTGAGTCCCCCTTCGGGGGTTGATAAGGAACAGGATAGAAATACCAGAAACAAATAAATAATAAATTGAACATAATGCCAAGTTTTTAACTTTTAAATACATTATAACTGTACGCTCAATTTGCTTCTGACACGAAAAATAAATATATAAATAACTAAACCCAACAGTCTGGTTAAATCTCTGCTTGAGTTACTGTCATGACCTTGCTTTCATTTTTACTGGCGTCACCCAACAGAACTGGATGTGAATTCAGTTACTTCCAAGGCAGAAGCAGCATCATTTACTCCCCTGAAAAGAAGAATATTTGTATGAAACCCTCCTAATCTAGAGAGCATGGAGCCCAGAATACAGAGCTCAATTCTCTTAAGCCTGGCGAATGCACCGGGACTGTGGCACAGCTGGCTGGGTGTCAGCTGCATTAAAGATCACTACTGACCAAAATGTCATGAGTTCAAAGCCAGCCCGGGTCGGAGTGAGCTTCCGGCCAATTGTGTAGCTTGTTGTTGACCTTTGCAACCCGAAAGACAGTTGATTTGTCAAGTAGGAAATTTATGTACCACCTATGTGTGGGGAGGCTAATTTAACAAAAATTACGAGGCCATAAAAAATCTTCAGCAAAAGCAATTGGGGGGGAATGCGGAAAGTACTTCATCAGTGTCACAGATGGATGGTGAAGCAGCAGCTCCCCTGGTGGCCAGAAGCTGGAATGTTAAATAGCCTCTGACTGTCTATATGTGTTGTGTGTCTATGGCATTGAATGTTTGCCATGTATGTGTACATTGTAATTCGCCCTGAGTCCCCTGCGAGGTGTAAATAAATAAATAAAAAAAACTTCTTCCATGGATTTTGAGTCTTGGCCGAACTCCCAAGAGCTTTTAACAATGTGGGTCCCTCTCCACTATGGCTATGCTGCTGTTATGTGTTATCAACCTCTGACTTTCAATTTGTCTGTCAAAGGGAAAGGAGGAATCAATGTGGCAGCAATGGTCTAGATCAGTGTTTCCCAACCAGTGTGCCGTGGCACACTAGTGTGCCGTGAGCAATCATCAGGTGTGCCGTGGGAAATTGGAACCTCCAATATCCTTTCTTCCCCCTCCTGCCGAACACTTTTTCTTCTCCACTCAGGCTCCCTTCTTCCCAGCCTTGCTCTGCTCACTTTGCCTCGCTTTGCTCACACTACTGCGCAGACTCGCCCCACATCTTCCTCCCTCTGCCCTCCCCTCCTGAACACGCTCGCACTGCCCCCTCGGATCAAAATGGTGGCAGAAGCGGCTAAAAAGTAAGTGTTCGGCAGGAGGGGAAAGAAAGGGCGCGAAGGGGAAGGGGGAGGAAGAGGTCTCTGTCGAAAGCTGGCATGGGCAAACTTGGACCTTCCAGGTGTTTTGGACTCCAACTCCCACCATTCCTAGCAGCCTCAGGCCTTTTCCTTTCACCCCTCAGCCACTTAAGCAGGAAAGGGACTCAGGCTGTTAGGAATGGTGGGAATTGAAGTCCAAAGCACCCAGAGGGCCGAAGTTTTCCCATGCCTTTTTTAGGGACCGTAAAGTGGTGAGCCTCCTTCCAACATGGTGTGGCCCTCTGCCCTCAGCCATCGGTGAAAAGCCTGGGGGTCCGGCTGGACGCCCAGCTGTCCATGGAGGAGCAGATCGGCTGCACCTGCAGGACAGCATTTTACCACCTACGGATGGCTAAGCGCTTGGCTCCCTACCTCTCCCAACACGACCTAGCCACAGTGATCCAAGCCACGGTCATCTCTAGGCTCGACTACTGTAATGCGCTTTACATTGGCCTTCCCCTGTCGATGATCCGGAAGCTTAAGCTAGTGCAGCATGCCGCAGCGCGTCTCCTTATGGGAGCTTCAAGATCCGACCGCGCGACTCCACTCTTGCGCGAGCTGCACTGGCTCCCGATTGAATTCCGGGTCCTCTTCAAGGTGTTAGTTCTAACTTTTAAGGCCATTTATGGTTTGGGGCCAGTGTACTTGAGGGAGCGACTTACCCCTTATGTGCCTGCGAGATCACTGCGCTCTGAGGAGCTCAACCTCTTAGAGGTGCCGTCCCTCGGAACCTGCAGATTGGCCTCCACACGGCGGAGGGCATTCTCTGTAGCTGCTCCAAGTCTTTGGAACGGCCTCCCGGAGGAGATCCGGGCCATCCGTGTTCTTTGCCCTTCCGTAAGGCGGTGAAGACCTGGCTCTTCAGGAAGGCGTTCGGCCCTTAGCTCAATCCCATTGTGCGCCAGATCGCCTATGGTTCCCAGATGTTCATCATGCCCCTCTAGCCTTCGTTGAGGGCCATTGCCTCATCGTGTTTTAACTGTTTTAATGTTTTAATGTTTAATGTGTTTTAACTGCCTAACTTGTTTCATCATATTCATTGTGTCTATGCTTCCTTGTAAACCGCTCTGAGCTCCGGAGTGAGCGGTATACTAAATCGAAGTTAATAAATAAATAATAAATAAACATTGTGATTCTGGATAGAAAAAACAACAACATAACATAACATTGTTTGAGTCCACAGTGCTCTCTGGGTGTAGCTGAACTACAACCTCCAAACTCAAGGTCAATTCCCAAGCAAACCCTTTCAGTACTTTCTGTTGGTAATGAGAGTTCAATATGCCAAGTTTGGTTCAATTCCATTGTTGCAAGAGTTCAGGATGCTCTTTGATTGTAGGTGAACTATGAATCCCAGCAACTACAACTCCCAAATGTTAAGGTCTATTTTCCCCAAACTCCATCTGTGTTCACATTTGGGCATATTGAGTATTCATGCCAAGTTTGGTCCTGATCCAACATTGTTTGAGTCCACAGTGCTCTCTGGATATAGATGAACTACAACTCCAAAACTCAAGGTCAATGCCCACCAAACTCTTATAGTATTTTCTCTTGGTTATGGGAGTTCTGTGTGGGAAGTTTGATTCCATTCCATCATTGGTGGAGTTCAGAATGCTCTTTGATTGCGGGTGAACTATAACTCCCAGTAACTACAACTCCCAAATGATATTTTGTGTCATTTTGGTTGGTGGTGTGCCCCAGGATTTTGTAAATGTAAAAAATGTGGCGCGGCTCAAAAAAGGTTGAAAACACTGGTCTAGATCTTGCTGTCAGCTTACTGTGACAGTGGCTTTGTGAAAGCTTTGGTGGTTCAATAGCAAGAAAGCTCACTGTTGCTTCAACTACCTTGACCCAGTTATAACCTCTGTCCAACTGGCTACATGGAAGATGTATGACCTACGTGTTATTAGACTGACTGTCCTCTTCCAAGTCTGTGATTCTGATTATATCTTCAACTGGGGACACGCAGTTCTGCTTCAGCAAAGGATTAAAATGTAACTTGAATATGGTGGGAATCATGTTAGGCAGTGCCTCCTCCTCAAGAGCATAAGGGCAATAATTCATAAAAATTGGTAATTGGAATGGGATAATTGTTGTTTCCACCTACAACAAGACATGTACTGAGAGTTGTTTTCGACTGATTGCACAGATAGCATATCGGATTTTTTTTTTTAAACACACATCAAGGTTAGTCAAGGGACTTAAAAGAAAAAGTTTCACCAGGAGTTTGAAGGGGCGGTACTGCCTGGCCATGGGAAGCGCTCTTCTAACATTGGACTGAAATGAGAACCAGCCATACATTTAGTTATTTTTTCTGTATAGCTTTTGTGGTTGTAACTGTCTCGAGACTTGTCGTTTTGTCAGAAATGACTGTGGCGCAGCTGGCTGAACTACTGACTGAAAGGTCATGAGTTCGAAGCCAGCCTGGGTCAGAGTGAGCTTCCGTCCAATTGTGTAGCTTGTTGTCGACCTTTGCAACCCAAAAGACAGTTGCATCTGTGAAGTAGGAAATTTAGGTACCACCTATGTGTGGGGAGGCTAATGTAACAAAATTTACGAGGCCATAAAAATCTCCAACAAAAGCATGCGGGGAATGCGGAAAGTATTTCATCAGTGTTGCAGATGGATGGTGAAGTGACAGCTCCCCTAGTGGCCAAAAGTTGGAATGTAAAATAGCCTCCGACTGTCTATATGTGTCATGGCAGGGGTGCTCACACTTTTTCAGCATGCCAGTTACTCTTAAAGCAATCAAGTCCAAAAGATTACTCTTAAAGCAATCAAGTCTACGCCACCTGCCCCGCCGCCCGCGCTCCGCCACTACGCGCTCAAACCCCAGTATAGGAGAAGCCCAACGCAACGACAAGCTCTCGCCACCCGGGAGAAGCGCTCCGCCCAGCTGCGGCTACATGTGCAAACCCCAGTATAGGAGAAGCCCAAGGCGACAAGCCCCGGTATCGGGGAGGGGGCTCCTCCCCCTATGCCTGCATCCATAGTGCCTACCGAGAGGGAAACTCTTGTGGCGGACCTAGTGGGGCCACACCGGGAGAGCTGGTTGCAGGGCCCTAAGGGGGACGAGTGGAAGAAAGGATGTGTGTGTGTGTGTGGGGGGGGGGGGGGGTGCGGTAGAGGCTGGCTTAAAGGGGGCATAATTCCAAAGTGTGGCCTAGGGCGCAAAAGGTGTTAATCTGAGCTTGTAAATGCTATAAATGCTATAAATATGAAGAAGCTGTAGTAGCGCTGAAGCTGGGGGAGGGGGCGGAGCTTTGCGCGGCCTGTCTCCGCCCCTTCCCCCCTCTGGCTTTAGCGCTACCACAGGTTCTCCAGGCTAGAGGAGGGTAGTGCCAATCCAGTGGTGGCATAACTAGCCACTACTGGCTTGGCACTATCCTCCTCAAGCCTGGAGAAGCTGTGGTAGCACTGAAGCCGGGGGAGGGGGGGGGGCTTGGCGCAGCATGGCTTTGCCCCCTCTAGAAGTGCTCCATCTGGCTGGGATCGACCTCCTTCTGTCCCGGGATCGACCAGTCGATCACGATCTACTTCCTGGGCAGCCCTGATCTAGACCAAAGACCTTCTGCCTTCCTCCTTACCTTCTCTCTTCTTTCCTTCCCTTTCTTTTTCCTCCCTTCCTCTGTCCCTCCCTCCCTTACTCCTTCTCCCTTCTTTCATTTCCTTCCTTTCTTCCATCTGGCTTCCTTCCTTCCCTCCCTCCCTCCCTCCAGTCCTTCTCTTCCTTCCTTCCCAAACGCCTTCCTAAACGCCAATCTACTCCCTTCCTTCCCTCCCTCCCTCCGTTTCTCCTCCTTTGCTTTTTCCTTATCTTCCTTTCCTGGCCCCGGAGTCCCAGCTGCCTCCCTGCCTGCCTGACTTCTGGGCTTCTACTCTGGCGGCTGGTGCTTCAAATCCCACAATTGTGTGAGATGAAGTCCAAAACACTCAGGGGGCTGAAGTTTGCTTATGCCTGCTCTACAATATGTCCTTGCAGATGATCTATCTGCTTTCCTCAACTGCAGCAAGAAGGGAAAGGGCAAAATCCTCCCAGAAGTCCCTCCTTATTTGTCCAAAATTGAGAATTGCTTTTAGCCGATGAGACAAAAAAAAGGATACAGCACAACATTGGATTTGGGAGCCCAATTAGACTCTTCTGTTGGTTCTTTGTGACCTTCCTTGTCGCAACCGCTTTCAGGACATGAATGCCTCTCTTCACTCGGATCAGATTCTTCTGCATCTTGGGAGTTGCTATGTAAACACTCACTTCCCTTCTCAGTGGTGGCTGCAGATGTTGAATTCTCATCTTCACAATCTGAAATGCATGCTTCCTCTTCCATCCCCTTTCCCGGAGTATTGAGTGCTCCTTCCTGATCAGCTATTGGGTCACCTACAGACTCGTTGTTTGTCTGCTCTACAGGTGAAAAGGCCGCAGGTTGGAGCAGCTCTTCTGTACAATGTTCAAGGTCTTGTCTCCCAACATGTTCATCATCACCAACATCTCTGAAGGGGCTGTTACTGGATCTCGCAGTGCTGGGCACACTCTGTGACTCTTCTTGGGTTATGCCGGACTTAGAACTGCTTCTAGAACTATCTTCTTTGAGTAAATGATGAACCGCTTCGACTGTGATTTCCCTTTGTTCGGGCTCCTGCTCAGGTTCGGAGACAAGGCTGGACCAAGGACTGGTTCTGTCTGTCACGGTGGTGATTTCATTCAGCATCCTTGGTTCCACGACATCCTCTTCATACTCCTCCTCACTTTGGGACTGACTAACACCTTCTTCTCCCTGGCTGGGAAAAGGAAGATCGTCCTGCGAGCTGCCTTGGCCAAGGAATTCATAAAGCAAGTCTCTTCCAGAAGAGGATTGTCCAGGAGGGAACAAAGGCTCTTTCTCTACACAGGGGCTGCTCTCAGGTTTGTTTCCTTTTGGCACTTTTGTCCTGGCAGCTTCCTCTCTCTGGTCCAGGACACCAGAAAGTGGCTCCTTTGCATGAAAATACCTGGTCCCACCTTCGTGAGCATCTAAAGACTCTTCAGTGGCATTTCTCAGCATATTGTTCTGCAAGTCTGATGAAGGAAAATAGTTTTGATGTTTTAGAACAGGTCTGTGTAGAAGATGAAGTGTCAGCATCCTTGTGTAGGTCAGTAATATAATTGGGTTAATAAATAAAATAAACAAGTCAAATAATCGCACAAATGAAATTAGATTTGGCCCAGTACAGAGGTAACACTTGCCTGCTAAGTTGGGATCTGCACATGGGATAAAGTACGGCTGCCTCTCAGAGAGGAAATCCTTATCACTTGGAATTGTTGGGTAATTTCAAAAAGGGAAAAACATCTGAAATATAATTCAGCAGCAGTAGCAGCCGTTTAGCAAAGTGTTTCCCAACCGCTGTGACGCGGCACAGTAGTGTGCTGTGATGGATCTCCTGCTGTGCCGTGAGGAAATCTCCCTGGTCCCCTTGCTTCCCCCCTCCTCCTGCCGAACTCCTGCTGCTTGGGGGAGGAGGAGGAGGAAGGGCCGAGTGGCGGCGAAGAAAAAGAAGGGGCCGGGGCGCCGACTCCTTCGGCCGTTTCCCCAGCCAGCCTCCAATCCGCCATGGCTCTCACCCCTCGCTCGCTGAAGCCGCGTGGAGGAGCCCCACCCACTGAAGCCACTCCTCCTCCTCCTCCGCACCGTTTCAGAGAGCGAGGGGCGAGAGTCATGGCAGACAGCAGCGCCGGGGACGGGAGCCATGACTCCCGCCCCTCGCTCGCACTGCCCCCTCAAGGCTGGAGAAGCTGTGGGAGAGCTGAAGCCAGGGGAGGGGGCGTGTCATGGGGCGGGGCATGGCGCAGTTTGGCTCCGCCCCCTCCCTGGCTTCAGCTCTCCCACAGCTTCTCCAGCCTTGAAGGGTTAGTGCCAAGCCAGCTTTGTGCTGGCTCTGCCATCGCTGGCTTGGCACTGCCTCTCAAGGCTGGAGAAGCTGTGGGAGAGCTGAAGCCGGAGGGAGGGGGCGTGGCATGGCTTGGCTCCTCCCCCTCCCCCAGCAGCTGCTCCCAGCAGGCCACCATCCCCCAGCCGTTCTTTACTGTGTTAGAGTGTCATTTTGTGTCATTGTGGTTGGTGGTGTGCCCCCGGATTTTTGTAATGTTAAAAGTGTGCCGCAGCTCAAAAAAAGTTGGGAAACACTGGTTTAGCAGATCAGAAGCTTCTTGAGCACAGAGTAGAGCAAATGAGCTTCATCGATCACACAAGCAGAGTCAAGCTGTAAAAGTTATATAACAGCCGGTAGGCTGATAGGAATTGTGGGAGTTGAAGTCCAAAACACCTGGAGGGCCCAAATTTGCCCAGGCCTGCTCAAGAAGTTTCTGATCTGCTAAACTGCTGCTGTTGCCGCCAATTTCCATTTCAAATGCTGTTTTCTTTTTGAGATTACCAAACAGACATCCTCCTCCAAAGCCTTGCTGAGGAATGCTGGAGCAATATGCCTAACACCTGGCACCCCCTTCTTCTCCGGTCGCTTCACAACTCACCTATGATCAGGTTGCTCACTTGTGAAACCAGGTGATTGGACTTCTCCAGAAGCTGGCATCCTTCTGGATCTACCAACCGGGTGGCAGAGTTTTGGCGACTTCGGCTGAGTTCATCCACAGGTCGATGTGGAAGATCCACGTCCGGAAAGGGCCTGGTCAGCTTTTGGCTAAAGTACTTCTGGATCTCATCCAGCTCGCACAAGTTTTTCCTGAAGGACAAGACCAGCACAAAGCAGATTTCCATCATTATGTACAGCAAAGGACAGATAAAAATACCCCTTGTATTTAGGGATTTGACTCCTTGCTCAATTCATTCTTGCATGTGATTGCTCTCACATACATCTCTTTGCTGAGGGAGGTTGCAATAAAAACTTTTTTGTACAGATTAATAGCAATTTTTTCACAGTTCAGGACTTCTCTGTAAAACTTTAGCAAGTTTTTTTCAGTTTTCAAAAGTGAAACTATGTTTTTTGTGTGTGCAAAAAAAACCTTTATGAAAGCCCTGAAATGCAGTATGTCTATATCAATAGCTGGTGATATTTTTATGTTTTCTTGTTGAGGGTGAGAAAATTGCCAATATTATTATGATCAGAAACACAACAAGATGAGTTCACAGCAGACAGGGTCACTCTACTAGAAGTTGTATTGGATCACATGTCGGACACTTCCCAAGTGTCTAGGACTGTGTGATGTAGCGGCGAATAATGCGTGAAGATCCCAGTAAGGTGGCCTTCTGTAGCTGGCAGGTGGTAATTTTGTCAGCACCGATTGTGCTTAAGTGCAGGCCAAGGACTTTAGGCACTGCACCCAGTGTGCTGATCACCACTGGGACCTCCTTGACTGGCCTGTGCTAGAGTCTTTGCAGTTCTATCTTTTAAATCATCATATCATGTCAGCTTTTCCACTTGCTTCTTGTCAATTCTATCACCTGGGATTGCAACATCGACGATCCATACTTTGTTTTCTTCCCGCAATGGTGTGGTCAGGAGTCTTGTGCTCCAAAACTCTGTCAGTCTTAATTTGGAAGTTTGACGTGTTCATTTTGTGTAACTTTTTCAGGCTTGTGATCCCACCAGTTCTTTGTCACAGGCAAATAGTATTATTATTATCATTATGTTTATTTATGTTTTTTCTGTCTACAAGGAGACTCAAAACGGCTTATATTAAAATCATAATACTGTATGCACTCTTTTACTTCAGTTTTCTCCAGAAACACTTTCTGCAAGCCTAGTAAGGCCATCACCACAAGATGGAATTTGGTCAACGGAGTTATCCCTTTGCATTTGTATGTCTTAGGCCATTTTATAAATTGATAATTTAATAGTTAACAAATTTAACAAACACTCACAAAAGCATATGAAAAAAGCCCTTAATATACACCAGAGTTGTGTGGTTTGTGGTTTGCATGGTCTGGGGCCGGTATACTTGAGGGACCGCCTACTCCCATATGTTCCCCAGAGATCTCTTCACTCTGAAGACCTCAATCTTTTGCAGATCCCTTCCCTGCTAACCATTCACTTGTCGTCAACTAGACAGAGAGCTTTCTCTATGGCAGCACCTTACCTGTGGAACAGTAGGCCACCTGAAATTCAAGCAGTTAACAAGCTACCAGCTTTCCGGAAAGCTTGCAAAACGGCACTGTTCCGGCGAGCATTCAATCTTTGACCACTCTTGGTTACAGCTGAATATTGTTTAACCTGTTTTTATTGTATTGTTTTATGCTTCCTTGTGGTTGCTTGAGATGCTTTTTGATGTAG
Organism: Anolis apletophallus; assembly: GCA_030556195.1. Lineage (NCBI taxonomy): Eukaryota > Metazoa > Chordata > Lepidosauria > Squamata > Anolidae > Anolis > Anolis apletophallus. The sequence continues at coordinate 201,581,600 of JARBWK010000004.1, read as the reverse complement.
TTCGATATGCTGTAAACCGTCCTGAGCCAGTTGGAAAGGACGGTATACAAATCAAAATAATAAATAAATAATTTTTTTTAAAAAAAATCACCATCAGGCCCCAAACTGGTTCCAGGATTTCCTATTTAATCATTTGCACAGCAAAACCACTCTCTTCTATACCAGTCTGCACCAATCTCATGGAAATTCCTCCTTTTCATTTGCACCAGCTATCTGTCCATCCCTAGGCTTTTCCATCATTCCTACTATAAGAAGGCCTAAAGAATATTGGGCCATAATGACATGAACCAATGGGAGATGTAGTCCAACCTATTTAAACTTAACTTTTATCAGCAGGCATGGGCAAACTTGGGCCCTCCCGGTGTTTTGAACTTCAACTCCCACAATTCCTAACAGCTGGTAGGCTGTTAGGAATTGTGGGAGTTGAAGTCCAAAACACCCAGAGGGCCCAAGTTTGTCCATGCCTTGTTTAGGGGCTATTTCCATTTCCATTCTGTTTTCTACCGTCTGCAAAATCGCTTTACCTGAGTGTCCCAAGGAGGGATGTCCGTGAAGAATGGGTCAACGAATCCAGCCTTCCAGCGTGATAAATACTCCCTTCTGCTTGCTGCAGCGACTCATGGAACCGGCGGATGTTCTGCACGTGTTCTTCATGACGAGGCGACCAGGTCCCAGTCCTGCTAACACGACGGTGAGCCATTTTTGTTCCTGCACCCTTTCCTTCCTTCCTTCCTTCCTTCCTTCCTTCCTTCCTTCCTTCCTCCCTCCCTCCCTCCCTCCCTCCCTCCCTCCCTCCCTCCCTCCCTCCCTCCCTCTTTCTCAAGGAATACTGGTATCTACCTTTCATCTTCAATGACTCAAACACGCACAAAGACATAGTCTTTGGGCTCTTATTAATTTATTTATTTACAGGCAGTCCCCGAGTTACAAACATCTGACTTGCAAATGACTCATAATCAAGAACGGGGGTGAGACAACAGGAAGTGAGAGAAAACTACCTCCCAGAAGGGAAATTTACTCCTGAAAGAGGTATTATCATAGGGAATATGTATCTTCACTGAAGCTTTATCTCCAGTCCTTGCTTGCACAACAAACCACATTTTTCAAAATCCAATTCTCATAGGGACAGAATAGATTACTGCAACGCACTCTACGTGGGGCTGCCTTTGAAGACAGTTCGGAAATTGCAATTAGTCCAACGGGCGGCAGCCAGACTACTAACAGGAGCTACATACAGGGAGCATACCACCCCCTGTTGTGTCAGCTCCACTGGCTGCCTGTCCAATTCCGAGCTCAATTCAAAGTGCTGGTTTTGACCTTTAAAGCTCTATACAGTTCTGGCCCAGCTTACTTGTCCGAACGCATCAGCCTCTACGTTCCACCTCGTAATTTAAGATCATCCGAGGAGGCCCTGCTCTCGCTCCCGCCGACTTCTCAAACGTGGTTGGTGGGGACGAGAAAGAGGGTCTTCTCGGTGGTGGCTCCCTGTCTGTGGAACCCTCTTCCAAGTGATATACACGATCCACCCCATCCCTCCTGGCATTTAGGAAAAAAGTGAAATTTTGGCTATGGGACCAGGTGTTTGCACATTAGCACAAGGCAGCACTTTGATTGTTTGTAATGGCAAGTCGATGAATATGGCCCAATGCTCCTATTATGGACGGAACACTGTTTTTAATGTAGTGATTGTATATGATGTATTAATGTTAATTGTACTTTAATGCTTAATGTTTTTGATTTTATACTGTATTTATACTGTGTTTTGGCATCAAATTGTTGCCTTTTGTTAGGCCGCTCTGAGTCCCCCTTCGGGGGTTGAGAAGAGCGGGGTAGAAATGTTGGAAATAAATAAATAAATAAATAAATAAATAAATAAGGTGGAATGAACTCTTCTAAACAGAGGCACAGACAGTAAATGAAACACTATAGAAGAACACCTATGCTCTCCAAAGGTACGATGCTCATGTTATACGCCACAAGACTCAAAATAATTAAATACCTGTAAAAAGTTAAGAGAATCTGACAATAAAGAATTGGTTAAACAGGATGTGGGCTCTACCAGAAAAGTTACCCTGTGAATTAAGATTAGGCGAAGGAGAATTGAAAGATGTATTTGACAGAACTGGGAAACCATTTATTAGCTTCATGCATCATAGCCATGGAAAATTTAAGCCACCAAATGTCCAAGAAATATTGTGGTTGAGCAATGAATAAAAGACTGTACAATAATATGTAATGGCGAAAACGAGAATAATGTATGTTATGTAAGAAGTGGCAGGAAATAAAGAAACTAGTTTTGTAAAAATTTAAAAAATTAATGAATGTGGAGGTCTGATTCAATGGGCCCACTACAATTGGGTTGGCATGCAAATTAGGTTTGGGTTCTGCAACGATTATATTTTGGACAATTAAAAGTGGCAAAATTCCAAGGAAAGAGTTAGGAAATGTGGTAGCTTCATAGTAGCATATATCTAATCCAAACAGACAGCCACTTTGCATACACTTTCAGTAGTTTGTAAGAGCCACCCTACATCTGTTCCTATTTTTCTTACCCTTGGTGTCTCAGGGCCTCTGTGCTTCTCAAGGGGGTGCTGAATGATACCTCTGTGGCGCTTCTAGAGGAGAACGCAGGAAATGCAACATACAGGTCCCTCACCTGGAAGGCAAAAATGCTGGTTGGAATCCACAGTTACAATAAAGGCAGAAACTGTGAAATTAAAACATTCTCAACTCTGACAGTTCTGGACATTTCGACAATCATCTGGCAACAATGCATTCTTTCAACTACAAGGGCGGGTAAATAGGTCTGTGGCTTTTGAATTTCCCACCTCTTAACTGAAAGGGCAACACTGCTCCTGTCAACAGGCACCTGTCAGTTGACTCCTGTCAAAATTTGAACAAGCTGCATCATTTAGTTTGTGTTTGACAGCCATTGATAGCAGGCTACTGTGCGATTTGAGGAGAAAATGGAAAAAAGTGAATTTTGTGTGCTCATTAAGCATTTTTTTGTGGAAAAAACCATCACTCAAACCAAGGCTAAGCTTGATAAATACTATGGGGACTCTGCACCATCAATTCCAATGGTTAAAAAAGTGGTTTACTGATTTTCGTTGTGGCCGTACAAGAACGGAAGATGCTGAACATTCTGGATGCCCAGCTGAGGTCTCTACACCCGAAAATTCACGATATGGTGTTGGCCGATTGGAGATTGAAAGTGCGAGAGATTGTGGAAGCCATAGGCATCTCACATAGCTCAGTGGTTTCAATTTTAAATGATCACTTGGGTATGAGAAAGCTTTCAGCAAGATGGGTGCCGCGTTTGTTCACAATCGACCACAAACGCAATCGCGCGACAAGTGTTTGGCGTTGTTCAACCGCAATATGGACGAGTTTTTGCGCCGTTTCGTAACCATGGATAAAATGTGGATCCACCACAAAACACCAGAGACCAAACAGCAGTCAAAACAGTGGGTTTCTTGGGGTGAATCGGTGCCAAAGAAGGCCAAGGTGGGTTTGTTAGCCAATAAAGTCATGGCGATTGTTTTTTGGGATGCACGTGGTATAATCCACATTGACTACCTTCAAAAGGGTAAAACAATCAATGGCTAATATTATGCCAACTTATTGGGTCGATTTAATGAGGATTTGGAAGAAAAAAAAAACAACCGCATTTGGCCAAGAAAAAGTTCTTTTGCACCAGGACAATGCAAGGGTGCACACATGTGCAGTTTCCATGGAAACAATCCATGAATTGGGATACGAATTGCTCCCTCATCTGCCCTATTCTCCGGATTTAGCCCCGAGTGACTATTTCTTGTTTCCAAACCTGAAGAAATGGCTCGGCGGAAAGAGATTTGACTCCAACAATGAAATCATCTCACAAACAAATACCTATTTTGATGACCTTGACAAATCTTATTTTTAGGAAGGGATAAAAAAATTGGAGAAATGTTGGACAAAGTGTATAGAGCTCAAAGGAGACGACGTTGAAAAATAAAATGATTTTTTATCCAAAAACCTGTGTTTCATTCAAAAAGTCATGGACTTATTGACCCGCCCTCGTATTTTGTTCTGATTGAGAGAAAAATACAAGATGGGAAGGTCTACAAGCAAAGAGGTCTGCACAAAAGGAAAGACAAAGATCCACTCAGAGGAAAGTGTTCTTACCATACATTAAGATGACCACTGACCATATAGGGAAGCTGAGAAAGAAACACAACCTACAAACTATCTACGGACCTCACAACCTCTGATAGATGCAGGCAAAATATCAGGAGAGAATGCTTCTGAAACATGGCCGTATAGCCTGAAAAACTTACAGCAAACCAGTATCTATAGACCCACTAAGAAAATCCAACATATGCTACGCTTAGCAAAGGACAGGAGGGATCCTCTCCCCTCTAAAATGAGTCTACCATATACCTTGCACATGTGAGCAAGGCTACATAGGAACCACCAAACACAACAGCATTACCCAGACACAAATCAAGGAACACGAAAGGCACTGCAAACTAATCCGACCAGAGAAGTCAGCCATAGCAGAGCACCTGATGAACTAACCTGGACACAGCATATTATTGGAGAACACAGACATGCTGGACCATTTTCACAACCACCATGTCAGACTTCCCAGTGTGGAACAGATCTTATCACACTAAAACAGTGGATGTGGCTCTGAATGAGACATGCTGCATTATCACAGGGTGTCTGTGCCCTACAGCACTGGAGGAATTACACTGTTTAGCCGGTATTGCACCACCTGACATCTGCCAGGAAGTAGCAGCCCATAATAAAAGGACCAAGGCAGTGACATATGTGGCCCATCCTCTGTTCAGATATCAGCCAGCACGTCAACGCCTTAAATCGAGTATTTTTGGTCTAAGATTCATTCCATGACAAAACCATGAAAGGATCTCAGTTAGCTGAGCTGAATCTAAGTCTAAGAGAACTTCATAAATTCCTGGTATTCACCCAGAGCATTTTCAGTCAAGCAGAGCTGGAGAAAGTTATTTATGGAGCTATGACTCCTGTAACTCCTTTGCCAGATTTGGGTGCTTGAACTCCAAAGAAGCAAGTTTTTAAAGCTTTGCAAACAACTCAATGTGAACAAACAGTTGTCATTTCCGACAGCTGCCTATAGCCCCTAGGCAGCCATTTGGAAAAACTTAATGGTCAGGCAGCCAACCAAGCAACCAGAAATTCAGAAATCCACGTGAGAAAAAATGTGGAAAAAAACCAAAACATACTGATGATCCTGAAGCTCTTATCTTGCTTCTCTCCTGTCTTTCTTTTTTGAGATGGGTTATGTTTTCAAGGGGGGAGACAGCTACTTTGATCTGCCCCTGGCACTGCCCGCTGAAGTCCGTGATGTTGTACCAGCCGCAGACCAGCTGGAAACCGGAGAGGAGAGGGGAGAGATCCACCGATGCGAATCCTATCACACGCTCAACATCTGCAGGGAAAGTGGGAGGCAAGTCAAGAGCGTATTTACTTACAAGGCTGGAGTCTTATAGAATCATAGAATCCTAGAGTTGGAAGAGACCTCATGGGCCATCCAGTCCAACCCACTGCCAAGAATCAGGATAATCATATTCAAAGCACCCCCAACAGATGGCCATCCAGGCTCTGTTTAAAAGCCTCCATAGAAGGAGCATCCACTACACTCCAGGGCAGAGAGTTCCACTCATGAACAGCTCTCACAGTCAGGAATTTCTTCCTAATGTTCAAATGGAATCTTCTTTCTTGTAGTTTGAAGCCTTTGTTCCATTGCATCCTAGTCTCCTGGGCAGCAGAAAACAAGCTTGCTCCCTCCTCCCTATGACTTCCCCTCACATATGTATACATGTATACATACGTATACATGGCTATCATGTCTCCCCTCATTCTTCTCTTCTGCAGGCTAAACATGCCCAGCTCTTTAAGTCGCTCCCCATAGGGCTTGTTCTCCTGATCCTTGATCATTTTAGTCGCCCTCCTCTGGACACATTCCAGCTTGTCAATATCTCTTTTCAATTGTGGTGCCCAGAATTGGACACAGCATTCCAGGTGTGGTCTAACCAAGGCAGAATAGAGGGGTAGCATGACTAACCTGGATCTAGGCACTAGACTCCTATTGATGCAGGCCAAAATCCCATTGGCTTTTTTTAGCTGCCACATCACATTGTTGGCTCATGTTTAACTTGTTGTCCACAAGGACCCCAAAATCTTTTTCACATGTACTGCTATTGAGCAATGAGTCCCCCTTTCAAGGACTGGCCAACAAAACAGAATAGCAGCACACAGCGAGAGCAGCAAGGAACACAAACCAAGGTCACAAGTCCAAGTAAAGCAGACAAGTTGAGTAATACAAAGCCAGGTCAGGAGCAAGAATAGCCAGATGCCAGGAATTCACTTACTGGAGTTCATAAAACAAGTTCAAAGGTACAAACCGAAATTCAAGTCCATATTTTACTGTACTGTTCTTTTATGTTTTTATGTTACTGTATTGAATTGCACTTCTGGGCTTGGCCTCATGTAAGCCACCCTGAGTCCCCTTTGGGAGATGGTGGTGGAGTATAAATAAATATGATTTATTTATTTATTATTTATTTATTTCCATCATTTCTACCCCGCTTCTTCTCAACCCCCTAGGGGGGACTCAGAGTGGCCTAACAACGGCAACAATTCGATGCCAAAAACACAGTATACATATAATAGAAAACCAAAAACAGTCAAAATTAAAATACATTAAAATACAGTTAGCATTAAAATACATTAAAATACAATTAGCATTAAAATGCATCATATACATTCACATAAGTTAAAAACAGTATTCCGTCCATAATAGAAGCCTTAGGTCATGTCCACCAGATTGCTATTTCAATCCAATCTAAAGTGCTGTATCGTGCTAATGTGCAAATGCCTGGTCCCATAACCAGGATTTCACTTTTTTCCTGAATGCCAGGAGGGATGGGGTTGATCATATATCAATAGGGAGTGTGTTCCACAGATGGGGAGCCACCACCAAGAAGGCCTATCTCTCGTCCCCACCAACCGCATTTGAGAAGTAGGCAGGAGCGAGAGCAGGGCCTCCCCGGATGATCTTAAATTACGAGGTGGGACGTAGAGGCTGATGCGTTCGGACAAGTAAGCTGGGCCAGAACCGTATAGAGCTTTAAAGGTCAAAACCAGCACTTTGAATTGAGCTCGGAATTGGACAGGCAGCCAGTGGAGCTGACACAATGGGGGTGGTATGCTCCTGTATGTAGCTCCCGTTAGTAGACTGGCTGCCGCCTGTTGGACTAATTGCAGTTTCTGAACTGTCTTCAAAGGCAGCCCCACGTAGAGTGCATTGCAGTAATCTATTATTATTATTAGTAGTAGTAGTAGTAGTAGTAGTAGTATTAATCAAGCCAGAAAGCCAGTCTGGAAATCAGCGTCATGGAATCAGGATATCAGAGTCCAGAATAGGAATACAGTAACACGGTACCAGAGCCCAGAATTCTAACACAGGAGCAACAGATCCAAGGGAAGAGAACCGAAGTACGACATTATCTGCTACCGAAGAGCTATCTCTTACAGGCCCCATTTTCCTCAAAGATCTCAGCTGCTGCTCATTTCAGAAAGCCTTCACAGATATTCCCAGAAATTTGTGAAGCTTTCCTTAAGCGGAAGGTGAGATTAACCCATTCCAAGCTTGCTTCAATACTGAAAAGAGTCCTCTGCAGTAGACCTGCCTCTAAAAGCAGCAAAGCCAAGCCAAACAAACCTCTGACCATGGCACATGAGACCTTTGTTATAATTCACAGCTCAAGTAGCACTTCCACAGCACAACCCTTGGCTAGGGAGAGAATTGTGCAGGCCAAAGCAAAATATGACACCTTAAACAGAACGGAGTAAATAATGCTTTGTATAGCATCTTTAAGCTCCTATGTCAGAGATGATAAACCTCAAGTCTTAGCAGAATCAAGCTCTTCTGAGGGCCCAAAGTTTGCCAGTCTTGTTCCCTTCACTTACGATAACATTTTGGCTATAGTTCTTCCTACCCCTGAACCACATTCACAAATCTGGTGACCTCCTGTTTGGTTATATCTCTCAATACTCCCCTAAAAGGTTTTCCAGTTTCTTTTCCACTTTTAGAGGTCCAACTGTTGCTGCTGAAGCTTAACTACAGTCTTCAAGAACTTTGAACTAAAATATGTAGATACTTTTGTTCTCGCTCTTTTGGCTTTGATCCCCCTTGGAATACAGAATTTCTGTGAAACTGAAGTTACCTGCCCTTGTGTTCAATGGACCTTGGCTGGGAGTATCTCTGGGCATGTTTCCTCTTCTCTGCACATGACTTGTTGAGGGTTCTTTCTTATGTGAAGGTCAGGGCAATATACAAGGCCTACTATGTTGTGGCCCTGACCATTTGAGTGTGCCTTCAAATCACCATGGATTTCATAGGGATTTCTTGGACAAGAAATTATCCTTTTTCCAAAATGTAACCTACAGCACAATATTAATTGATGGTCTCCCATCCAAGCAATAACCATTTAGTCATTATTATCTGTAGTTCCCTGACTTTATTTGGTACTAGCACATATACTTACTGTTGCCCGGGTGTCAGAGGGGCCACCCCACCCCGCTTTCATCCCTTTCCTTTCCTTCCCTTCAATAACTTTTCCCCTTTCCCTTTCCCTTCATTCTTTCTTCTCTTCTCCCTTTCTTTTTTTCCATTCCTTTCTTTCCCTTCTTTTTCTCTTTCTTGCTTTCCTTTCTCCCTTCTCCAACAATGAGTGGGCCTGTCTCACAATGTCTTCCTGGCTCACGTTGTGATTCTTTTCTTCCTTTCCCTCATGCACATCTCACCTTTCTTTCCCAGTGACTTCTCAGGGGGGCACTTCACCTTACAACAAGCTATCCTTTACCTGGCAAAATGACATCAAAGAAGGGGCATTTAGCTTCGTACCAGCCTTTGTGATACAGATAGATAGTAGGCCTGGGTAATCATGGTTCTAAATGGCTCTAAAGTACTTACAAAACTAAAGTTCTGGTGGTGAAAATTAGGTGGTGCTGGTGCTTTGCTTCTACAGTGTTGCTAAAGTTCTGGTGGTGAACATTTCAGAACTGTAACAAAACTTTCAAAATTTCATTATAAATGGCAGTTCCTAATTGGTTCCGTCTTAAACATTGCCAATAATGAAATAATAATGAAGTTTTGAAAGTTTTATTAGAGTTCTGAAATGTCCACCACCAGAACTTTAGCAACACTATAGAAGCAAAGCACCAGCGCCACCTAGTTTTCACCAACAGAACTTTAGTTTTGTAAGTACTTGAGAACCATTTAGAACCATGGATTACCCAGGCCTAATAGATAGATGGGCAGACAGGTTGACATACTTTCACACACACACACACAACCTGTTTGATTTTTATTTTATTCTTTGCGTGTAAATCTGAAATGAATAAAACTGGAGGTGCTCACCTTCCTGCCTACAGACGAATACATCACCTTCCTGCCTACAGACTAAACAATGTTCAGCCTAGAATCATATATTCAAATCATCACCACCCCACTCCCCAACCCCACCAGTATTTAAATTTGGGCATCTCTGGTTTTTGTGCCAAATTTGGTCCAGTGAATGAAAGTACATTCTGCATATCAGATATTTACATTTACAATTCATAACAGCAGTAAAATGACAGTTATAAAGTAACAACAAAAATAATTTTATGGTTGGGGGTCACCACAACATAAGGGGTTGTGGCATTAGGAAGGCTGAGAAACACTGTGTTATTTTATGGGACCACACAATAGCTACTGGTTGCAGTTGTGGTTTGGATGGATGGAAGATACAGTCAAACTTAGGAGGTTGCAAGCTTTGATGCATGTCTGACAAGGAAGAATTGAGAAAACGTACTCCAAATTCTAAGCTGAATCAAGTTTCTTGCACCAAGACATCAAGATGTGGACGCAGATAATCCAATTCAAAGCAGATATTGTGGGATTTTCTGCCCTGATATTCTGGGTTATATGGCTGTGTGGAACAGCCCTCTATGATGAGATATTGAGAAACTAGAGCAAAATGTGCTTTTTCTATGTTTTTATGATAGAACCATTTAAGAACCAATTATAAACCAGGAACAAAAATCGCATTATATAGTGTTATTGGTCTGAGAATCTTTTCATAACATTTGAATGAGTGCCCCCAAGTGGAAACAGACATAAAACAGCTCTCTGAACATAGCCTTACAATCAGGATGGCCTGCATCCCGTATATTTCCTCTAGCACTGCCTCCACCTCCATATGTTTGCCTGTCTTATTGTGTGAGAGAATTCAAGGACCCTGAAAGGAACAGCCACATTTTTCCTCCGAAACAATATTTCGGTTTTCCTCTTCTGCCTTGAATCTGGTCCAAACAAGAAATTGATATTCCTTCTCACAAACACAAGAGCTATCTTTGTTTAGACTATCTCTGGTAAGCTGAATTTTATACTTTTTGTAGTGAATGACACAGAACATTCACAGTCTAAATTAGGCATGGGCGTACTTCAGCCCTCCAGGTGTTTTGGACGTCGACTCCCACCATTCTTAACAGCCAGGCTAAACAGATAACGTAAGTCCAGAGGAGACATGATAGCCATGTATAAGTATGTGAGAGGAAGTCATCGGGAGGAGGGAGCAACTTCCTTTCTGCTGCCCTGGAGACTAGGATGCAATGAAACAATGGCTTCAAACTACAAGAAAGGAGATTCCATGTGAACATTAGGAAGAACTTTCTGATTGTGAGAGCTGTTCAACAGTGGAACTCTCTGCCCCGGTGTGTGGTGGAGGCTCCTTCTTTGGAGGCTTTTAAACAGAGGCTGGATGGCCATCTGTCGGGGGTGCTTTGAATGAAATTTTCCTGCCTCTTGGCAGGGGGTTGGACTGGATGGCCCACCAGGTCTCTTTCAACTCTCTGATTCTAGGAAATGGCTGGATTCAATCTTCATGACATGGCAGAATCTGAAACTTGTGGCCAAACGACCATTTTTTGTGTAGCAAAACTATAACAGATTAAAAAGCCAAACATCAGCTGCCTAAAATGAAGGAAACTTGGCTATTTTAAATACACACACACACACACACACAGTGTTCCCTCGCTACTTCGTAGCTCACTTATTGCGGACTCACTGTTTTGTGGATTTAAAAAAATATTAATTTAAAATATATATCATGGTATTTTTGCTGTTTTGTGGGGTTTTGCCACTGCCGCTCTCCAAGGCGCTTTCCCTCCTCAGTCCTCCCTCCAGCCTTGAAGGGCCTTTCCTTCCTTCACTTTATTTTAAGTTTATAAAGACTTAAAATAGTGTATAACTACTAAAATAATGTATAAATATTAAAATAAATAGAGCATCTCTACATTCAGTTATTGCGGGAGGTCCTGGAACCTAACCCCAGTAATAAGTGAGGGAACACTGTATATTATATTGTATTATATATACACACACACATACATACATACAGTATATATATATACACACACACACACACATATACACACACACACACTCTCTCTCTCTCTCTTTGATGTAATCTGGACACATAAACAACCAGGTTTGTTCTTGCAATAGGTATCTATGAGATTGCATTTAGTGCTTCATTGCATTTAGGCCACATTACACCTTTACTAAACAACTACGTAAACTAGGTGCATCTTCAAGAGGGAGGTGGTCTGGGCTATGAATGAGGAAAGCTGGACTATTAGGGTGACCTCCTCCAAAGGAGATGTAAGATTTTAATAGGAGACTGTTTACTTCATCATTCAAACCCTGAAAACACAGGAGCATTTCAATCTCATTAAAGAAGGGTTCCCAATCTGTTTTGACGAGGGACCACTTGACCAGGGACCACTTTGACCAGGAACCACTCTTCAACATTAGTACCGAAAGGGTTACGAATCAGTTTTTGGTTAACTTGAGATTTGGTTATTTGGGGTGCTGATTCAGAACCTTAGATAATCCCTTCAGTGGTTCTCAACACTTTTTTGACCAAGGACCACTTTTGACCAGGGGCCACCCTCAAACATTAGTACCAAAAGTGTTACGAATCAGTTTTGGTCAACTTGAGATTCAGTTTGGTAATTTCGGGGGCTGATTCAGAAAACTGCATTGGATAGACCACATCAGCTCTAGTTTCTGATACAGAACATATGCCATTCAGTAGTCACCATTTGCTTGCCCACAGAGAACAATATTTAATAAGCTTTGGAACTATAAGAGGGTTTCACGAGAACAGTTGCTCTTGGTGCAACAGTGTAGCAACTGTGAGGCCGCGGACCATATTTTAGTTCTTGCGGACCACTGGTAGTCCACGGACCACAGGATGGGAGCCACAGTACTAGAGGATGAGAGTGTACACAAGGCAAGAGGAAGGCCAGGTTTGTTCTTATTTTACTGTGGCGGGCAACTGAACACAAGAGCATTTCTCTTCCCTGCAGCTGCTCATTGGTTCACATCAATACATTCAGGGAATTTTTGCTGTTTCCTGGTATTTTGGGGAAGTTTGGAAAGGCTAAGGAGGGGGCTAGGAGCTGCAGTTTGGCACATTCTGAGTAGCTTGAAAGTAAAAAAGAATTCCATTTCAGAAACCTCTGGGAAGCTACAGGCTCATGGTAGGCAAGACCAGAGACCACTTTAACCAGAGACCACTTGACCAGGGACCACTCTCCAACATTAGTACCAAAAGGGTTACGAATCAGTTTTTGGTCAACTTTAGATTTGGTTTGGTTATTTGGGGTACTGATTCAAAAAATTGCATCGGATAGACCACATCAGCTCTAATTTCTGAAATAGAACATATGCCATCCAGTAGTCGCCATCTGCTCGCCCACATAAAATCGTATTTAATCATCTAGAGCTGATGTGGTAGTAGTCAACTTTCATGAGTAGTCAGCCTCTCCCCTCCCAACATCCCTGTTCCCTCGGCACTATAAGAGGGTTTTCGCGAGGCCAAGAGGCTCTCGTTGCCAAGTGGTTTCGAGGCAACAGTGCAGTAACAGTGAGGCCACAGACCATATTTTCGTTCTTGTGGACCACTGATGGTCCACAGACCATAGGTTGGGAACCACTGCATTAAATCATGGACACAAATCTTTTTAATTTGCAGATTTAATGAGCAGGTACCAGTCCTTAGAGTATGAAAAGCAGTATTGCTCGCTAATTAATTCAGGTTTTTTTCTTTAAAATGTTTGCAAGTTTTTAAAGAGTTTTTCTTAAAGTTTTTAGTTTTGTGATTACAAAATACCTGCTTTATGCCAGACTTTAAAGACGAGCGTTTGCTGGGAATCCAAAAGAAGTTCGTTGGAAAGCCTGTAAAGAAGAAGAATAGAAGAAACCATAAACAGGAAGACAAAACATTGTTGCAATTGCAAGGACGCATCAAATGGGGAAAGTAGGAAGCCTTTTTTGTGCACAACCTTGAAAAACATTAGGTTGTTTTCCTGAAAAATACACTTCTTATCACTACTTTATCCTGAAGTTGGACTGAAAATAAGCAAGGCCAAACTGTGTTTTATCTCCCACTCTCTTCCCATTTTCTCTGTCTGCTTCCCTTTCTTGTATTTTCTCTCTTCGACTCTAGTTTTATAGTAAGCTTTATCGTAAGTTATTTGGAGTAAGGGCCTATCCTTTCACTGTTAACTATGTGTAAAGTGTCAGGCCATAGAGTTGTATTTCATGTTTGCATTTGTGACTAATGAGTTTCATAGGTATTTCTGTAGCAAGGAATCCTTGAAGGTGGTTTTTACAGTTCTTTCCTCTGGAATAAACCCTACAACAGTGTTTTTCAACCTTTTTTGAGCCGTGGCACATTTTTTACATTTACAAAACCCTGGGGCACACCACCAACCAAAATGAAACAAAATGACCCTCTAACACAGTAATACATATAGTTAATATGTTTTAAAATGTATTTATACACTCAGTGTGAAACCTGGGCCTGTTTCGATGAACACAACATAGATATCTTGGCAGGAATGGCAGAAAGACACACATGAAGGTCTTGCTCAACAGCTGGGAGTTATAGTTCACCCGCAATCAAAGAGCATTCTGAACTCCACCAATGATGGAATGGAATCAAACTTCCCACACAGAACTACCATAACCAAGAGAAAATACTATAAGAGTTTTGTGGGCATTGACCTTGAGTTTTGGAGTTGTTGTTCACCTATATCCAGAGAGCACTGCGGAGGGGTGGGAGGAAGACGTGGGGTGAGTCTGCGCAGCAGCGCCCGCACGGGTCACGTCTTCCTCCCTCCCGTAGAAGCGACAGCGTGAGCAAAGCGAGGCAAAGCGAGCAGAGCGAGGCTGGGAAGAAGGGAGCCCGAGTGGAGAAGAAAAAGTGTTCGGCAAGAGGGGGAAGAAAGGGTATTGGAGGTTCCAATTTCCCACGGCACACCTGATGATCGCTCACGGCACACTGGTTGGGAAACACTGCCCTACAACACCTAAAGAAATACAGAATTGGGAGGGAAAAGATGCAAGAAGACCAAGCTGGGTTGCTTTTCATTTTGACAGTTGCCTATTTATTGCAAACTCCAGGCAGGGTGCATCTCTACACAATGCAGTCTGGCACCAGGTTAACTGCCAAGGTTCAATGTTATGGAATTGTGGAAGTTGTAGTTTTACAAGGTCTTTAGCCTTCTCTGATAAAGAGGGTTGGAGCCTCACCAAGCCACAACTCTACGAGTCTCCTGGTGAAGAGAAAAAGCAGGATATAAATAAATATAATAAGCATAATCATAATCATTATACAATTCCATAGCATTGAACCTTGGCAGTTAAACTGATGTCTAACTGAATTAATTCTAAGTGGAGACATCGCTGCAGAAGAGGTAAAAGGAGAGTGCAGATGTCTGGGTATTGTCCTGCCTTTCTTAAGTGCACTTTTGCTTTAAATTGGAAAACTTCTTCTCTGCCGTGCACAATTCTGTCGCAGTAAAGCAATTAAGTCAATGACCAGGCAGCCTTGTCCTTTACAAAGCCCTTGTTGCCTACCTGGTCTGCTGCTGGAAGCCCCAAACGGGCGACTCAGTATTTTCAATGACATCTGTCGCAATGGGGTTGTCGGCATCGGCAGTGACAAAGGATACGTAGCTGCTGGGGGAGGTCACTCCACGCTCAGTGAGAGGGCTCCCTGCAAAACATAAATCAATGAGGAATGGAGTCACTTTGTAGTGACAGACACGCATGTAGCTGAAGCGTGGGAAAACGTTGGCCCTCTGACTGTTAGGAATTGTGGGAGCTGAAGTCCAAAACACCCGGAGGGCCGACGTTTGCCCATGCTTGATCAGTGAGAGATAGGAATAGATTATATACAAGTTCAAAATGCTGAAGACCTGTCCACACAGCAGTACACAATCTCAAAAGGAGGCATAGGAATACACAGAAAGCTTTAATCATTATTTATCAACAACTCCTTGGTGAAAACAACAGGAGAGATGACTAGGTTCATACCCTGCTTACAGTTAGGAAGAACTGCAAGAACTCTTCAGTAGTGGAATATGCTGCTGCCTTGGAGCATGGCAGGGCCTCCGTCTCTGGAGGTTTTAAAGCAAAGGCTGGATGGTCATCTGTTGAGAGGGCTTTCTGTGTTCCCGCCTGGCAGAAAGGGGTTGGACTGGATGGCTCTTGCTGGTCTCTTATACCTCTATGATTCTATGATTCCACCGATTTCTATGGGAGACTAGGCCTGATCTGGCAGGACTCTTCATATGTTTGTATGACCTGAGTAAATCCTGTGCAATATTGAGAATTTCATCCATCCAGTACGAATATTTAATTTTTGCAGGAAGGTATTCAGAAGACAGCCAGGACTTCATAGAAGAGTTGGAAGAGACCATAAGGTCCATCCAGTCCAACCTCATTCTGCCTTACAATAATACACTAACAAAGCCCTCCTGACAGATGGCCATCTAGCTTCTGCTCAACAACCTCCAGCGAAGGAGACTTCACCACATTTTGAAGCAGCATATTCCACTGTCAATCAGCTCTTACTATCCAGAAGAACCATACAGTAGTGATGTGCACCAGTAACTGTTTCTCCCATTTCATCTATTCTTTCGTGGTTTTCGTTTCGGGCTTGAACACAAAACGGGAATCCATCCCCTGAAACGAAAACAGGCTTGGTACGAAAGAAAGCAGGTGCAGGTACTGTTTTCTTGCCTGCTTTTCAGACCACTGAGCCCTGCCTGTCCCGCCAAACAGAGAAGAACGCCATCCACGTCGCCTGTTGCCTGCCTTGCCTCGTCCGCCACCGTTCTGCAGACTGAGGGGAAAGCATCACAGAAACAGTGGAATCTTAAGCCCTGTCTTTACACTCACTTCTCATCTGCAGAGGGAGAGAAAAACATCAGAGAAATAATGGTATCTAAAGTAACTCTGATGCTTTTAATCCAGGTCATAATGAAGGATAGACTGCAAGTACAATCCATGCCATATTTTTAAAGAGATTATATTTATAGAAAGAAAGAAAAATCCCTAAAAATCAGGGGATGATACAAACATTATGGGTGGGCAAAGAGTGGTAGATGTGTCCTCCATGTGTGGCAATTTTCTAGCCCTAAAACTGAGGGGAAGCCTGGGAAGGATGCCGATGTCGGCTAATGGTCCTTTTTTTTTTGTTATTTTGGACCCAGAATAAAAAAGCACATTTGGAAAGATGCCCGTTTTTGGGAGAGTTGCTCGAAAACGAAAACAGGGCCTTACGAATGAAACGAACTGAAACGGATAGCGATTCTATACAAATGCTCAAGACTACTACACAGGACATTATTTATTTATTTATTTGGATTTGTTCGTCGCCACTCCCGTCAGGCTCGGGACGACTTCCATACACAAAAACACAATAAAAACATAACTAAAAACATCTAGATTTACAAAAGTTATTAAAACCATGTAGTAATTCAGAACACGCAGTGATATGCTCCCAAAGCCTACAGCTGCAGCTGACAGAAGGCCTGAAATTAACAACCAAACACCTGGACAAACAACAAAGTCTTGCAGGCCTTCCGGAAGGCTAGCAAGCTCGGTGAAGGGTGGACTTCCGAAGGAACTAAAGGCTCCCCTCCGAGTTGAGGTCAGGTGAAGAGTTTTAAAACTCGAGACTGCGAGGAGATTGAGGGACTCTGAGCGCAGTGGTCTAGCGGGACACTGGCCCCAGACCATTCAAGGCCTTAAAGGTTAGTACCAGCACTTTGAAGGTAATCCGGTGCTCTACTGGAAGCCAGTGCAGTTCACGTAGGACGGGGGTAATGTGGCAGCAAGATGGAGAACCTGCCAACAGCCGAGCTGCAGTGTTCTGCACCAGCTTAAGCATCCGGATCATCGACAAAGGAAGGCCAATGTAGAGAGCATTACAGTAGTCCAATCTTGAGATGACCGTGGCTTGGACCACTGTGGCTAGGTCGTGGCGGGACAGGTAGGGAGCCAGCTTCCTCGCCTGACGGAGATGGTAAAATGCTACTCCACTGACGGTGGAGATATGCGTCTCCATCGACAGTTGAGAGTCTACTGTGACTTCGAGACTCTTGACAGATGACGGACATAACGTCACGCCGTCCAGGGTTGGAAGCTGGATCTCTCCGGCACCCGGACGCCCCAGCCACAGGATCTCCGTCTTAGCCAGATTCACCTTCAACCTATTGGCTCGCAGCTATCCAATAACGGCTTCAAGGCAATGATGGAAATTATCGGGTATGGAGTCGGGTCGGCCCTCCATCCCCAGAACAAGCTGGGTGTCATCCGCATATTGGTGACACTCCAGTCCGAAGCTGCGTACCAACCGAGCAAGTGGTCGCACATAGATGTTAAATAATAAAGGGGAGAGGATTGCCCGTGGGGTACCCCACAAGGAAAGCTGTAGCCAGTTCCGGAGGAAGGAAGACAGCCAGTTCAGGACTGTCCCCCTCACCCCGGCCCCGGCAAGGCGGTGGGTCAAAAGATCGTAATCGACAGTATCAAGCGCTGCTGTGAGGTCCAATATCACAAGCAGCACCGATCCGCCCTGATCAAGTTGGCAACACAGCTTGTCTGTGATGGCGACCAACACCGTCTCCGTCCCATGCCCAGAACGGAAGCCGGACTGGAAGGGGTCTAGCCAAGCTGTATTATCTAGGAAAGACTGCAACTGCTCCATTGCTGCCCTCTCAACCACCTTGTCCGAAAACGACAGATTCGACACTGGGTGGTAGTTGGAAGGGACCGAAGAATCTAAACTCGGCTTCTTCAGCAATGGAGTGACCACTGCCTCTTTCAATCCTTCTGGAAAAACTGCTTGCTCAAGGGAGGTGTTAACTAGTTTCAACAGAGGGCCACGTAACCCCTCCAGGCATTACTAAATTACAGTACTATAGTGGGCAACTGCGGTAGACTCAGGGGGACATTAGTCCCTTTCCCAGAGGGCCCTGCAAAACAAAAAAGTCCCCAGTGATTATGAATTACGGTTTCTACAGTAGGGCAAATAATAAATATCTTTCAATCTCTTCTTTCAGTTTTTAAAAATTGTTTAACATATTTTTCGCCTTGAAAAATAAATGTATGTTTAGTCTGGTTTAATATATGCTACCCTGGCTTCTTTAAACAAACCGTAAGATATAAATATTGCAATAAACAAGTATCTTCCTTTAAAATAACGGCTCTATGAAATCTGTTTCCTCCCCAATCCTGTTTTTCTTAGCTGCTGACAATGAATGTTTGGTCTAGCTTGTTTTTTTTTAAAGAAACACTCTGAAATGCAGCATTTGCTGAAGCATTTGAAGAAGGACCACCAAAGTGGGTTCTTTGGACGCAGGAGTAAACGCTTTGAAAATATTATTTTATGTGCTCTTTCAAAGCCAGGCTGCTATCTCGAAAAACAGGGGAAGAAGTCTGTGAGAAAAGAGATTAGCTAATCAGTTAATTGGCTCGACCTAGTTTGTCTGCTGCTCTGCACAAAGTGGCTCTTGTGCCTCCGCAGAGAACAACAAGGTCACACTTTGGAAAAAGGGCCTCAATGCCATTTCGGAGAATGAAACAATCTGAAACAGAAATCTCACAACCCCCTTATGGGTAGGAAGCGACTCAGGAGCATACAATGATGCCTGAGTCAAGGATGGGGGAACAAAGACCGTTTTGATGACATGGCTTCTACATATGGCCAAAATCTATATCTATAGATAACAGTTACAGTATGCGTGTATGTTTGTACCACAGACTCTCCTATGTAACCTGATCTGAGGTGGCAGCCCATCCCACTGGCTATATATACTCAAGGGGAGTGGGCGGGGTTACCATTTAAAGTGATAATAACTTTCTAAAAGATTCCGAACTGTCTGCACAGGCGCAGGGATTACCATATTTTGATACACAGGATTTTGATTTAGGTAATAGCAGCCTGCCCTCAATATGGAGATATTGACTATAGAAAAAACCGTATCATCTGAACGTGGGAGAACGGAAGGATCGGTTGATGTCTCCTTCATCTGGAAAATGATGTTAGTCATTGTTCTTCCTAGGTACTCTGGAGCAACAGGAGAAAAATGAACGCAATGGCGGCGGATAGAAGGATCTGAGGTGGCAGCCCCTCCCACTGGATATATATGCTCAAGGGGAGTGTGGCCGGGGCTACTATTTAAAGTGATAATAACTTTCTAAAAGATTCCGAACTGTCTGCCATATGTGCGATTCACAGGGACCACGACAGGGAATCTTTATTTTTATACCGCCCTATCTCCCTGAGGGGACTCAGGGTGGCTTACAGCAGAAAATTGGCAAACATTCAATGCAAATGTAAATACATAAATCAAACATTTAGAACATGCTTACTACTAGATCAAATAATAGCAAATAGTCAAAACATGAAAAGTAAATAGGCATTTACAGATCAACAGGGCTGAGGTGGTGTCCGAGTTGGAGTGTTTAAGGTGCTGGCCGAATAAAATTATTATATTGCACACAGCCCCGAGGGCCACAATGGGAACATCCAGCCCATAAAGAAGTGTGTGCCTATGCTTTGCTCTGAGGCTGAGAGACGGTGACTTCCAAGAAAGGTCTGGATGAAAGAAGAAAAAGGAAAGAGGGGGAAAGGTATGAAGGAAGGAAAGAATGTAAAGAAAAAGAATGGAAGAGAAAAAAAGGAAGGGAAGGTGTATGAAGGAAATCTAGAGAAGAAGGAAGGAAAGGAGAAAAGAGAGAGGGATAAGGTATATGGGGGGAAAGGAAGGAAGGAAGAGCCAAATAAAAATACAAACCCAACCAACACTGGTATATACACTTGTTAAACATAGTTGCACTCCATGTCAGAAAACACCTCTGTATTTAACCACCACACTGCAGTCCAGGTTAAAGCAGCCAAGCAGTTTATTGAAGATTATATTAAAAAAGCAGTTCAGCAAAAACAGTAAAAACTTCAAAGTCTATACGAATAAAATAGTCCACAAGGAACACGAATAATCCAAAATCCAAAAGCTACACGACATCCAATACAGGAATACAAGAAAACCAGGAAGGCAAGGCAGTATAGAATCCAATACAAAAATCCAGGAACAATCCTTTGAACTTGGAAACGTGAAACAGGAACAAAGAAATGGAAGGTCCGTTGAGCATCCCAGTGATCTCGGGCGGTGAGTACGGTAGGCAGGCCAAATGCGAACTTTACTGCGAGAACCGGACCGAGTCAAAGACGGACTCGGCCCGGTTCTGACCTGCGTCCTATCCCCAGACACGCTGTTGATAGACATCCAGTTCTCCCCCCTTCCACTCTGGTGCTGGTGCGCTCGTTCCATCCGAACAAGACCGCCATCGTCAGGGAGTTTTGTGAAGACCTCAAAGCGGACCTATTCTGTATCACCGAGACCTGGCTCCAGGAGAGCGATTCCATCTGCCTCCAGGAAGTGGTCCCCCCTGGTTACGTTGCCACGCACCAGAATAGGAACGAGGGGCGGGGGACCTGATCGCGACCATGGCGACATTTGGCCTCTCCCTTTGTAGCTCGGGACCCACACACTTGGCCGGGCACACTCTCGACTTGGTGTTCAGCGCGGGGGGTTCAAGTGGAACTAGCCTCCGTAATGGAGGTTCCATGGTCGGACCACTGTGCTCCAAGGATCCGGGTTGAGCAACCGCCCCCTCCATGCAAAGGCGCGAACAGATTTTCGTTCGCCCAAAGAGACTTATGGAACCCAAAAGGTTCCTGAATGCTCTGAGGGATCTGGAGTCTATCAGCATCTCAGTCGATGAGCTTGTCCAGTCTTGGAACACCTCACTAGTTAGAGCTCTCGATGAGATTGCCCCTAGGCGTCCTCTCCGACCCCGCAATCATCGGTCCCCCTGGTATACAGGGGATCTGAGGGCCATGAAGCGGGAGAGGAGACGGCTAGAGCGCGAGTGGAGGAAACTCCGTGACGGAGCCTCAGTATCAGCTTATAAGCTATTTAAAGAGATTTATGAGCATGCTGTCAAGGCGGCCAAAAATGTGCACTTCTCCGCCCTGATAGCGTCTGCCAACTCACACCCGGCTCAATTGTTTAAGGTAATTCGGTCTTTGACGACGGTCCCTACCGTCCCAAAAAATAGTGATCAGGCCCTTACTGCCGATGCTTTACAGAGTTTTTTTGCAGACAAGATACTGAGCCTCCGCCGCGACCTTCCGGCCACAGTTGATACAGTAAGAGAGCTCGAGACTCCGTGGCCCTCCGCCGGGCCCACCCTCGACCGGTTTCGGCCACTGGACGCAGACGCTGTTGATAAGATAGTGGCTGCAGCCGTCCTACCACCTGCTCCCTCGACCCGTGCCCTCCTGGCTTGTTAGATCTTGCCTGGAGGGGTTACGTGGCCTCTGTTGAATATCATAAACAGCTCCCTTGAGCAAGGAGTCTTTCCAGAGTGCTTGAAAGAGGCGGTGGTAGCTCCATTACTGAAGAAACCGTCATTGGACCTGCGGTTCCCTCCAACTACCGCCCGGTGTCGAATCTTTCGTACCTGGGCAAGGTGGTTGAGAGGGCAGTAATGGAGCAAATGCAGTCCTTCTTAGATGATGCAACGTGGCTAGACCCCTTCCAGTCCGGCTTCCGTTCGGGGCACGGGACGGAGACGGTCCTGGTCTCCATCACAGACCAACTCCGCTGCCAGCTCGACCAAGGCGGGTCTGCGCTGCTCGTGTTATTGGACCTCACGGCAGCGTTTGACACGGTCGACCACAATCTATTGATCCACCGCCTGGCCATGGCTGGAGTGAGGGGACTGCCCTTAATTGGCTGACCTCCTTCCTCCGCCAGCGGTCTCAGCGTGTGAGGAGGGGCGGGTGATCTCCGGGGCTCCCATTAGTCTGTGGGTTCCCAGGGGCTATTCTCTCCCCTCTGTTATTTAACATCTACATGCAGCCGCTTGCACAGCTGGTGCGGAGTTATGGGCTGGTCTGTCACCAGTACGCTGATGACACCCAGCTCATTCTGAGGATGGAGGGCAGGCCAGAATCCGTCCCCGATAATTTCCAGCGTTGCCTCGAAGGCGCCACTGGATGGCTGCGAGCCAGTAGGTTGAGGGTGAATCCGCGAAGACGGAGATCGAGTGGCTGGGCGGCCCCGGCGGGGTGGGTGCCCGGCTTCCGACCGTGGACGGTGCGGCGCTGTGCCCAGCGCCGTCTGTGAAGAGCCTAGGGGTCCATTTGGACTCCCAGCTGACCATGGAGGCCCAGGTCTCCATGGTCAGCAAGGCTGCTTTTTCCACCTCCGCCAGGCAAGGAGGCTGGCCCCCTACCTCTCCCGGAATGACCTGGCCACGGTGATCCAAGCCACGGTCATCTCGAGGCTAGATTACTGTAACGCGCTCACGTTGGCCTTCCTCTGTCGTCGATCCGAAGCTCAAGCTGGTGCAGAACACTGCCGCCCGGCTCCTGTCTGGCACGCCAGCAGGTTGCCGAATAACACCTGTTTTGCAGGATCTGCACTGGCTTCCCATTGAGCACCGGATCGCCTTCAAAGTGTTGGTTCTTACCTTTAAGGCCTTGTACGGCCTGGGGCCAGCGTATCTGAGGGACCGCCTCACCCCTTATTGCCCAGCGAGATCATTACGGTCAGAAGATGCCAACCTCCTGGAAATACCATCAGCAAAGTCGGCACACCTGACATCCACCCGCCGGAGGGCGTTTCCGTCATAGCCCCTACGCTGTGGAATGCCCTCCCGGCTGAAACTAGGGCCCTGAGAGATCTACTCCCATTTAGGAGGGCCTGTAAAACCCATCTGTACAGGCAGGCCTTTGGAGAGTAGGCCCGTGTACTTTGGGTACTGTGCTGGCACCTGTTGCTGCCCGCTTGTAGTAGGCTCTGTCCTGCTATTGTTTTAATTGTTTAATTGCTTAATTGTTTTATGTTTTTAATTGTTTATGTTTTAATCCTGTTTTATGCCACTGGCTTTGTGAGCCGCCGCGAGCCCCCGGGAGTCGGCGGCATAGAAGCCTCAATAATAAATAAAATAAATAAACTAGAATTCCCTCAGAAAGCTTGATTAGAACTTGACAAGAGCAGTTGTCTCAATTACCAATGTTGACCAAGCTGGCTAGCAAACGTTCCTGGCCTCTCTAATAAAGACATGAAGTCATGCCTTCTCCTATGAGTTGCTGCTATGGATTTTTTTCCTGTAACAGGTGCTGTGATCTTCGGATATTTTGCTGAGCAGCCCAAAGTTTGTGAAAACCAAGTCTCCTATCAACCAACTCATTATCTTGCAACTCATTATTTTCTACATCTGGGATTTCAACCTCTGAATTATTTTCCTTAAAGAACAGCTCCTCCGCATCATTTGGAATGTGACCTTCACTGAGGGCCCTTCCACACAGCCCTATATCCCTTCTTAGAAGAGGAACAAGCAGGTTTCAGAATCGGACATTCAACTGTTGATCAGGGCTTAATATTGCAACATTTAGTAGAAAATATTATTCTCCCTCCCGGGGAGCACTTTATGCAGCCTTTATAGATTTTAAGTCTGCATTTGACTCAATCCCAAGAAACAGACTTTGGCGCAAACTTGAGGCTACCAATATAGACAGGCGCCTGCTGGTTCTCATTCGCAGCCTTTATGAAAAAACACATCTGCGAGTGAGATGTAACTGAGAAGGCCATCTGACTAGACCAATACCCTCATTTACAGGAGTAAAGCAAGGTTGTGTTCTTGCTCCCACATTGTTTAATATTTATATTAACTCCCTGGTGAACTCACTTTCAGAAATAAACACTCACCCCCCTAAATTGGCTGGGAGAGCAATATCGGCCTTACTTTATGCAGATGATGCCGTACTTTTATCATTAACATGTATTGGGCTGAGACGGCGTCTAAAAAGTTTAAATGTGTACTGTAATACTGAACAGCTAGCAATTAATTATGACAAATCAAAAGTGCTAGTTTTTACTCGGAAAAGATGCATACATCACTGGCAAATCAATGGGCACCCAATAGAACAAGTTAAACTGTATACATATCTAGGAGTCGTTTTCCAGTCCACTGGTTCCTGGAATGCTCAAGTGTCCCATTCTATAGCAAATGCACAGCAAGTTACAACTCACTTATTTCATTTTTTATGGTAAAGGTGGCCAGCATGTACCTTTAGCAATTAAAGTTTTTAATGCTAAGATTTTGCCTCAAACGTTATATGGAGCACAACTGTGTGCATTTAAAAGTGTTAAAGCTTTAGAAACCATCCAGACAAAATTCCTAAGAAGTATCCTTAGCCTCCCAAGCTGTGTGCCTAATGTAATTTTACTTCTAGAGACAGGTCAGATCTCCGTTGAGTCTCGGATCTGGATCTATAAACTAAATCTTTGGTTAAAACTAATGTTTTTGCCTAAAGGTTTGGCCCCATTGACCCTCGGTGATCCATTCTAATCAAGGTGGAAAAAGATAGTTCATGAGAAAATCCTAAACCTTGGATTTTCAGTTAATACCATTCTGACCATGGGCTATACAAAAGTCAAAGAAAACATACGACAGCGTATCTGGGACACAGAGCTGCAAAACTACCTAAATGCAGCCTCTACTCTTCCAATCTTCAAAGATAACTGAAGGGTGCTGCTTCCTGCAAAGTACTTAGGCAACCTAACCATCCCTAAACATAGGAAGGCGTTCTCTATGGCTAAATTCAACGTACTCCCTTCTGCTGTATTGGAGGGAAGATATATCAAAGTACTATACAATGAACGCCTATATCCCTGTGAGGCGGAGGCAGTGGAAACTGTGGAGCACTTTTTGTTGTACGGGTCTTTTTTACAGTGACCTTCGTAAACATTTTATAAACCCGATTTTAGAAAGTCTACCAGGGAGATCTGTAAGGTTTTATATAGATTATCTCTTGTCTGACAAACACCTCAAGGTCATTGTCAGGGTAGCCAGCTTCTGTGCAGCAGCAATAGTTTGTCAGCGCAAGATGCTGTCACAGTCTTAGAAAGTTTTAATATATATTTTGGTTTTAGCATTGTCATTTTAGCATTTAAATGTTTAATACCATTTTAACTATCTTATTTAATATTGGGGTTTTAACTTTGCCTGTGTGTACCCTGACATTTGTACATTTGCGAACATGTATTTGAACATGTATGTGTACCCTGATGTTTGTACATCCTGATGTTTGTACATTTTTATGCTGGTCATTGACCATAATTAATCTTGTCACTTATATCCCAGAATATCCCAGAAATATCTCAGTTCAAAGTAGATATAGTGGGATTTTCTGCCTTGATATTCTGGAATATAGGGCTGTGTGGAAAGGCCCTGATTTTTGGAAGTACCGACTGCTCATTCTCAGGACATAAGATCTCATGATGGATCGCAGGCCCAGAATCCCCATGACCTATGTCCACATTAACATGAGTACAGGCACAATCATGGGCTGAACTACAACAAACATAATCTATTTTGTTTAGCGTATAAAATGAAAGAGAAAGCAATTTAAAGGATACATCTCATTAAGTTATTTTGTAATGCAGAAACTCAAATATTTCGCTTACCTTTTAAGCTCAAGTGCATGGCTCTTTCCACAAGGATACTAACAGCAAATGTCTTCTCATGGTCCACAGCGGGAGATGATTCGGATGATTTCTCAGTAAGAATGTCTGCAGCTGCAGGATTTGGTTCCAGAGGGACCTGGACATTTTGCTCAGGTGCCTCTCTGTTTTCTTCACCTTCGCTACTGCTGATGGGGCTTCCCTCTTCACCGGGCTCAAGCCCATGGGGGTGAGTGGAAGCCAGTGCAATGTGAACCCTCACAGCAGCTCCCCACAGGTTTGAAGCATTGCGCCGGAACAAGGGAAAGACACCTGTAACAATGGGAGAAGCATGGCTCAGAAAGAACAGGGCAACTTTGAGAAAAAGCTGCAGATTGTGATAAAACAAACATGGGCAATCTTTGGCTCTACAGGTGTTTTGGACTTCAACTCCCACAATTCCTAACTGTTAGGAATTGTGGGAGTTGAAGTCCAAAACACCTGGAGGGTCAAAGTTGGTCCGTGCTTGTTATAAAAGGATGAAGACCACTTTTAGTTCTACTGTATTCACACAAGGATATCGGACTTATACCAACTCAGACTATGTGTTTATCTAGCCCAGTAATGTCTATCTACACTGATTGAAAGCAGCGCTATGGGCCATGCCCTATGAGGAGCATCTTAAAAAACTGGGTATGCTTAGCCTGGAGAGAAGGTTAAGAGGAGACATGAGAGCCATGTATAAATAGGTGAAATAATGCCACAAGGAAGAGGGAGCAGACTTGATTTCTGCTGCGCTTGAAACTACAACTAGGAGCAATTAGGCCTGGTTGATCCACAAAAGAAATGGTTCAAAATTCGTTCTGGATGTAGGGGAAACTGGCGCTTTGAATCTGATTGACTTCCGAAATTTTCTGGAAAAATTTTGAAATTTATTTGGAAAAATTTTGAAATTTATTTGGAAAAATTTCGAAATTTATTTGGAAACATTCCAAAATTTCGGAATGGCTTTGTTAATGGCAGACATGCATGTGCAGTAAGAAAGACACCCAGTTTGGATGCCAAATGCAGAGGGAGGGAAAGACATCTGCATCCAAACTGGGTTAAAGGCCCAGTTTGGACGCTTATGTCTTTCCCTCCACGTTAGGTCTAACGCGGAGGGAAACACATTTGAAACATCTAGACTCCGATGTCTTCCCCTCCGCGTTAGGTCTAATGCGGAGGGAAAGACAGTCGCATACGGAAGAGAAGGCCAGGGAAGGGAAACCCCCCGATTCCTTTCTGAAAATGGCGGCGGTGGCTTCGAAATGGCAAATTCACTTCCGGGTTGCTTACATCGCTTCAAAACTGCTTCAAAAGTGAATTTATTCCAAATTCATTCTTATTTTAGAAGCATTCCGATGAACCCAACCAGGCCTAGGAGCAATGGGTTCAAATTACAGGAAAGAAGATCCACCTGAACATTAGGAAGAACTTCCTGACCGTAAAAGCTGTTCAACAGTGGAACTCTCTGCTTTGGAATGTGGTGGAAGCTCTTTCCTTGGAAACTTGTAAATAGAGGCTGGATGGCCATCTGTCAGAGATATTTTGATTGTGCTGTTCCTGCATGGCAGGGGGTTGGACTAGATGGCCCTTGTGGTCTCTTACAACTCTATTATTCTATGATTCTTGATTCTATGATCTCAGAAACTGGGTGTTGAACTTTTTCTTAAACCATTAAAAAAAGCAATCTCTGAACTAACCATATCCATGTCTTGTGGCAAGTCACTTCATGTGGAAAATCTGCATTCTGTGTGAACCTATGTGCCTTCAGGTCATTTCCAACTTAAGGTAAACTTACAGCAAACATGTTACAGGGTTTTCTTGGCCATGTTTGATTATTATTACTATTACGATTGCTATTATTATTATTATTATTATTATTAAAGGAGTTTGCTTTCCTTTGAGGATGAGAGTGTGACTTGTCTAAAGCAACCCAGTGGGTTTCCACAGCTGAGCAGGGATTCAAACCTAGGACTCCAGATTCATAGTCCAATGCTCAATCCATTACACCACACTGGCTCAAAATATGCACTACAGTGTTCCCTCGCTACTTCGCGGTTCGCTTATTGCGGACTCGCTGTTTCGCGGATTTAAAAAAATATTAATTTAAAATATATATCATGGTATTTTCACTGTTTTGTGCGGTTTTGCCGCTGCCGCTCTCCAAAGCTCTTTCCCTCCTCAGTCCTCCCTCCCTCTCCAGCCTTGAAGGGCCTTTCCTTCACTTTATTTTAAGTTTATAAAGACTTAAAATAGTGTATAACTACTAAAATAATGTATAAATATTAAAATAAATAGAGTATCCCTATATCACGGTTTTTCACTTATTGAGGGAGGTCCTGGAACCTAACTCCAGCAATTAAGTGAGGGAACACTGTATACAGTACTGTATATACACGAGTATAAGCCGACCTAAATATAAGCCGAGACACCTAATTTTACCACAAAAAAATTGGGAAAACTTATTGACTCTTAAAATCGATACCACTAAAATTACATTAATTGAGGAAACATTAGGTTAAATGTTTTTCAATGTTTACATAAAACTGTAATTCAAAATAAGACCGACTAACTTTGAGTAAACCATTATTCTAATCTTCTTCAATGTAAATGGGCTTATGTATCCTTCCAATAATAATAAAGAGAGTAAAATAATAAATAGAATAAAATAATAATAGAATAAAATAATGGAAATGTAATAATAACAGTAAAAATAGAGTAAAATAAATGTAATAATTACAATAATAATGTAAAACAATAAATGTAATAATAAATAGAGTAAAATAAATGTAATAAAAATAATAGAGTAAAATAATGTAAATGTATTAATACCAATAAAATAGTAAATGTAAAAAATACTAATGACAGAGTAAAATAATAAATAACTCTGACTCGAGTATAAGCCAAGAGGAGCCTTTTCAGCTTAAAAAGGGGCTGAAAAACTACACTTATACTCAAGTATATACAGTATATCGATATGCCTAAGAGAATCGTGATCATTAAGAGATTATTCAGTTTGGGAAGGGGAGAATGCAAGAGCGGAGAGTGACGATCTATCATTCAATTAGGCCCCAAGGTAGCCCCCAACTGACTGCTTTTTAGGCATCTAGGGAACGTACCACTAACTGTTCTCTTCCTTCTCGTGCTCCTTCCAAGTGCTGAGAGATCCACAAAGGCTGACCCAATCAGGCGGTCAGTGTCCAGCGGTCTCTCCACATGGCTCTCATTCCCAAAGGCTCTCCACACCTGGAGCTCCAGCCTCTCCTCCCTGAAGTACCACCACAAAGCCTGGCTCGGTTGAAGATCCATTTGCTGGCTTTTCTTGAAAGTCACTGTCACGTGTTTCTGGTCTTCCGTACATTTCGGCCTCCTCAGCGACGTCCAGCCAGCTTCCTGGTCGTACAACTTGTAGCGAAGGTAGCAGTAGATGCTTCCAGTCAAGTGTGTGTGTCCTGCTAGTAAGACACATTGAACTGGCAGCCACAGCCTTGGGATAGAAATTGTCACTGTGACCGGGTTTGGAGCAGACTGGCATTCATCCTCACTGTCCTCCTGGAGTTTCTCACTGGTGAATCCCTCCCAATTCCAGCCCAAAAGCGCTGCGGCATCCAGAACACGTTCTCGGTCCCCAGGATGAGCAAAGGTGACAGAGAGCTCCAGGCCTCCAACGATGGTTTCCAAGAAGTTTCTACTATCTGAAGGTACCACATCTTCTGGGACATTGACTGGGTACCAGCCTCTAATACCTTCAACACAGAATGGAGACACACAGGGAGAGAAAAAGAGAGGCATTGCCTTTCGCTGATATTTATTGGATACATCTATTATCAGGCATGGGCAATCTTTGGTCCTCCGGGTGTTTTGGACTTCAACTCCCACAATTCCTAACAGCCTTACCGGCTGTTAGGAATTGTGGGAGTTGAAGTCCAAAACACCTGGAGGACCAAAGATTGCCCATGCTTGATCTATATCAGGGGTGCCCACACTTTTTCAGCATGCGAGCTACTTATAATAAAACCAAGTCAGAAAGATCTACCTACCTCCTCAAGGCTGGAGAGGGGAGGGGGCGGGGCTTGGCCAGAGGGGGCGGAGCCAGGCCGCACCAAGCCCCGCCCCCTCCCCTCCGGCTTTGGAGCTCCCAGCAGCTTCTCCAGGCTTGAGGATGGCAATGCCAAGCCAGTGGTAACATAGCTAGCACAAGGCTGGCTTGGCACTGCCCTCCTCAAGCCTGGAGAAGCTGCTGGTAGAGCGGAAGCCAGAGGGGGCGGAGCCAGGCCACGCCAAGCCCCACCCCCTCCCCTCTGGCTTTGGAGCTCCCAGCAGCTTCTCCAGGCTTGAGGATGGCAATGCCAAGCCAGTGGTGGCATAGCTAGCACAAGGCTGGCTTGGCCCTGCCCTCCACAAACCTGGAGCAGCTGCTTGGAATGCCAAAGCCGGGAGAGGCGGGGCTTGGCGCGGCCTGGCTCCGCCCCCTAGAAGCGCCCCATCCAGCTGGGATCGACCTCCTTCGGTCCCAGGATCCTGGGCAACCCTGATCTATATGATAAATCAAAGTTATTACACTGTGACAGAGATAACTGAATCTGTTACCTGATCTTCTGACCAACAGATCTTTGGTCGCCACCTTGACGGTTCCTAAAAGGTAGTCTCTTAAAGCCGGAGCTTTCATTGCAGGTGAAGCTGCCAGGTCAAAGAAAAAATGACAAAAACATTAAAAATGGAAGCCAAGACATCAGAGACTAGAAACACAAGCATGTTGTTGTTTATTCGTTCAGTCGCTTCCGACTCTTGGTGACCTCCTGGACCAACCCATGCCTGAGCTCCCTTTTGGCCTTCACCACCCCCAGCTCCTTCAATGTCAAGCCAGTCACTTCAAGGATGCCATCCATCCATCTTGCCCTTGGTCGGCCCCTCTTCCTTTTGCTTTCCATTTCCCCCAGCATCATTGTCTTCCCCAAAGTTTCCTATCTTCTCATTATGTGTCCAAATGACTTCATCTACTATCCTTCCCTAAATACTAGTGTATCTTAACATTATGCTTTCACTGCCTTAGGACAGTGTTTCCCAACCTTTTTTGAGCCGCGGCACACTTTTAACATTAAAAAAATCCGGGGGCACACCACCAACCAAATGACACAAAATGACACTCTAACACAGTAAAGAATGGCTGGGGGATGGTGGTCTGTTGGGAGCAGCTGCTGGATTGGAGGCTGGCTGGGGAAACGGCCGAAGGAGGCGGCGCCCCGGCCCCTTCTTCTTTTTCGTTGCCGCCGCCCAGCCTTTCCTCCTCCTCCCCCAAGCAGCAGGAGTTTGGCAGGAGGGGGGAAGGAAGGGGGGCAGAGAACTTTTCTCGCAGCACAGCAGGTGGTCCGTCACGGCTCACTAGTGTGCCGCGTCACAGCGGTTGGGAAACACTGCCTTAGGAGATGCACTTCCGTATTTAAGAATTTGGAAAACCCTGCAGAGATTATTGCCACCTGGGGAACTCAAGGAGACTGGATTGGGATTCCCAAGAAGGTTAGGCTTCAGGTCTGTGATTCTCCACCCCTTTATTAAATAAAAACACAGGGTAGTATTTTATATCAGGTCCTTAGCATACTAAAATAAGTTATCTCTGCTGGCCTAATCGCCCCAAACCTAAAAGAACATAATTCACTCATGCACCAGTCATCAGCAGAATTGACCTCCTTCCTTCTCCCCAGCTAACTGATGGCTGGCAAAATATAAATTGAGAGTAGGGAGGGAGTCACAATTGTGGCTAAGTGTTACAACGTTGACTAAGCCAGTGGTTCTCATCCTTCCCAATGCTGCAGCCTCTTAATAGTTTCTCATGTTGTGGTGATCCCCAAACATAACATTATATTATTGCTACTTCGTAATTGCAATTTTGCTACTGTTATGAATTGTACTGTAAATATCAGATATGCAGGATTTGGCACCAATACCCAAAATGCCCAAATTTGAATACTGTTTTTTGATTTTGTCATTTGGGAGTTGTAGTTGCTGGGATTTATAGTTCATCTAAAATCAAAGAGCATTCTGAACTCCACCAATGATGGAATTGAACCAAACTTGGCGCACAGGACTCCCATGACTAACGGAAAATACTTGGAAGGGTTTGGTGGGCATTGACCTTGAATTTTGGAGTTGTACATCCAGAGAGCACTGTGGACTCAAACAATGATGGATCTGGACCAAACTTGGAATGAATCTTCAACATGCCCAAATGTGAACACTGGTGGAGTTTGGGGAAAATAGACATTGACATTTGGGAGTTGTAGTTGCTGGGATTTATAGTTCATCTGCAATCAAAGAGTAGTCTCAACCCCACCAACAATAAAATTGGACCAAAGGTTCCTCACAGAACCCCCATGACCAACAGAAATACTGTGTTTTCTGACCTCTCTGTCACCACCCTCACAAACCCCCCAGGGGTCCTGACCCCCAGGTTGAGAAATGCTGGACTAAGCAATGATTATGAAAACCGAACAGTTCTGCGATTACTTAGTTGAGTGTTCTCTGGATTTTTGTAAGCAGCAGCTGGATGGCCCTTATGGCTCTGAGGTTGGAAAAGGGTTAAAGGGCATTTTAATTTCAGATATCATATCCACAGACTTTGTATCTCAATCCAAACCCCATCCTCCTGACTAAATAGAACCAATGGCAGCCTTCCAGATGCTCCTGTATCTCAACTCTCATCAGTTCTTGTCATGATATCTAATAAGAAGTTGTATGTAGTCTAGCATATCTGGAGGGCTGCATAAAATGACATGGAGGACCCGATTCAATAATAATAATAATAATAATAATAATAATAATAATAATAATTCAACCCATAGGCCTTGAGTTTGATGCGTGTGGTATAAAAGGTGGATAGGAGAAAGCAGTTCCAAGAGAAAGGGGCTCACTATGGGGTGGTTTTATGAGATCAGAACCACACAGCACACTGCCTTGATTAAAGCTGGAGTAGACCCTGTTCTCAGAAACGTCTTTCCCACTATTGGGCATTTCTGCCTTTCCATTCAGCTCAGTGTGACAGTGACCATTTTATTTGACCGGAACAACCCAGACTGACTCCTACTCATTCTTCCTACCTGAATTCAGGTTCTTGTGCAAGATAGAGAACACGATTTCCGAACGCTGCAGGAGTTCCCCCAGGCAGCAGGCTTCTCCGCTGCTCCTCTGGACCACAAGATTGCAAGGGAACTCCACATGGTGCTCAAATTCGGGGCAGAAAGTGCGTGCTACGGGCCGTGTGTTGCGCCTCTCCATCTCCGGGAGGAAGGGGATGTGGACTGATACATAGGCGTTGACACCGACCTCAGCGCTGTATTGTAGCAAAGGGTTCTTTTCGGCCAAAGCTCTTAGTGGAGGGAAGAAATCATGCCAGTAGCACATATAAGCAGCAGTTACAAACAAATGTTGTATAGTATTTGCATTTGTTTGGGTTTATGTTATCATATCAAAAAGGAAATAGGGAAAGAAAATACTATCCACTGGGTCACAACATTCATCCAGTGATTTCAGCACTTTTTATTCTGAGGCCTTAGTAAGACGCTTTCTCATCACTGCTGTATCAATAGTTGGAAAATGCCAGGGAATGAACATGGCATTTTATATGTAAAGAAAAAGATCTATTACCACTGAGGCAATTCTGCCACGGCCTAGTAGCAGTAGCTCCTTAGGGTTTTTAGGAAGCATTGACTGTAACGACTCTCCAACACTCGGTAAGGATCACGCGTAGATTGAAAGCACGGTCCAACACGATTTTATTGCAGGTACGACACATGTGAAGCAAAAGCACCTGCCCGCCACCAAAACACAACTTATATACCCCAACCCCCTCCCATCGCCCATGCAATGTCCAGGCAGGGTTGCACCATATCCGGTGATTCAGCATATCCCATAGTCCAAAGGGATGTGACCTCATGGCCCCATGAGTCAGCATTAGGAGTCCAATTGTCCAATGTCCAGGCTCAGAGGAGTTACATCACTTCCCTCTGCAGCCTTGCACACATGTGGAAGTTACCTCACTTCCACATGACTCAGCACAGTCTTATATAACTGGAGCCCAAGGTCACCCAAGAACTAGGGCAAAGGTCGATGCAATCTCATGCCAGGCTGGGAGCTTGAACTTCACCCAAGCTCAAGTCTCCCAATCCTGACATAACGGCCTCCTCCACCACGTCCTCCCCCTGTAAAACAAAACATCATTCAATCCGGAGGATGAAAGGGGCCCACATACTTTTTCAGAAGACCACAATGAAACGTGGGATGAACTTTCCCTAAACTCTTGGGCAACAGAAGGGTATAGGAGACCTTATTCACTGCTTTCTCAATTCTAAAAGGCCCAATATACTTCGGACCCAATTTCTTAGATGGATAACCCAATTTCAAATTCTGTGTGGACAGCCACACTAAATCCCTTCACTATACTCCTCCCTTCTCGCCTCTTCCGGTCACCAAACATCTTATAAGAACGCTGTGCCTTCCCTAAAGCTTCCGCTACTTCCTTCCAATCCTCCCGGGCTCGTATCTTCCACTCCACTTTCTCCTCCCCTCCCAACTCCAACAGCTGGGGCAAAGGAGCCACCTCCTGACCATAGACTATCTCAAAAGGAGACCTTCCAGTGGATGAATGCACAGAGCTATTGTATGCCACTTCAGCATAGGGCAACAGATCAGACCAATTAGTTTGCTCTTTATTACTAAAAATGCGTAGATAAGCCCCTAACGATTTCTGCGTCCTTTCTACGCCGCCATTACAACAAGGATGATAAGAGGTCGTAAGACGTCTCTGAGCCCCTAGCACCTCCAAAAACCGCTCCCAAAACTGAGCAGTAAACTGCACTCCACGATCACTCAAAACCTGTTCCGGGCACCCATGCAACCGGTACACATGCTGCACATACAACTCCGCCAAACGTTCCGCAGAAGGCAACCCCTTCAATGGAACAAAATGGGCCTGCTTCAAAACATATCCAGCACAGTCCAAATGTACTTATAACCCCGACTCAAGGCAACTCCCCACAAAATCAGTGCTGACATGCGTCCCACGGCCTCACAGGAGTAACTACCACCTGAATCAACCCCTGCGGCTCGCAGAGGGAACTTTATTCCTGGCACACACCTCACAACACTCTACATATCTCTTCACCTCAGCCCTCATAGCTGGCCACCAATACCGCTTTTTCAAGGCCAACAGAGTCTTCGTGACTCCCCAATGTCCAGCAGACCTATGATCGTGATTCAACCTCAGCACCTTTTCTCTCATACTCTGAGGGACATACACTTTACCTCCCATAATCCATAAACCATTCAATGACTTGCACTCCTTCTCATGGCTCTGCAACCACATATCACCTACATAACCCTTCTGCAATTCTAAACTCCACTCATCTACTACTCCCTCTTCTTTCTTAATCTCTTTCGCCGCCTGCGCCCTTGTCTGCACGGCCAGACCCCAATGTTCTCTAGCAAACACCTCCTCCGCCTTATGCATCTCATTCTCACCCACACTCGGATACCGAGACAATGCATCAGCCACCACATTCTCTTTGCCTCTAATATGCTGGAGTCTGAAATTAAACCGAGCAAAAACTGCGCCCATCTCACCAACTTGGGAGATAACTTCTGGGGATTTCTTAAATATTGAAGGTTCTGATGGTCGGTCATCACAACAAAAGGGAAAGCAGCGCCCTCTAAAAATTGCCTCCATGTCTGCAAAGCGTTGCGCACAGCAAACGCCTCCTTCTCCCACACTGGCCATCTCTTCTCATGCTCCCCAAACTTCTTCGAAAAATACGCACACGGCTTCATTCTACCCTGCTCATCCTCCTGCATTAACACTCCACCATACGCCCAAGCAGAAGCGTCACATTGCACTACAAACGGCTTATCCACATCTGGATGCATTAACAATGGCCCATTCAGAAATGCTCCTTTCAACTTCACAAAAGCCTCCTGGCATTCCTTCGTCCACTCCAACTTAGCCCCTGGAGACTTAGTCTTCCTGGACTCGCCCTTACCCTTGGTCTTCAATAACTCAGTGAGCGGAAGAGTTATCTCTGAAAACCCCGCTATAAAGGTGCGATAAAAATTGGCCAATCCCAAAAAGCCTGCAATTGCCTACGGGTTTGCGGAGCCTCCCAGCTCAACACATCATCCACCTTGGCCGGATCCATCGCAACTCCACTCTCACTAATTCTGTATCCCAAAAAATCAATCTGATTCTTGCCAAATTCACACTTACTCAACTTTACATATAGACTCGCCTGCCGCAGTCTCTCTAACACCTCTCTTACCAAACGAACATGCTCATCTCTGGTACGCGTCACAATCATGATATCATCCAGATATACAAACACCCCCTTATACAAAAGGGGGTGCAACACCTCATTAATCAACTGCATGAAAATACCGGAGCTCGGCCAAACCGAATGGCATCACGGCCCATTCGTAGAGCCCGAGGGGGCAAGAGAAAGCAGTTTTCCACTGATCGCTCCTCTTCACTCGCACCATGTGAAACGCGTCAATCAAATCCAGCTTTGTAAAAAACTTTCCACCCCCCAACTGTCCCAACAAATCTTTGATAAGTGGCAGAGGGTAACAGTTGGTGGTACTCACAGCATTCAAACCTCTATAATCAATACAAATCCGCAGACTACCATCCTTTTTCGCGAAACAACACTGGCGCTGCAATGGGAGACTCAGACCTCCGAATAAACCCTCTTCTTAAATAGCCATCTATCTGCTCCCTCAACGCTTCCTTCTCTTTCACAGTCATGGCATATATCTTAGGCTTGGGTAGGACAGCCCCTTCCTTAACCTCTATACTACACTGTACGCGTTGGGGGGGTAGACCCTGAGCTAAAATCGGGTTAAACACATCGACATAATCCCAGTATTCAGCAGGCACCCCTTGTACATCACTCCTAACCCCCTCCCTCTTATTAGGGGAACATTGTACCACCCCCGTTTTCCAATCGATCTTGGGATTAGCCTGCTCAAGCCAAGGTAACCCCAATACCACCTCATGACCTTTAATGGGGGCCACTACAAAATCAATGTCCCCCTCCCAGGGTCCCACCGACCCTTTAAATCTTTAGTCCCCACAGAGAAAGGGCCCCCCTCAATAGAGGATCCATCTAATTGCGTAAATGTTACAGGTGTTTCCAAGGGCTTTGTACTCCCACCCAAATCCCCAATCAACTTCGGGGACATAATGTTCTCCGAACACCCACAGTCTACTAAAGCTTTTCTTTCCACAATCCCATCTCCTTTAATCAAACCCAATGTACATTGAATATTGGAGCTCACCCCAACACTTTCCAATCATCATTGTCCACACAAGCTGCTTTAGCGGAGGCCACCTTCACCGGTTCCAGTGCCTGCCTTTGTCGGCACTGGGACGCAAAATGACCGGGTTGCGAACAAATAAAGCAAAGGCCTCGTCCCTTCGATGGCCTTTTCACTGGACTGGATCGGTTGTCACTGCCACGTCTAGCCTCTCCTCCACGGAATCGCCCCTCCGCAACACCACGACCGGATCCTCTGGACCTCATGGGTTGAAAACGACGCCGCTGCACCTGGGCTAGGATTCCCTCGACACTGCCAGCCAACTGGATCCAGCCATCAACATCTCCAGGATCATCCCGATGTAGACACCACTCCAGGATCTCCTTACGCAGGCCGTCTTTAAATAATTCCAGTAGGGTAGCTGGAGACCACTCTGCAACTTTTCCGGCTAAACCCATGAACTCCTCTGCATACTCAGTGACAGACCGGGATCCCTGAGTCAGGCAACGCAGCGCTTCCTTCGCCTTAATTCGTTCCAATGGATCTCGAAACCGGCCAGACGCCTGTAAGAAGGCTCCCACAGAATGCAAACACGGGTCTCGACGGTCATGGCATTGAACATACCACTCGGCTGCCCTTCCTTTGAACACCGCTCCGATGGCCCGTACTCGGCTGCTGTCGCTCGGATAGAGGTGACCATAGTCCTCCATATGGTCCTGCACCGCAGCGGCAAAGAAGGCTACTTTACAGGCTTCCCCTTCAAACTCAACCCGCAATGGTTCCTTCTTCATACGGGCCCCGAATTCTTGGGAAAGCGCTTCCCTTCCATGAGGGACCTCAAGCCTGGTAACACCTCTTCCCATTCCGGCTTGATGCAGGGGCCGCCGCGGACTTCCTCCTGGATGGCCACCATCGATCCTCACTCCCAAAGGAGATCTAGGACGCTCAGCTGATAGTCCGCCATCCATCCACGAATAATAAGTGAAGTCTCCTCCGCCCGGGGCACTCCACACCGACTCCATCGGCTCTCCTCGGGACATGGCTCGAGACATCCTTCTCATAGTCTGCTCCATAGCCTCCAACTTACATCTCATCACTTCCAACTCCGAGGGTGATGCCGGTTCCGTGGTTTCACTACCACATTTCCTCCTAACTGGCCTGTCCTTCGGCACAGTTTCTCTGGGGCCACGCACTTCTGGATCCGCCCGAACTGCCCAGTCCTTCGGAACAGCTTCTCCGATCCCTCCCCCTCCGGCCCTCCATCTGAACTGGCCTGTCCTTCGGCACAGTCTCCCTGGTCCCATACACTTCTGGATCTGCTTGAACTGACCAGTCCTTCGGAACAGCTCCTCCGATCCCTTCGTTCCTCCAGACCTCAGCCTGTCTGGAGTCAAATCTCTCTCCTTCGCCGGGCAACCTCCAAGCTCACCTGAGCTTCCCACAGTCGCTCCGCTTCTTCAAATTCCTCCTCCTGGGCAACAGCACCTTCCATCATTTCACGGTGCTCATCCGGGCAACCCACTTGGTCGAGAGTGGTCCAATCCCACTCCATAGTACGCCGGATTTCCTCAGGAGCCGAATCCCATCTATCGATATATTCTTCTTCTCTCCAAGCCAACCTCTCCATTGCTGGGATAGTTGAAAAGGGGCTTTTGCTTCTGTAACGACTCTCCAACACTCGGTAAGGATCACGCGTAGATTGAAAGCACGGTCCAACACGATTTTATTGCAGGTACGACACATGTGAAGCAAAAGCACCTGCCCGCCACCAAAACACAACTTATATACCCCAACCCCCTCCCATCGCCCATGCAATGTCCAGGCAGGGTTGCACCATATCCGGTGATTCAGCATATCCCATAGTCCAAAGGGATGTGACCTCATGGCCCCATGAGTCAGCATTAGGAGTCCAATTGTCCAATGTCCAGGCTCAGAGGAGTTACATCACTTCCCTCTGCAGCCTTGCACACATGTGGAAGTTACCTCACTTCCACATGACTCAGCACAGTCTTATATAACTGGAGCCCAAGGTCACCCAAGAACTAGGGCAAAGGTCGATGCAATCTCATGCCAGGCTGGGAGCTTGAACTTCACCCAAGCTCAAGTCTCCCAATCCTGACAATTTCTGCAAATACCATGGACTAAACCAGGAATTGGCAAACTTGGGCCCTCCAGATGTTTTTGTTGTAGTCCAGCCTTTTATTGTGCCTGCACCTGACCTCGCTGGTGATTCTGGGCAGGCCTGGATTAAGCCCTTTTGGTGCCCTAGGCCAAAGGCTCCACCTCCGCAGCTCCGCATCTTCCTCCTCGCGGCTCCACCACTTCCTCTCCGGGCCTCTGCCTCTTCCTCCTCGGTGCTGTGAGGAGGAGGAGGAAGGAAAGCCCCACTCCCGGAGCCAATGCCACGCATGTGTGGCAGCGGCCCTGAGGATGGGGCTTCCCTCCACGGCTATGCCCCTTCCTCCTCCTTTTTTCCGCCCTTTGTTCCTCAGGCCGGCGTGGTGGCTTGAGAAGCAGCCGAAGATCGCCCTTTTTTCTCAGGCCGGCGTGGTGGCTTTAGGAGGGAGAGAGGAGCCGTGGGGAGGCTCCCCGTGGCTCCTCCCTCCTTCCTAAAGCCACCACACCTGAGAAAAAGGGCAATCTTCGGTTGCTTCTGTGCCTGCGCGTGGGGCGCCATAGACTCTCAGAGGCAGCAGAACGGCCTCTGAGAGTCTATGGCACCCTGCGCACAAGCGCAGAAGCAGCCGAAGATTGACTTTTTTAAAAAATGGGGGGGTCTGGATCTGGCGCCCCCCCCCCCCCATGGCTACGCCTCTAGGCCGTGGCCTTATTGATAATCCGGGCCTGATTCTGGGTCTGTTTAGTCAGTCTGATGACACTGGGGACTCTGGGTCTGCAGGTCAGCAGGAGAGCCAGCAAGAGATTTTAAGTCCTGAAAATGAGTGGTCTTTGTCTGAACGCCACATTCCAGAAAGGCAGTTCGATAGGGAAGCTAGATCAGAAACAGAACAGAGCTCAGAGGATGAAACTAAAAGTCTAGGTGGACAGACGTATGAGCAGTTATAAAGGAGATTTAAGTTCCATCAACATAGAGCTTCTCAGGAGAGTTTACAAAGGTCAAGATGCCTATTAGCCAAGAAGTCCTTATCGGTTTCCCAGGGGAGAAGGCATGATTTTCTCTCTAAATTAGCTAGACCAGCAGATGGTTATGCCAACTGAGGCAATGTTGGGTTTTGAGTATAGAATTTCTGTCAAGTCAAGGGATTTCTAGTTCCATGTTCCCTTTTTGTTCATGTCTCATGCTTCCAAGTTTTTGAGGACTGTTCCCAAATCTCATGTTTTGGATTTATTCTGCTTTTTTTATTCCTGGTTTTTGATGCTACTCCTGTACTTTGATATCAGTGGATTATTCCTGATATTTGGACTTTGGTTTTTTATACTATTTTGCTGAATTGATTTTCATATATATTCTTTAATAAACGGCTTTGCTATTTTACCTTGGACTAGAGTGTGTGTTAAGTACAGAGGTGGTTCCCAGCCTTGGAGTACAACGGTTTTGGACTTCAACTCCCACAATTTTTAACAGCCTACCAGCTGTTAGGAATTATTGAAGTCCAAAACACCTGGATGAGGGCCAAAATTTGCCCATGCTTGGAGTAAACGGTGACTTTGCTATAGTCCACAGATGAGGAAGAAGTGGCTCATGGACTGTTACGTAATGGCTGCAAACCTATCTCTTTTTAAGGAAATACGTCCCTCCTGGGCAGTTTTTTTCTATAATAACCTGGAAACTGTCCTTCCAACCAATTCCTGGTGGAAACAAAGGTCTTTTGTTTGATTAAAACCTGTCTTCCAAGCTCCTTAGGGTTTGTGGAAGCATTTTGGTGGAGAATATTTTTGTGTTATTATTTATTTATGTATTTACCATATTTATGCCTCGCCCTTTTCAACCCTGAAGGAGGCTTTACACATAGACAACTATTCAATGCCTTAATAATAATAATAATAATAATAATAATAATTTTATTCTTATACCCCGCCAACCATCTCCCCTTGGACTCGGGGTGGCTTACAAGGGAAGAGCTCAAAGACAATTAAAACAACAAAAAACACCATTTAAAATGTCAGTAAAAGCAATAACAACATAATTATACACAACATAAAAGCAATATGGCTAAAAGGAAAGTTAGCTGAGGTACAACTTCAATGGGTGCGATACATTTTACAGGAGCATCAGAAAAGTGCAACATGTCAGTAGATTGGGCAGAAATTCCTATCGTAAGACATGTTGAGGTATATCATATGAGGACCAGAATAAAGCGCTATATTCAATGGGGACAGGAAAAATTCTAGTGAACTGCTTAATCAAAGGCACACTGGAACATCCAGGTTTTTATGACTCCGGAAAGAGGACAAAGTGGGAGCCTGTCTGATCTCCCTGGGGAGGGAGATCCAGAGCTGAGGGGCCACCACCGAGAAGGCACTCTCCCTCGTCCCCACCAACCATGCTTGTGATGATGGGGGGAGTGAGAGCAGTGCCTGCCTAAAAACAACATACAATTAAAATAAACATTTAAATTAAGATTCAAATTAATACACATTAAAGCAGTTTAAAACATTTACATCCATTATTAAAACCACACCATCCACAATTGTAATCCGGGGCCCTGCCAATAGTCATGGCACATATTTCATATCCTTCTATAATACTTCTCCGAAGGCTTGATCCCAAAGCCACGTTAATCTTTATTGTGGGAGTCAAAGGGTAGCAAAGGGAGATGCGCTTCTTTGAAAGCCACTACGGCACCTTTTTTCCAAGAGCTTCACAAACCTGCTGGAGCCTAACTGCACTGTATACTCTCTGGATCAGTAGTTCAACCTGTGGGTCCCCAAGTGTTTTGGCCTACAACTTCAAGAAATCCCAACCAGTTTAGCAGCTGTTATGATTTCTGGGAGTTGAGGGCCAAAACATCTGGGGACCCACAGGCTGAGAACCACTGCTCTTGGTCAACAAACCCCATTTGCACCAAGGGAAAAAAAATCTCCTACTAGTAATTTGCTGGTCACTATATGGTGACAATAAAAAAAATCTCTTTGCAATGCCTAATATTTTAAGTTTTATATTGCTAGTGTTCAATGTTTTATAGTCTACTGGTTTTAATCTATTCTTATATGCTATTTCAGTTATGTGTTGTATTTTATATTTTGTGAGGCATTGAATGTTGTCATCTACTTTGTTGTGAACCGCTTTGAGTCCTCTCCTAAGAGTACAGAAAAGCGGTATATAAATGACATAAATAAATAATACATTGATTCCTTCTTACCTCGCTGCTGCCTGCAAACCAGCTGCCGAGTGTATTTGAACAGAAATAGAAACAGTTTGCGCTGCTAGGATGCCTTTCGATACTTTCAGGGAACGTCTGTACCTGATGCTTACATCAAGGAAACCTGGAGAAAGACATGGATAGGGTGGGGGAAAAGAAACACACATTTGACTTTCTGTTCAGTTAGTTCTGGGGCTTGAACGCCATTGCCTCATGCTCATAAGAAACATCCACCATTCTAAATTACCTGAGGACCGGGGATGGTGCTCCCCCAAAGTATCGGTTCTGGGGATCAAGGGCAGACTGAAGGTCTGGATCCCAACCGCATCCCGGTGCTGCAGGGTCACCAGGGCACACAGGCGCGACAACGGCAGGGTCCCTCTGGCAACCATCTGGTCTCGGACATTAGGGTAGTAATACCTGCGCAGGAGATGGGGCCAAAGTGTCAGTGGGAAAAGAACTGCTCATCCCTTTGTTGTGTTGGGAAAATATCTTCTTAGTGCAAAGAATGCTCGGCTTAACTCAAAGAACACTCAAGGTAACTATAGCCATATACTGTAAAAGAGAAATTGGACTTTTGTTTTTTTTCCCAAAACACTCTTGTGCATAAATTGCTGAATCATGCAAAGAATGCCCAGGCTTCTGCCTTCTTCCTTCTCCTCATTGGACTAAATAGTGGCCAGTGCATGATTTTTTTATCTATCTAAAGGGGGCCCCTGGTGGTGCAGTGGGTTAAACCGCTGAGCTGCTGAACTTGCTGACCGAAAGGTTGGTGGTTCAAATCTGGGAAGCGGGGTGAGCTCCCATTGTTAGCCCCATCTTATGCCAACCTAGCAGTTCAAAAACATGCAAATGTGAGTAAATCAATAGGTACTGCTTCTGTGGGAAGGGGACGGTGCTTCATGCAGTCATGCTGGCCACAACACTGGCTCTTTAGCTTAGAAATGGAGATGAGAACCACCCCCCAGAGTTGGACACAACTAGAATTAATCTCAGG
Source organism: Anolis apletophallus (assembly GCA_030556195.1). NCBI lineage: Eukaryota > Metazoa > Chordata > Lepidosauria > Squamata > Anolidae > Anolis > Anolis apletophallus. Next base: position 201,537,986 of record JARBWK010000004.1, on the reverse strand, counting down.
GGGAACCTTTACCTCTACCTACCTACCTACCTACCTATCTTTATATATATTTGGTTATGTAAGTAAATCAAAATGTTGTCACAATCACCATTACAAAAAAAATATTTTCATATTCTCATACAATTCTAAAGATTTGCTTTCCTATCCTTTACATTTCTACTTATCTGCTACATATACATATCCAATGTTTCCCCTTCTCTCTTCCTCCTTCCCTCTGGGAACCGTTGTACCTCTGATCTTTGTATTATTTTGTATGTCCAATCAAGAAGATTGTTTGATTCAATTCCTTATATTTTCCTTTCCCCTTTACTCTGGTTACCCTGTGGCCAAAACCGAGCATAGCCTCCAAAAGATGCCTAATGATGAGAAAAAGCCTAAACATACCTTTATCTGTTGTCTGTCTTGTTATTGTACAATCGGTATTGAATGTTTGCTGTATATGTGTTCTGTGATCCACCCTGAGTCCCCTTCGGGGTGTGAAGGGTGGAATATAAATACTGTAAATAATAATAATAATAATAATAATAATAATGTATTGTCGAATACTTTCATGGCCGAAATCACTGGGTTTCTTTGAGTTTTTCAGGCTGTATGGCAAATACAGCCATTCAAAGAAACCCATTTTTCTAGTGTTGGCCATTGCAACAAGATAGGCTCGCATCCACATGCATGTGCACTGTCTCCCCCGCCCCTTTGCTTTTCTTTAAGCCTAAATAAACCTTGCCTATCACTGAAGCTTCATTTTTGCCTATCCTTGAAGCTTCCAAAGCTGTTCATCCTGGCCTGAGGGTGACAGTACTATATATAGCTTGCCCTCCCCAATTGTGAGATTGGAGACAGATTGGCTGCTGCTTCTAGACCAGTGTTTCCCAACCTTTTTTGAGCCGCAACACACTTTTTACATTTGCAAAATCCTGGGGCACACCACTAACCAAAATGACACTCTAACACAGTAATACATATAGTTTATATGTTTTTAAATGTATTTATACACTCAGTGTGAAACCTGGGCCTGTTTCGATGAACACAACATAGACATCCTGGCAGGAATGGCAGAAAGACACAAACTTCCCACACAGAACTCTCATAACCAAGAGAAAATACTGAAAGGGTTTGGTGGGCATTGACCTTGAGTTTTGGAGTTGTAGTTCACCTACAGTATATCCAGAGAGCACTCTGGACTCAAACTATGTTGGATCAGGACCAAACTTGGCATGAATACTCAATATGCCCAAATATGAACGCAGATGGAGTTCCAGGGAAATAGACTTTGACATTTGGGAGTTGTAGTTTCTGGGATTTATAGTTCCCCTGTAGGGAAAGAGCATTCTGAACCCCACCAATAATAGAACTGGGCCAAACTTCCCACACAGAACCCCCAGGAGGCAAGAGGAGGTTTCTACTTGGAGAAAGGGAGGCGGCCCTTCCCAATGCATGGAAAGGGAGAGACCAAGTAGACAACGGGTGGGGAGGGGGTGTTTGTAATTTTGTGCCTTTATCGAGGTAGTTTTCTTAGGGTTTTATACTTCAATACACTAGACTCCCCCCTTCCTGGAGGTTCCAATTTCCCATGGCACACCTGATGATCACTCACGGCACACTAGTGTGCCCCGGCACACTGGTTGGGAAATACTGTTCTAGACTGTGGAGTCTCCTTCCAAAGAAAACTTGTTGAGAAAGCCCTGTGATAATTTCAGAAATGACATGAAGGCACAGCATACCTGCACCAGACTTCAAACTGAATTCCTCCTCCTCCTGCTAAGCCCTGAGCAGAGAAAGCCCCGAGCAGAAGCCGCTGGACAGGGATGTCAGCAGGGACCAACAAGGCGTGATGACGCTCCTCGCTGAAAGTGGGGTCCGGGATACACAAGGTAGTGGCTGAACGGAAAGATTTTATTCCAAAACCTGTATCAGAAGAGGAAGTCAAGTAATAAAGGGTTCAGGCGACATGGGCTTTGTCTCAGGAGAAAACAACTCACACAATACGAGCCATCAAATGCAGTTATTGTCTTATTCTGTTGATTGGCCACTCATATTTGTCCCTAAGCACACAACTTGGCATTTCTGTGCCAGAAATATTTCTTTGTAGGCTGTCTAGAACCATCAAGACTGACTTTGTTCTTCTTCAACAAAAAGTATAACATTTTGATAAGTGTTGGTATCAGAATGGAAATGGAAGTGGAGACAGTGTGAAAGCAACACTATTATTTATTTATTTACTTACTTACTTCAGTGTTTCTCAAACAGTGTGCTGTGAGCGATCATCAGGTGTGCCGTGGGAAATTGAATCCTGGGGGGGGGGGGGAGTCGAATGTGTTGAAGTATAAAAACCCTAAGAAACTACCTCGATAAAGGCACAAAATTACAAACACCCCCCTTGTCTACTTGGTCTCTCCCTCTCCATGCATTGGGAAGGCCCGCCTCCCTTTCCACAAGTAGAGACCTTCTCTTGCCTCCTGGGGGTTCTGTGTGGGAAGTTTGGCCCAGTTCTATCATTGGTGGGGTTCAGAATGCTCTTTGATTGTAGGGGAACTATAAATCCCAGGAACTACAATTCCCAACAAGGTCTATTCTCCCTGAACTCCATCTGCGTTCATATTTGGGCATATTAAGTATTCATGCCAAGTTTGGTCCTGATTCAACATTGTTTGAGTCCACAGTACTCTATGGATATAGGTGAACTACAACTCCAAAACTCAAGGTCAATGCCCACCAAACTCTTATAGCATTTTCTCTTGATTATGGGAGTGCTATGTGGGAAGTTTGTGTCTTTCTGCCATTCCTGCCAGGATATCTATGTTGAGGTCATTGAAACAGGCCCAGGTTTCACACTGAGTGCATAAATACATTTTAGAAATGTATTAACTATATGTATTACTATGTTAGAGTGTCATTTTGGTTGGTGGTGTGCCCCAGGATTTTGCAAATGTAAAAAGTGTGCCGCGGCTCAAAAAAGTTTGAGAAACACTGACTTACTTACTATATTTATATACTGCCTTTCTCATCCCTGGGGGAACTCAAAGCGATTTAGAACATTCTAATGCAGGCCTGGGCAAACTTCGGCCCTCCAGGTGTTTTGGACTGCAACTCCCACAATTCCTAACAGCCAGTAGGCTGTTAGGAATTGTGGGAGTTGGAGTCCAAAACACCTGGAGGGCCGAAGTTCACCCAGGCCTGTTCTAATGGCTCCAGGGGAAAAGGGATTTGGGAAAAAGTAAAAAAAAATGCGGGTACACAGTCCACTGAAGAATTAAGGGTAGATAAATTGCTAAATGCAAGAGAAAAAAACAAGTAAAGGCAAAAATATATAATTTAATAGCAGAAGATAAGAAATTTACGATCAGAGCAATACATAACAAATGGAATGGGGTTAAATCATTAATGACACAAGAAACAGAGGAAATAATTAGGAACATGAATAAAATAAAAACAGAAAAATATAATAATTTTTTAAAAGATTGTATTAAGATGGTATAGAACCCCCAAACAAATGTCTTATATGATAAAGAGGAAGAATTAGAAGTGTTGGCACTGTAATATAGAAAAACGTACTTATTCACAGTTGTGGTGGGAGTGTTCTGAAGTAAAAAAAACTCTGGCAACTGATACAAGGGAAAATTAATGAGATATCACAGCTAAAATTCAAATTAATAATGATTTGCTACTATGGGGAGTGTCAGGAGTTATTTAAAGTAACAATAAGAGCAGCACACGCGATGATCGCTAGAGCAGTGTTTCCCAACTGCTGTTCCGCGGCACACTACTGTTCCGTGACGGATCATCTGGTGTGCCGCGAAAAACATTCCCCCCCCTTCTCCCCCTCCTGCCGAACTCCTGCTGCTTGGGGGAGGAGGAGAAGGAGGAAGGGCCAGGCGGCAGTGAAGAAAAAGAAGAAGGGGCTGGGGCGCCGCCTACTTCGGCTGTTTCCCCAGCCAGCCTCCAATCGAGGGAGGGAGGAGGGAAGGGTGACGGCGCTCAGGCCCTGCCCCCTTCCCAGCGGCAGAAGCTTGCTCGTGCCTGACTGAGTCATGGCGGGAGTCATGGCGGGAGTCATGGCGGAGAGTGGCCCCTGTCCCCGGTGCTGCTCTCTGCCATGACTCCGGTCCCACGCTTGCTGAGGCCGCGCGGAGGAGGAGGAGCATGAGCGGTGGATGGGCTTCAGTGGGCGGGGCTGAAGCCTGTCCACCGCTCATGCTCCTCTTCCTCCGCATGGCCTCAGCGAGCGAGGGGCCGGTGTTATGGCGGAGAGCGGCGACAGGGAATTGCCGCCTTCTCCCTCTCCCCCGCCGCCCCTTTCGCCCGTGAGTCGCTACCCGTGGCAATGGGAGCGGCTGAGGCTGGCGGTGGGACCCTAGGCCGGAGCCTGGGCTTGGTGGCGGCCCTCGGCCTGCTCTACTGCCTGAGGGGCCCGCTTGCCAAGTTTGGTCCAGATCCATCATTGTTTGAGTCCACAGTGCTCTCTGGATGTAGGTGAACTACAACTCCAAAACTCAAGGTCAATTAACTATATGTATTACTGTGTTAGAGTGTCATTTTGTGTCATTTTGGTTGGTGGTGTGCCCCTGGATTTTTTTAATGTTAAAAGTGTGCCGCGGCTCAAAAAAGGTTGGGAAACACTGCGCTAGAAAATGGAAAGACAAATCAAAATGAACGTTAAGTAATTGGAGTGATTATATGTATGATTAAGTGTTGTTAGACATTACAGGAATTATGACTAAGCATGTAACAAGAACAAACAAACAGAGGGACATTACAAATAGCTGGAAGGTCTACTTCAACTGGGTGAAAAACGGAGGAGCCAATGATAACATCAAAGAAAAAAAACAAAGACTTTTCCAGTGGTTGGATCTGCAAGATTAGTAGAAATATAGTGTGGTTGAGGATGGAGGTAAATAGAAAGAGGGGAAAAATATAGGAATATTTGGAAAATAAATGTTAAAGAAAAGGAAGTGCTATTGTGATTATTATGATTATAAAATTAAATAAAAATAGAACAAGAAAAATGCAACAACATTCTAATGGCAAAAATTCAATGTCAACATACATACATGGAAATAGAAAATCATAATCACTAAACACTAACATAAAACTATAAATTAAAACAATTAAAACCATTAAACATGAGAAATAACATTAAACATTTTTAAAGCATTTAAAAACATCTTAATATAAATATTCTCAATGGCAGCCTTTCCTGTGGGGGCAACAGGATTACAAAGTGTTAAAAAACAACACTATTATATACACACACATACATACAGTATGTAACAAAGTACACACAAGACCACACCAACAAAATGTAAGTTAAAATTCCCAAGTTAAACTGACTGGGCAGACTTGCCAGAAGAGACAGATGTGTCTTCAGTTATGTCTTGAATTCTGACAGCTGATTTATTTATTATTCAGTTAATAAACCAGAGTTATTGTATTATTGATGACAGTCTAAGGGCCCTTCCACACAGCCATATAACCCTGAATATCAAGACAGATCACCCACAATATCTGCTTTGAACTGGGTTATCTGAGTCCACACTGCTATATAATCCGGTTCAATGTGGATTTTATACAGCGGTGTGGAAGGGGCTCAAGGCGCACCTCAGTGTAGATGCTGAAAAAAGAATTCAAGAATGTATGAATGGCAAATAGTACAGGTTGATTATCCATTATAAAAATGCTTTGGAATGGACGTTTTTTAGAAATTTTTTTTTTTGAGTTTTGGAATACACGTATATGTATCTTAGGAATACGTGTACAAACATCTTAGAGGTACATTCATTTGTGTTTCATATATGCCTTGCATACATTGCCTGAAGGCAATGTTATATAACATTTTAAATAATCTTTTGCATGAAACAAAGCTTGAGTCCTGAACTACCAGAAAGCAAAGGCGTCCTTATCTCAGCCAACTCTCTGAACAATTTTAGAATATTTCAGAATTCCAGACTAGGGATGCTCAACCTGTATTTTCAGAAACCAAGCCTACCACTTTCGCTGAACTCTGCTCCACGTAAAACATCTGATTCTGACTCTTGAACTGGGAAGTGGTATTGCACGTAGCAGTCAGCCTCTCCCCAGACGGTGGATTGGAGGGGAGTGAGCCCTTTAATGCTCTCAATGTGGATCTCAAAGACGTGCTCCATCAAGCCTTCCTTTTCTGGGTCTGGCCGCTAAATAAGACAAAATGGAATCCCCATGAAAAAGGACAACCACCTGTGGAGGAAAGTCACCAAGAGTAATGCGTTGTTGTTGAGGTGTGCCTTCAGGTCAACTCCAGCTTGTTGCAATCCATATCCTAATGCAGTGTTTCCCAACCAGTGTGCCGTAGCACATTAGTCTGCTGTGAGGGATCCTCAGTTGTGCCGTGGGAAATTGAAACCTCCAATACCCTTTCTTCCCCCTCCTGCCGAACACTTTTTTTTCTCCACTCGGGCTCCCTTCTTCCCAGCCTCGCTCTGCTCGCTTTGCTCTGGGGCGAGTCTGCGCAGTAGCGCCCGCACGAGTCACGTCTTCCTCCCCCCCTCCCCTCCTGAACACGCTCACGCTATTTTCCCCAAACTCCATCTGTGTTCACATTTGGGCATATTGAGTATTCATGCCAAGTTTGGTCCTCATCCAACATTGTTTGAGTCCACAGTGCTCTCTGGATATAGGTGAACTACAACTCCAAAACCCAAGGTCAATGCCCACCAAACTCTTATAGTATTTTCTCTTGGTTATGGGGGTTCTGTGTGTTCAGATAGAATCTCTTTTCCTGTCTTTCTGCCATTCCTGCCAGGATATCTATGTTGTGTTCATCGAAACAGGTCCAGGTTTCACACTGAGTGTATAAATACATTTTAAAACATATTAACTATATGTATTACTGTGTTAGAGTGTCATTTTGTGTCATTTTGGTTGGTGGTGTGTCCCAGGATTTTTTAAATGTAAAAAATGTGCTGCGGATCAAAAAAGGTTGAAAAACGCTGTCCTAATGCATTATAGGCATGATTTCTTCTGAGGAGGATCGCTACTGCCTACTTCTGCAGCTGAGAGAGTATCACTCTATTCTGCTTGGGTTAAAACAACCTCTGGAATAATACTGTGTTTGGTTCTGGGTGCCTCAATTCAAGAAGTATATTCACAAGTTGGAAGGTGGGCAGAGAGGGTGATCAATTGATCAAAGGTCTAGAAACCATGAATCCCTCTGAGAGAAGCTTAGGTATGTTTAGCTTGGAGAATTTATTTATTATTTATTTATTTCAGGCTTTTATATCCCGCCCTATCTCAACCTCCGCAGAAGGACTCAGGACGACTAACATAACGGCACCCCATGGTGCCCATACCAGAAACATAAAAATACAATTTTACAGCAATATGGCAATAAAACAGTATAAGACCGTATAAAACAATATAAAAACAATCAAGCAGTCAGCAGTTGCCGGTTTGAATCATCACGACAAAAAAAGGAGGATATGGAGAGAGAGTATGGAAAAAAACCCTTATAAATACCTAACTATAAGGATATGAATAATACACGTTCAGACTATCTTATCAAACGTATAAATATATTCATAATGCTATACATGTAAAATCACAATAGAGAAAAGTGTGGGGGCTGACTCGCAGGTCTAGCCTAGTTAGCATACGTTCTACACAAATAAAGTGCAATACAGAAGGGTTTTTCACTATCAAGGTCCTGGGAAGGATAATGTCGGTCTACACAAGTTCAACACTTGTGTATTGCACTTTATTTGTGTAGAACGTACACTTGGCTAGACCTGCCCCTTTTTCTCTATTGTGATTTTACATGTATAGGAATATATTTTTTTGATAAGATAGTCCATATCCTTATAGTTAGGTATTTATAAGGGGTTTTTTCCATACTCCATATCCTCCTTTGTTTGTCGTGATTGCACAGTGAGCTATTCCTGTTTAGTTTGGTTTGAATCATCACCCAAGGGGCAGTCAGTCAGTTCTATAGAAGTCGTCATGTCAGCAAGTCAACCTAATCTACAAAGGCCTGTTCCCATAGCCAAGATTTCACTTGTTTCCAGGTCAGGAGGGATGCAGCAGTTCTAATTTCACTTGGGAGGGAGTTCCATAGCCGAGGGGCCACCACAGAGAAGGCCTTGTCCCTTGTCCCCACCAGACGTGATTGTGACTATGGGGGGACAATGAGCAGGGTCTCTCGGATGATCTTAGGGCCCTAGGTGGATCATAGCGGGAGATACGTTTGGACAGGTAAACTGGGCTAGAACCGTTCAGGGCTTTATAGGTCAAAGCCAGCACTGTGAATTGTGCAGAAAACAAGCTTGCTCCCTCCTCCCGATGACTTCCTCTCACATATTTATCCATGGCCCTCATCATGTCTCCTCTTAGCCTTCTCTTCTTCAGGATAAACATGCCCACCTCTTTAAACCACTCCTCATAGGGCTTGTCCTCCAGATCCTTGATCATTTTAGTCGCTCTCCTCTGGACACATTCCAGCTTGTCAACATCTCTCTTCAATTGTGATTCCCAGAATTGGACACAGTATTCCAGGTGTGGTCTAACCAAGGCAGAATAGAGCATAGGGAGCATGACTTCCCTCGATCTAGAGACCCTATACTCCTATTGATGGAGGCCAAAATCCCACCGCATCACATTGTTGGCTCCTGTAACTTGATGTCCACGAGGACTCCAAGATCTTTTTCACACGTACTGCTCTCAAGTCACTCGCCTCCCATTCTGTATCTTTGCATTTTATTTTTCCTGCCTAAGTGGAGTATCTTGCATTTGAACTTCACCTATTGCCTTTATGGTTTTCTTAGACCAGAAATACTCAGAAGTAGTTCTTCCGATTCTTTTTCTGAAATATAGCCTATGGCATTTGTATTTGATGGCAAACTCCTATCCAAGAACTAACCTGGGCTGACCCTGCTGACCTTCCAGGTTCAGACAGGATTTGATCCCCTAAAAGTGATAGGCAGATAATAGCTAGATGGGAGCTACTCTAAACATTTCATTTTATTTCCACAAAAACCTCTCCAAAATGCCATAGTAGTTCTGTCTTTGGTCCCTAGGGGAAGGGAATTCTGAAATTTGGAGGGTATTCACAGCTATATCTGTGAATTATCTCCAACCCAAGGATAGAAAGGCTATTTCAAACTATTTTCAAAATGGGTAACTGAGTGTTTCCGGAGTCTCTAGAAACCCTACACGAGGGCTGCCCAGGAAGTCGATCGCGATCGCCCAGTTGATCCCAGGACCGAAGGAGGTCGATCCCAGCTGGATGGGGCACTTCTCAGAGGGGGCGGAGCCAGGCCGCACCAAGCCCCGCCCCCTCCCCGGCTTCGGCACTCCCAGCAGATTCTCCAGGCTTAAGGAGGGCAGGGCCAAGCCAGCCTTGTGTTAGCTATGCCACCACTGGCTTGGCACTGCCATCCTCAAGCCTGGAGAAGCTGCTGGGAGCTCCAAAACCAGAGGGGGGGGGCGGGGCTTGGCAGAACCTGGCTCCGCCCCCCTGTGGCTTCCGCGCTACCAGCAGCTTCTCCAGGCTTGAGGATGGCAGTGCCAAGCCAGCCTTGTGATAGCTATGTCACCACTGGCTTGGCATTGCCATCCTCAAGCCTGGAGAAGCTGCTGGGAGCTCCAAAACCAGGGGGGGGGGGCTTGGCACGGCCTGGCTCCGCCCCCACTGGCCAAGCCCCACCACCCCCCTCCCTCTCCAGGCTTGAGGATGTAGGTAGATCTTTCTGGCTTGGTTTTATTATAAATAGGTCACATGCTGAAAAAAGTGTGGGCACCCCTGCCCTACTCAGAAGAATCCTGGAATCAATTTTTTTCCTATATAAACATCTCTAAACACGGGGTGCATCTTAGAATCGCAGGTGTATTTATGCATTTTTGTTGGAGATGGTAATACTGAAATTAGGGAACATCTTATTGAAAAAAAAATACAGTATGCTAGGCAGCCCCAGATTGTGAACATTCTTCAAAAACCACAGTGTTCAAAGACTTCCTTGCAGTGAAAAATTTAATTACTTTTTCATGGTTTCCTTTGAGAATAAAATCAGTGAAGACTTATATCCGCAACCCAGACCCAAACAAAGTTATCTTGGAATACCTTTGGAAGAGGTGCAGCGAGAGGGTCCAGGGCATGTGGCGGGCGCAGAACCACGGCGGGCCCCATCCCTTCTTCGCTCTTGAGCCTCTGCAGGGCTGCAATCTGGTCAGCGGAGCCCATGGCCAGGATGGCCACCAGGCTCCCGTTTTTCTTGCCCGAGAAGACATCAACCAACGGCATGGGGCCATCCACAGCTAAGACCGGATACTGAGCCTGAAGCAGCAGGCTGGAAATGGCAGGATCTCTGCAGACGCAAGGGAAAAAGACAAGATGACTCTTGCATTGTTATGTGTGTTAATAAATTCACAATGTCATAAACCATTGGCCCAGACAATTCTTGTTTTGAAGGGAAAGCAAATCTATGCACATGCACCAAAATGAAGAAGAAAGACCAAGGAGAATGGTTCTTGAGACTCTAGGGCAGCCATGGGTAAACTCTGGCCTTCCAGGCGTTTTGGACTTCAACTCCCACAATTTCTATTGTGGGTGTTGAAATCCAAAACATCTGGAGGGTTGAAGTTTACCAATGTCTGCTCTAAGAAGAAGTCTTTCCCATTTTTTACACTCATTACACAACTGATAAACATACGTATAAGCATGGGAATTTAACTGGACAATCTCATGTTAACTTTAATATTGAACACTGAAAGCTCTCCAGTATCACTGTTAATCCAGCTCACATATTAATTACCTACACACAGAGATCCAGATGCAGACCTACTGAAATTAATAACACATAAGGTTGGTTTGGCCTAACAAGTCCTGTATTTACTACCAATAAAAGTAGTAAACACTAGACTACTATTAGAATGAGCCAAAAATGATACATTTTAGTCAAATGTTGAGATAAATATTCTATTTCTTATGTTTCAAAGGAGCCCCCAGTGGCACAGTGGGTTAAAGCACTGAGCTGCTGAACTTGCTGACTGAAAGGTCTCCAGGTTCGAATCCGGGGAGCAGGGATGAACTCCCGCTGTTAGCCCCAGCTTCTGCCAACCTAGCAGTTTGAAAACATAGATGTCAGTAGATCAATAGGTACCGCTCCAGCAGGAAGGCAACGGCGCTCCTTCAGTCATGACCACATGACCTTGGAGGTGTCTACGGACAACGCTGGCTCCTTGGCTTTGAAATGGAGATGTGCACCAACTCCCAGAGTCGGACACGACTGAGCTTAATGTACCTTTACTATGTTTCATAAGTACATAAACAGTACTCTGGTATAAACCCATCTGGTCCTAAACTTCTCTTAAACATTAATGTTATAATTACTATAGGAATCTTATATATACTGACGTTTCTATATCAATGGAATCTCTAGTTAGTAACTTCTTAGGGTGTGTGTTCATTTTCGTCCAAGTACCTGTATTTTGGAACATCCTCCCTACTGTTACTCAGGAGGTACCATCTGTCATATTTTCCTGAAGATGGACCTCGTTACGCAGGCTTTCCCCACTTTATCTTTTGATGATTTCGAAAATTCCATATGCCCTTAATTAGTCTGAGTTTATATTATCTTATTAACTACTGCTCAGAGTCTGCAATGTGATAAACGATGCAGGAACTGGGCTTGTAATATTTTAATTATACACTCCTACTTAATAATGTAAGCACAGTGTACAGGGTGCTGGGTGTCCTAAGGAATTTTTTTATTTTTTTATTTTTTACCATATTTATACCCTACCTTTGGAACTCAGTGCAACTCCAATATTCCTGGGGTCAGTATCTTTAGCTACATTCATCAACACCCAGCAAAATATGTCCTCTCTACGCATGTTCTATTTCAGGGGTGCTCACACTTTTTTCAGCATGCGAGCTACTTATAAAACCACCAAGTTAAAATGATCTACCTACCCACTACTCAGAGAGCCATAAAAGCAAAATATTTGGAAATTTATTTCAGTGAGAGCCATATAAAATATTTTAAGACCGAATTCAACTAAATGTGAGTAAAATAAGCCCCTGAATTTATTCATCATAATAATGATAATATTCATTCAGCTTCTGCTACTACTACTACTATTACTAATAATAGTAACAACAACAACAGGTTCCTAGAGTAGAAGGAGACCTCCAAGGGCCATCCAATCCAACCTCCTTCTGCCATAAGGGAAAAACACAAAGCATTCCTCACAGATGGCCATTCAGCCTCTGATAATAATAACAATGGGTTCCTAGAATAGGAGGAGACCTCCAAGGGCCATCCAGTCCAACCTCCTTCTGCACCTGGGCTGTGTCGGGAGCCTGCGGGGCGGGACTGAGCCTTCCTCCCGCCCTGCCTGCGATCTACCAGGACGCCCTACGCGATCTACCAGTAGATCGCGATCTACCTAATGAGCACCCCTGTTCTATGTCATCCAATATGTCTCTATAAGTATTCTTGGCCCAGAAGTCCATCATGTTATTTGGGTTCACTGTTATCCACAGGAAGACACAACCTGGAGCTGAGCCATATAGGACTTTGCAGGTCACAACAATAAATTATTCCTGGAAACAAGCAGGCAACCAATGGAGCTGTTGTAACAAGAGAGTTATGAGCTCAAATTGACATGCAGCTCTTTGGACCAGATAACAGTTTCCGAGTCTTCTTTAAAGGTAGCCCCACGTAGAGCTCACTGCAGTAATCCAAACAGCATATAAGTAAGCTTTGTGTTGCCATGTCCAGGGTCAAAATCACAAGAAACAGCTCCAGCTGCACACTAGTTTAGTTGTGCTCACATACTCCTGTGCATCACCAAAAACAAGGCTTCCAAGGCCCTACCTGCAACAATAGATCATGGTCAAACTTGATGCCAGGAAACTGACTGAATATGGAAAGAAAAAGAAGCGCAAAGCAAATATCAACCAGGTTATTAAAGAAACAAAGGAAAGCTTTTTACTTGAATGAAACGTAGAACTGATGCAGCGGCAGCTTCACCAGTCCCAGCAGCCTGTCTCCTCCAGGGCTGTGCACCTTATTCCAGGCCTCGATGACCATCACATTATTCTTCAGCCTCTCCAGACATTTGGAAGTTAAGGAAATAGGTGTTACCTAGAGATATGGTCAGAAGGTCAGTCTTACATAGATCCGTAGTTGTCTATTGCACTGCATTTCCAAAGGCTTGTTCAAAAAGACACGTTTTTACTTTTTTTCAGAAGGTCAGGAGGAAAGCGGGGCAATCAAATATCCCCAAAGAGGGAGTTTCACAGACAAGGGTGCCAGCACTGAGAAGGAAGGCCCTGTATCTTGTCCCTGCCAGGTGTGCCTGCCAAGAAGACAGGATCAAGAGCAAGTTCCTAGAGTAGTTATGCTATTCTGAATTTTGCAAGCAATGACCTAGGTCTGTGCCCTATGGCTGAGAACTCCTCTGCTGCCAAGTAATGGTGTCCCAACACCATCAGTCAGAAAATGTGCAACTTGCCTGAGAAAAATGGAAGGCAGGTTGGGTGGTGCCCCAGATGACAGCCGACCTTGTTGCTTCTTTGGTGTTGAAGAGTTTGCAGTTCAAATACATATTGCAAGAGCCAAGTTGTCCAGCCTCTCGAGGGACAAAGACCTGACCCTCTGGGACCATTAGCAGGACATGCAGCAGCAAGCCTTCTTCTTCAGAGGCAACAATCTGGGCCAGAAGGTTACGGGACACATGTCTGGGTCCTAAATACTGGCTTGATTCGACGCTGGGCTTATCTGATGACTCCTCTGTTCTCTTTAGGAACTGATAACTACTTTGCTTCAGGAGCTGAGGACTTTCAGCAGATCTGGGGCTCTTGTCAGCATTCTGGAACTTGATCCCAGGACTCCGAACGGAGTAAACTGGAGCTTGTGAAACCACATTTACTGCCCTGGTATTGGTGGCAGAGAAGTCTTTGTTGTCAGCAGCCAGTTCCAACGACACCTGTCACATAAAATTAGAAATATAATGTCAAGGGCACCAAATCCTGTAATCTTGGAAGTTAAGTAGGGTCAGATCTGGTCAGTACTTGGATGGGAGGCGGCCAACAAAAAACAGATGCAGGTTATATTTCAGGTGATGGAAGGAACTGGCAAAAAAGGTATAGTATTCCATGCCCAAGGAAGCCCATGCAATTAATTGGAGTTGCTGTAAGTAACATGTGTCAAACTTAAGGCCCATGAGCCAAATGTGGTCCAACATATGTGGTCCAGATGCTAGACTACAACTCCTATATTCCTCACCATCAGGCATCATGACTAGAGCCGATGGAAGTTGGGTAGCAGTAACAGCTGGAAGCATTTTGTTCTGTTTAGCCAGGAGTGGGGTTTGGATTGAGATACAAGTTTTGTGGACATGATGCCTGACGTTTAAAATGCCCTTTCACCTTTACCCAACCTCAGATTTGTTGTTTCAGATTTGTTGTTCAATAAATTCTGTGATGCAAGCAGAGTAAAAACTAAAAAAGCACCAACCACTATGCAAAAAAAAGAGGTATATTTGGCCTGTTGTATCTACTGATTCTCCATCCGTGGATTCAACAGCCCTTTGAAGGGAACTATAAAGCTGATGGGGCCCTTGGTGAAAATGACATTCCTGCTGTAAGTCAACAGAGAGCCATATACTTAAGATCTGCTAGCCTGCATTCCAGTGTATTTCGCCATTTTGAGAGCATAGAGGAAAGATTCCTACCTCTTTGCGATGGGTATGTTTACTTCACATATAATAGATATTTCAGATATTTTGAATGTTTATGAATATGTATCTAGTTGCTTTTTATGGGCTATTGTGTTATTATAGTATTGTATTCTGATTACATGCAGATATTTAATGTGAAATATATGTACTACCTTGGTTATACAAGACGCTGGAGGATTCACACGTACGTCGAACGGCCTTGATAAAGACCCTCGTAGGGTCGAAACGGGAGTAGGGTCCTAAGGCACAGACGCCCCTTGTTGGCCAGAATCGACACAACAGAGATTGCTAACATTGTTTACATCGGGACACCCGTCATAAGTGTGAACCATATACCTCCGCAACAGTGTATTTCGGATTTAACCTTGTGGATTAGCTACATTGTGTAGCGAAAAATATTATTTCCTGAACGTACATGATGGAACACTAAGGATTAGCTACATTGGGTAGCGAAGATTATTATTTCTTCTACTTTCTGCCAGTAATATATTTACCACATTGCTACAATCCGTGAGTTACATACCAAAGATTTGGACTTGAATGACTTTGTGTGTATATATATATAGCAGAACTGTCATGTTGAGCATGAATGATATTTGTACTATTTCCATCATATACTGATTTAGTACATAGAGTGATACTGTTACTTTGTTATAAGTTTGAATATATGTCTATTGTAGATATTTGCCTTCTGGTTTTGTGTAAGCATTTATCTACCACAGTGGTGCAATCCATGGCAGACACCCTACAGCAGGCATGGGCAAACTTCAGCCCTCTGGGTATTTTGGGTTTCAACTCCCACAATTCCTAACAGTCAGTATGCTGTTAGGAATTGTGGGAGTTGAAGTCCAAAATACCCAGAGGGCTGAAGTTTGCCCATGCCTGGGTTAGACATATGGTCCCCACGAAAATGAGTGATCACCAATTTTAAAAAATGCTAAAAATGAAGATACAATATACAAGGATTGAATTATAAGGAGCAATAATATTTAAATTGACACAGAAGCAAGCTATGTACCTTTAAAGGGCCCAGTTGTGCTGGGACACCCCCTTCTTTCACAGGCAAGTCACAATTGACCATCAATAGCTCAGACTCAATGACATTTCGCAGGGATAAAGCTGCGGAACCAACCAGCAGAGGCTGAAAATAAAAGAAAACAAAAGGAGTAAAATGGGTTTGGAACTGGAAAGAGACTGACTAATGAGATCTCATGTCTTGTCTTATACAGCATCAGAGAGTATGGAAACCTATGTTACTCTGAGAGGATGCTTTGCCAAGCTTCTGGTTAAGCAAGTGGGCCTCTCACACAGAAAATAAATGGAGCCAATGTGTACCATGTCTTGTAGCTGTTTGGTTATTTCAGCTGACTTCATGCTTAGAGATAATAACTGTATTGTGTTTGTTTGTTTAGACTTTGCCTTCCTCCCCCCCAATTGCTGGGACTGAACTCATCCCTCTCTCAGAGCACAACTTGAACTCAAAGGCTTGGGAAAGTGAAATAATTCAATCAACTGTGTTTCTGTCAGCTGAAGGGACATGTGAGGACTTAGTGCCATTTATCTGCTAATTTTTGTGAGCATATATCAACTATGTATAAGCAATAAAGTGCCCAGGTTTCATTCTGGCAATCCTGAGGTCTGGTTTGGTTGGGACCTGAGTGAACCATCAGGGTATCAAGCTCATAAAAGTGGGAGGAAATTTTGTCCATTTTTCTATTTAATATTACATAATATGTCATTTTGGGATTTGAGTTTAATATCGTTTTATAATCTTGTATGTTTAGGTTACATATATTGGTCAGTATTAATAACAATAAATCATAATAAACGTTATTTTATCCCACCACTATCTCCCAAAGGGTCTCGGGGCGGCTCACAAAGCACTCAAAGGTGCAAACACATGAAATACAGAAAGTGTAAAAACAATAACATAAAACAATAAACAACCAACATAAATCATTATACTTTCACAATGCCCCCTGATTAAAATCAGGAAAATACAGCACTAGCCGCAAATAAAAATAACAGTAATCAACAACAGTAATTACGTCATTTTACATGACATCAGGGTGTGTGTGTAATTTATCTGGATAATTTGTTTTACAATTGTATTGTATGGTTTTAATTACTCCTTCCCTTCCTCTATGTGTACATGAAGATCACAAGCAAAACAGTCAAAAACAAACAGCTCGACCAATGTCATGTAATGAGCCATGCACATTAATGGCACTAAACAAACAACAACAACAATAAATAATCCTAACTGCATTGTGTTCATGGCAGTAGTAGATCTAATAGTAATTGGGTGAGTAGATAACAGATGTTTCCAATATCCCAACTATTCAGAAAGCCATTATGAGAGCATTGGTTTGAATCTGGTCCTTCAAGGAGAGCTTGAAGCACTATAAAATGTTATCCGCAAGTCCTGTCCCAGTTAAATGATTAAAATTTATATGTAATCAACAATACAGAAAGGAGCCAAGATGTCCAGCAGAATTAATAGAGACATATATTGCCCAGTTGCAAGTACAGAGACATATATTGCCTGATTGCAAGAAGCCATCCCCTCCTCACTGAGGATATTCACTGTCGTTCTTTCTACTTTCACAAAGGAGCTGTGCCTAAAACACTTGCAAAACTGGAGGACCAGTTGTAATCAATCAAAATTAGTAAAACTACTAGCATATACTCGAGTATAAGCTGACCCAAATATAAGCTGAGGCACCACATTTTATCACAAGAAACAGGGAAAACATACTGGCTCGAGTTTAAACCAAGGGTGGGAAATGCAGCCACTACTGGTCAATTTCAAAATAAAAAGAGATACCAATAAAATTACATTAATTTAGGCATTAATGGCCACCAGACTGGAAAAAATCCACTTCTATCCCCATACCAAAAAAGGGGAAAGCCAAAGAATGCTCAAACTTTCATACAGTGGCTCTTATTTCTCATTCCAGTAAGGTAATGCTCAAGATCCTGCAAGGAAGACTCCAGCAAGACATGGAGAGAGAGTTGCCAGATGTACAAGCTGGGTTCAGAAAAGGCAGAGGAACGAGAGACCACATTGCCAACATTCGCTGGATAATGGAGAAAGGCAGGGAGTTTCAGAAACAACATTATTCTGTTTTATTGACTATTTTAAAGCTTTTAAAATCATAAAAATTGTGGGAAGTTCTTGGTAGTTTGCATGGGGAGGCCAAGCCACCTTGTCTGTCTCTTGAGGAATCGGTATAAAGACCAAGTAGCAACAGGAAGAACTGACCATGGAACAACATACTGGTTCAAGATTGGGAAAAGTGTACGGCAGGGTTGTATGCTCTCACCCAACCGATTCAACTTGTATATAGAACACATCATGCGATGTGCGGGGCTTGACAAAAGCAAGGCTGGGGTTAAAATTGCTGGAAGAAACCTTAACAACCTTAGATATGCAGATGACACCACTTTGATGGCCGAAAGCGAGGAGGAGCTGAGGAGCCTTCTAACCAAAGTGAAAGAAGAAAGGGCAAAAGTTGGGTTGCAGTTAAGCATCACCAAAAACAAGATTATGGCAACCAGATTGATGGATAACTGGCAAATAAAAGGGAGAAAACGTGGAGGCAGTGACAGACTTTGTATTTCTAGGCACAAAGATTACTGTAGACGCAGACTGCAGCCAGGAAATCAGAAGATGTTTCCTTCTTGGGAGAACAGCAATGGCTAATCTTAGTTATGAGTAGAGGCATCACACTGGCAACCAAGATCTGCATAGTCAAAGCAATGGTATTCCCCGTAGAGAGTGACTTTTTACCGTGAGAAGATCCAACCAGTCCATACTTCAGGAAATAAAGCCTAGCTGTTCATTGGAGGGAAGGATATTAGAGGCAACTAAATACCCAGAATTTATTTTTTAAAAGTAATCATTACCTTTCTTTCTGTGCCCTTTTTCAGGAATATGTTAAACTCAAGGTCTGAGTTCCACCAGTGAGTTATCATGGAGCCACTGAAGTGAACAGGGAACACAGACCTCTGTTGAAATTTCACCACTGCAAAGGAAAATTGGTTGTGATATAGTGTCAGATTTACAATGGGAACATTTCAAACACATGAAGAAAAAGTGAGAGAGCAATGTACATGTAGACGTATACGATGCAGCTGTGGACAAATCTACCGTATTTTTCAGGGTATAAGACGACAGGGCATATAAGACGACCCCCAACTTTTCCAGTTTGGGATATACTCGCCATATAAGACTACCCCCCTTCCAACTTACACCAAATAAAATTTAAAAAGGATCAGATTTGATTTCAATATGGTAATTTTCCTATTACTATACCTCCTTCTCTGCCTCTCAGATCTCGCACCTGCACCGCTTCACTGCAGTCTTCAGGAGTGAGATCTGAGAGGCAGAGGAGAAGGTAGGGTAATAGGATACAAGGGCGGGCCAGGCAGGTAAAAGAGGTGCGTTTTTCTGGGCCCAGAGTCACTCTATCTCTCTTTTCCATACCCCGGATGCCTGCAGCTTGCTCCGCACTTCACTTACTCCTTCCCGGTGAGGTGCCCTTTCACCTCACCAATGGGGGCCGCATTAAGTCCACGAATCCTGATGAATGGATTTTCTTCTACCGTACTTGCACAGTGTCACCCTTAATGCTTTCATACAGTCGCTGCATATGGCAGGGATGCGGCCACTGCCATTTTTGAGCTCCCCCCACCATATGCGGTAACCACAGATTCTCCAATCCGGATTGGAAGTTTCAGCATCTGTGCTATAAGACTCCTGATGTATAAGACGACTAGATGTATAAGTCGACTCCCATGTGTAAGACAACTCCTATGTATAAGACGACCCCTGACTTTTGAGATTTTCTTGGATTAAAAAGTAGTCTTATACACCAGAAAATATGGTACATAAGGACCACTAAACGCAGCAATGCCCAGACACGAATCATATTGGTCTGCACAATCTCTTTGGTAGAAGTTGGGAGTTCAGCAACCTCTGCATGCCTTCTATTTGCTGACTCTTTTTCTAAAAATTACACAAACCATAATAATTTCATAAGAGATACTACAAATGCTTCTCACTACATGATCCTCCAATCAGCAGTGATGGATTTAGGCAATTAGCATATCACTTGAACAATGCTGACTGTAACTTTTCACAAATGCAGCTTGTGAAAATACCCAGTTTTTTGGGATACATGAATAGGATATCTTTTTAAATTAGTGGAGTTTGTACAACCGGATTTAAATTGAAGATCTGCTTTGAATTCAAGTCTTCACTGAGATATGGATGGGAAAATTCTGAGAGGATGGTTATTGATTAATTGCATAGTTATAAAAGGTCTGTGAAATATTTATAGAGCCCCTGCCTGAAAGATAATACATTTCAAAAAAATGCACAACTTGAGTTTTCATGGAAGCAACATAATTCAAAATCTGGATTGCTTATTATTCTCACCACTGCTGGTAATTCGCAAGGCAAGGGATGCAGGAAGAGTGGGAGAAGAAGGAAGAAGGTTCCATCCAACCCAGGCTTACCTTCCCCTGAGATCTTGCTGGAAGCTACCCGAACGACTTCCGTTGTTATGGCACCCTGCCCTGCTCCGGTCTTCAAAGTGCCTACTGGAAAGTGAAACTCCACAAAGTATGTCCTATAGAGAGAAAGGAAGAAAAGACTACCATCAGTGAAACTAAGTGAAATAGACATTAACAGCCAGAGGGAAGGTGGGCACATGTTTTAGGCATCCTGTAGTCTGTTAGGAATTGTGGGAGTTGAAGTCCAAAACAACTGAAAGGAGGGCCAAAGTTTGCCCATGTCTGGTGTAGAGTTCTTAGTGCTGGACTAAGGACACCGGAGGCCAGGGTTCAAATACCCATTTGACAACAGAGACCCACTCTGGGGGTCATGCACAAGTCGTTAGCTTTGGAGGAAGGCAAGGGCAAACTCCCTCTGAATACATTCTGCCAAGAAAGCCCCATGTCTTAGGATCAGCATATGTCAGAAACGACTTGAAGGCGCATAATAACACTAACAGAAGGTTCTGGAAGATCCAAGGATAGAAATCTGGTCCTGAGGCAGAAGAGAATAACATATAAATAAAGTAGGCAAGTAGTATCTGCTAGGCTTGGACCCGAATCAGTTTGAACGAAAATTATTTGTAATTTCATATAATCTCCGA
The DNA here is from genome assembly GCA_030556195.1 of Anolis apletophallus. Classification (NCBI taxonomy): domain Eukaryota; kingdom Metazoa; phylum Chordata; class Lepidosauria; order Squamata; family Anolidae; genus Anolis; species Anolis apletophallus. The sequence continues at coordinate 201,517,113 of JARBWK010000004.1, read as the reverse complement.
AAACAGACTGGGTAGGAGGGAACCGAAAAGCTCGGCAAAACGGATTAAGAGAGCTGGATTTTATCAGCTTCTGGAGAGGACAGAGTTAAGTCTGCAATATACCGAAGGCAGGGGTCTGACGCAGGGCTCCTGGAGAAGGTGGTATTATTGCAGCATCTTTTTATCCCGTCCATCCATTTCTTTTTGGAAAATTCCCTAGGCTCCTCCTCCAGAGAGGGCCTTGCTGGGAACTCACTTTCCCAGCATCACTTGCATGAGGTGGGCATTGAAAAATCTCTTGAGTTCTCAATGGCCAACCTACAAAGATTTGTTGAAAAAAAGACAAAGATGAATTTTGTCTTAGAGCAAAGGAGGAATTGACAACTAAATTCAAATCATTTTCTTGGTTGCAATACGTACAGACCAAATAATATTTTTTAAAAGATAAAGACAAAGGTTTTGCCGACAAGGATTGCTTTTATGAGAAAGAAAAGAAGAACATTACCAATATATATAATATCTTATTAGAATGGGCAACTGAAAGAGAGACAGTAAAAGAATGTATGATTACATGGGCAAAAAATATTGGGAGAACAATCAAAATGAAAGAATGGGAAGAAATATGGCAGAAAAAAAATATATACATACGCAACAGACATCAAAGAAAATTGGTACAAAATGTTCTACAGATGGTATATTACACCCCACAAGTTGGGACTCATGTATAAATCAGCAAATAATAATTTTTGGAAATGTGAAAAGAGGTGGGAACATTTTACCACATGTGGTGGACTTGTCCTAGAGCAAATGTGTTTTGGAAGACAATACAGGAATATTGTGAAAAAATATTGAAAATAAAAATTAGTAGAAAACCAGAATATTTTCTGTTAGGTTTAACGGATGAAGAAATGAAACTGGACTTGAACTAAGATATCTTATTTACGTATTTGATCACAGCTGCCAGAATAGTTTATGCGAAAAATTGGAAACAGAATGATCTACCCACAGTAGACGACTGGTTCAGAAAGATCGATGAAATAAAAGATATGGACAAACTAATTTTTGCCTTGAAAGTATCTTATGGGAGACCCATTAAGAAAACAGACTGGAAATTATATGAAGAATTTAAAGAAGAACACAAAGAGTAAGAAGAGATGAAATCTGTATACCTTTATAAAACGGAATGTTTGTATGTGTGTATGCGGAGGGCGGGAGGGCAGAAGGGCGGAAGCAGCCACTTTCACAGGCCAGGGCGGATATGTGGCAGCCACTTTCACAGGCCAGGGCGGATATGTGGCAGCCACTTTCACAGGCCAGGGCAGATATGTGGCAGCCACTTTCACAGGCCAGGGTGGATATGTGGCAGCCACTTTCACAGGCCAGGGCGGATATGTGGCAGCCACTTTCACAGGCCAGGGCGGATATGTGGCAGCCACTTTCACAGGCCAGGGCGGATATGTGGCAGCCACTTTCACAGGCCACAGCGACCAGCGCGGGTGATGGACCTGCACCAAACTTGGTACACATAACCCCCCTAACCCCCTTACGTCCTGGCGCGGGTCGGGGGACATGACCCACGGATTATGGGATTTGTAGTACTTTCCAACACTTTGGTTCCCACAGACCACTGAGGCCACCAAAAAGGACCAATACAGACCACACTCAGCACACACAGCCCCCATGACCCACTCTACGTCCTGGTGCAGTTCGGAGGAGGGTGGACCATGGATGATGGGACTTGAAGTGCCTCTACTCACTTCCCAAGTTCGCTGCAACCCTCATCCAATCACTGATCGAGACCAAACTTGGCACACATAACCCCCATGACTGCCTTCACGTCCTGGTGAGGTTTGGGGGAGGACTGACAATGGATGATGGGATTTGTAGTACTTTTACACCCCTCTGTTCCCACAGACCACTGTGGCCCCCAACAAACACTGATAAAGACCACACTTGGCACACAGAGCCCCAGTGACCCAGTCCACATCCTACTGAAGTTTGGAGGGGGACAGAACATGGATGATGGGTCTTGCAGTACCTTCCCTCACTTTCCAAGACTGCTACAAACCTAATCCTATGATTGTTCAACACCAAACTTGCCACACAGAGCCCTCATGACCCACTCTACATTCTGGTGCAGTTTGGAGGAGGGTGGACTATGGATGATGGGACTTGAAGTACCTCTACTCACTTCCCAAGTCTGCTACGACCCTCATCCAATTACCGATTGAGACCAAACTTGGCACACATAACCCCCATGACTGCCTTCACGTCCTGGTGAGGTTCGGGGGAGGATTGACAATGGATGATGGAATTTGTAGTATTTTCACACCCCTCTGTTCCCACAGACCACTGTGGCCCCCAAAAAACACAGAGAAAGTCCACACTTGGCACACAGAGCCCAGTGACTCACTCTACATCCTACTGAAGTTTGGAGGGGAGAGAACATGGATGATGGGACTTGCAGTACCTTCCCTCACTTCCCAATCCTGCTACAAACCTAATCCAATGACTGATCAACACCAAATCTGGCACACAGAGCCCTCATGACCCACTCTACAGCCTGGTGCAGTTTACTGTGAGACGGACCACGGATGATGGGACTTGAAGTACCTTCACTCACTTCCGAAAAAGAATGCATCCCTCATCCATTCACCAATACAGACCAAACTTAGCACACAGAGCCCCCATGACCCAATCTACATCCTACTACACTTGGGGGGGGGGCAGAGATGATGGACTTGCACTACCTTCAGTAATTTCATGATACCACTGCAACTCCCAATAATGATGGATCAAGACCAAACTTGGCACACAAAGCCCCCATGACCCACTGCTGCGCTTCACAAATAACCCGGGCAGGGCCGGGTCCCCAAGCTAGTATAAAATAAACCCTCATAGTAAAATAGGAGTATTAGATGAAATGGACTAGAAGGAGAAGCCGAAGTAAAGAAGTTAAAGAAGAAAGAACAATGAATAAAAAGCAGCACAAGAAGATTTGAAAGTCAGATACCCCCCCCAGATGTGTCCCTAAATCATACCAATTCACATGACCCTATTCCCTTACCCCATCTGAACCCAACCTTTCCCTCCCCAAATATCCCTAGTTAGAATGTCTTGTTTTTAATGTTTAGATTTTAAAATTTTTAAAAATAAAAATCTTTTTTTTTAAAAA